>JANZLQ010000092.1:1508906-1528583 GCA_026212715.1 Elanus axillaris | reverse complement strand
GGGGGGGGCAGGGGGAGAGAGAGAATAAAAACAAAGGTGAACTGAGGAAGACCAAGTCCTCTCCTTCCTAAGACCTTGGTTTATTCTTTGTCAGTCTCAAAGTCATCCACAGCATGCCAAGATCCTCTTTAAGGTACTGGCTGACTGGGTCACAGATTGCAATTCCTTCAGTTCACAGCCACACTATAGTACGTGCATGTCCACTACATGGCATTGGTCTAAGATAAAAGGCACAGTTTTCAAAGCTTATCTTTGTGGGGAAACTAAAGCAACTTACAGAAAGCAAACCCAAACTTCTGTTCGTTTAAGAATAATTAAAACTGTACAGCAGCATGGAATATTCAACAGACTGCCTGGTCTCAAAACAGTGACTCAGTAAAGCCAAACACTAAGTATGATGAATTACACACTGGAAAAAATTCCAATAATTTGCCACTGTTGATTTCAGGATATTTATCTCCCTATGGCTCCTTCTTAATTTTTTCTCAGGGTTCCAGGTTTCCATTTGTTCAACTTATAAGCCAAAAGACCATTATTTTTACATTCATTTTGTTGCTGCTGTTAGCTCAGCTGGGCATCTGAAAATGCTGCTGTGCTCACTTCTAAAGTCAGCAGTGATCAAAATTCTGCATTTGCTATAGAACTGACAGTTTTGTTTCAAGATGCAAAAAGCAGGGAAAAAACCCAGGCCTATCTTCTGTAACTGCTGGCTTTGCAGAAAAAAAAAACCAACCCAACCCTTCCAAACACCCACCCCACATCACTTGAGCCAAAGTCAGCAGATCTGACTGCGAGAGTATGAAGACTGTTGCAAAACTAAGATTATTTTTTTTACATCATTTTTCTGATAAAGATGTGTTCTTTTTTTAACGCAACAAGACGACAGTTTGCCCAGTCCTCCATGCAATGTGAGCAAACAGCACATTCGCATCCTGATACTCAGTCAGAAACTGCTGTTGCAGCACAAACACACACTAGCAGCTGCAGACAAGCTAAAACAACTCAATTCCACTGCCAGCTACAAACCCTACATCCCATGTACAACCCAGAGAAGCAAGAAAAAGCCTGGCAAGTTTGTCAAAGGGTAGAGAAAAATGGATCTGAATTGCCATTTCCAATCTCTCTCCAGCTTAACTTCAGTTACAAAACAGTAGCCTGTCAAATGCTGTATTTGACCCTGCAGGCTGAATTTCAGCTAAATCAGTTCCTTTGAAGATGCCCTTTCCTGCAGGACAGCTGGGATTTTAACACCTACAACCCTGTCCTCTGCAGCAAAATAACTTCTGAAGGCAACACACTCTATAGCCCAGCCCTGGCTAAGCCAACATCCCCATGACAGAATTTTAATGGTTCTTATTTGAGCATTTATCATACAAGCTTTTTTGTCTCCCTGTCACAAAACATGACCCAGCATCTGCTCTACTGAAATGCTGAGCAGTGAACATTCCAGTCCTCTGTATGGACATAACGAGGGCAGAAAGCTAGCGGCAGATGGCAATGAGAAGCTCTCACTGCCGCTGTCTACCCCAAGAAAATGCACATACCACTTCTTAGAGCTCAACAAGTGTCTAACCTTCAGTAAGAGTGACGTTAAATGATAACCCACAAACAAAAACCCAAAAGGCATCAAAGCTGTGCCAGAAGTTGTCCCACACCTTTGCATTGTTCGGTCCAGCTTATCCAAGTATGGCACCAGCTTGTCTTCTAGAATGTTGTTGATCACTTGCTCCGCATTGTAACTGTACTCTTCCAGGCAGGCCAGGATGAAGCCCTCACCAAGGTCTGGGAGCAAGTCTTTCACTTGAGAGATCAGAGAGTCCAGCTCCACCCCTGACACCCTGGCAATGGGCGCAGCAGCTGCACCGGCACACTACATATACCAAACAGAATTGGTGCCGTTACTGGAAAGAGACAGCAGCTCAGGGAAGGCAGGTATACACATTAAACAAAAGGGAAAGCAGCAGTCTTGGTTATCAGAATTTAAATACAAAGAAGTCAAGGACTGAAGTCAAAAGAAGAGATAACAGGTAAGTTGTTTATACTACACAAGGTCTGTGGTACAGACTTGGGCACCCAACTACTTTTGTCTGTCCCCGAGTCAGCAAGGATACTCTGGAGAGCCCCTTCCTCAAATAACACATGAACTGTGCATTTAAAAAATATGCACATGAACTACAGTGATGAAGCACAGTATTTGAATAAACCACAGCAACAGGAAACCCAAGCCAATGGGAGCTAGAAGCAATTTGCTCCAAGATAAAGCTGGGATTCAGGTGTAGCTCTTTCTCATTTCACAAGGCATATGGGGCTGCACTGAAGTCTAGCAAAGGTAAGAAGTGAGACTAAATCTCATCTAATCCCCAAAACTGAGAAAACTAATCCTTCTCTTCACAGATGAAGCAAGGACAGAAAGAGCAGAATCCAGTCACACAGCTCTACTCACCTCATCCTCCGATACATATGCAGCCCCGAGCTCTTCCATGTCCTCAGCAGCACTCTCCACTATTGCTGATGCTCCGTTAGATGCTGCTGGTGGTGTTGGATCTTTAATGACTTGTGCTTTTTTCCTGTCTACCCCTTCCCACGCACTTTCCACTGCTTGGAGGATATAGGCTGTCCTGGTCTCATCTCTAAGAGGACAGCATTAAGGACCTTTCTAGATGCACACATTTAGACCTTTGCTTGAAGTAACTGTGCTATTTTCAGCGACTCCCAAGCCTGTGCCTACATCAACATTTCCCTCCCTTTCAAGAGAAAACTTTCCGCCACTCATCGCCAGTCATACAGCTTAACCAGAGGCAGCAACGATGGAAATGCTGCTGGTGTGAAGGAATCTAAGAGCAGCCAGGTCTGCAAAAACCCAAGGTGACAGCAAAGGATACAGCGTGGAGGATGCTTGCTGAAGCAGACTTACATCATCCTCAACAGGAAACAGCTCATCATAGTCACGGAGAAATCTGAAAACACAGAAGCAAATTTAATCAGTTGAACTCGATACGTTACCAGACCTGCCACAAACTACCATCCCTGCTATGCCGCTCTGACTTCCTCACTACTCAGGTGGGAACACATATAACCTCTCACCCAATACTGGATTCCAGCATGCATTGCCATGTCTGATTTTGCTCCCATTATACTGCAGCAACACTTCCCCCCAAGCCACAGCCAGTTGCACCACTCCTCATGATGTTAAGACCTGTAACCCAGGGCCGCATTACAGAGAAAATATGGTTTATGATTTGCACATAATCAGAATGACAGCATCATCAGGAAGACATCGAATTCCCAGTCCTGCCACTTACTCACTTTGCATCTTCAGCATTAGCACTTAATATCTTTCTGGCCTGGTCAACCCAGTTGGAAAGCACAGGTTAGTAATAATAGTCTAACTTGTCAAGGGAGCTAATGGCTAAATTGCTATCCTCCACTTTGAAAGCCTGGATTAAAGAGACTAAAGAATAACATTCTCCAGCATCATGCAACATCCTCCTCACCTTTACAATAAAGTCTGTACTGCAGTCTGAAATCCTCTCACAGCAGTTCTCCCAACTAGTTAAGAGTGATTTCTAACTCCCAAATGCATCGTAATGCCCCACGATAACGTCTCGGGCAATTCTGTTGTAAAGAATGGAAGAAGACAGCAAGCTGACCCTCCCCCTTGGGCCTCTTTTCAGCCAGACTCACCTCCTTTCCTGAAGCACTGAAGTGAAGATCTGTAGGAATTCCTCAATAAAAGGCTGAATGTTCTCACGGCTGCAGAAAACAATGGCACAGAGTGAAAAACTCAATGGTAAGCCTACCGCATTGCACAATCTCAGCATTCTGCCTCACTAGCTAAACTAGTCACACTTATACATAAGGGGAAAATCCTGTTTGAAACTAGATTTCAGACCACTTTTTGGCTTTCACAAGAGCAAAAGGTCAAATGGAAACAAGTTTCTTTTATGGCTTCAGCAAACATTTCAGCCAGCTAGACCTAAAGCTGTATCACAGTTAGAATTACAAGACTTAAGTCAGACTTTACAAATCATAGTCTGATGCCTCAGACTCGCAATAAGCAGAAAAGGGTGTGTAGTGCTTTGGTAACTGCACTCTTATTATATGCCTTGGGATTATACCAGTGAACCTCCCAGAAAGTATGTGCTCACCCTATGTAAGAACATATGCCAAGCAAACTCTGATCGGGACCTTTCTGTTATAATGCCTAAACCTCCCATTGCTGCTGATGCATCAAACCTCACAGCAAGCCAGAATGCTCTCTGCAGTACATAGGTCTTAAGAAAGAAGGTATTTCTCTAGAAGCCAGACATCATTTTCACAGTAGCTTCAGCTCTTGTCAAACTGGCCAAGAGTTTCTGAAACCATTCTTTACTACCTCTGAAGTATAGGTAGTCCTTAATACTGTGGAATCTGAACATGTTATACTCCTCAGTTCATTTATACTTTCAATATTCTGGTGAGTACTGAAAGGCAATACTGAGGTAAGAAAGGCAAGGCTGCTATTGCTCCTTTAAGGATTTGATTTACAGCACAGATTGGGTGATAGAGTCCGGGTCACAGAGGAAGTCAAGGAAGCAAATCCAGGTCTCTCATAAGAAATTCCACCAACAGACCCTCCTCATCTTCTTGGACAGCTCTACTGATATCAAACCGGGGAAAATATTCAAGCAGAAGGAGAGCTGCAGAGACCAACAATCTACAAAACCTGTTAACAAGCACAGGCAGAGAGAGACTAGCCCAAGGGAGCACTGGTCTTACAATCAGGATCCAGGTTCTTGGCTCTGTTCCCAATATGCAACATGATTTTGGGTCATTTCACTTCCCTATTTTAAAGTAAGGATACTTATACTTGCCTTTGTTTTGAGATTACTCAGCTATCAGTTAACAGTTTCCACAATAGGAGGCAGTGGAAGAACTAGGTAAAGGCAACTGTATCTAGATTTAAAATGACTGTTTTCAGTGATCTGTAACCATGCATCACTTTTACTATGGTGTCTCAGTCAAGGTGTCTACACCATTACCATCTGCAACTTAGCCATGAACTCAGGTTAGAAAGCTCACTGGAGCATAGCATTATCCCACTCTAGCAGGGTTAACACACAACTCACCACACCAATTCTGGATCATATAGCTTCACGTGGAATATTCCTGCTATGCAGGACAACAGACTTCTGATCTTAGCCAAAGTGTTTGGCTACAACCCCAACACAAATATGAGTATCCATTCATTTTCTCCAGAAAACCTGAAAGGAAACAATCTCCCCCACAACGGCAATCAAATAACTGGCTAGTATCACAGAGCCCAAGTGCCAATACCTGCTTTCTAAGATGGGTTGCAGACAGACTTGGTTTATTAGTATGTGAAAGGCTTCAATCATCCTCTTTCTGGAATGTGAAATTCTCCTCCACAAATCAGCAAAAACACTTCAGAGAGAGTAAAAGACACTGTTGGTGTCAGCACAAGAAATCTGAATCTTTAACACACCTTTAGTCCAGAGTTAACCCTCTAGAGGAGGCATTTCATTAACAGAATCACTTCTTTTCTGCAAGGACCAGAGATTACAGCCATTTCATAGTCATTAAGGAAAATCCATGCTCTAAACAAAGTTGGTCTCAATCACCAATTGTCCCCACAGCTAGACACATAATATCTCAAGTGCACCAGCATAGTGTGCCTTAAAATGAGACCAATCTATACAGAGGAAAAACCATTCATGTTTTCACGCTTTGTTACAGTTTGAATGGATCTCCAATCAAATTTCTTCTTAGACAGCAGTGAAAGAAATCATTAGTCACCCCACTGCCCAGGAAAATTTTGGAATTAGAAAAGCCATCTCTTCAGAGTTCTTTGAAGCAGCATTAAAAAAGATAGACTCTACAGAGGTGGGTAAAGCAGCATGAGGTAAATTTTTAACTAAGCCCCGGGAGAGTTTTATTGAAAAGAAAAGGCAAGCCTTTGCAGACATTTTCACCTGTTATCCTCATAATGCCTCTTCTTAATTGCAGATTCCAGCTCAGGAATTGCCAATTCATAAAATGAAGCTAATCTGTAGAAAGGGGCAACACAACAGTAACTGTCAACTGAGGTTTCAAAAATCATTTGCTAAAAGACAAATAAAATTGTTAATTTCATTCAATTCTCCTCACTAGCAGTACTCATTAGCATTATCCCATTTTGTTATTTGGTCCCTGAAACACAAGCAAGCAAATATACAATTGACAAAGAGCAGCTCTCTAACAAAATCATCAAGGTATCTTTGAAGATGTAGGCAAAGAAATGCAGTTGAAAAGCATCATGATACTGAACAGAAGAACAATCTGCCCAACTGAGAAACATCCCAAATGCAAACCTGCGGTCTGGAATGAGCTGATTGGCTAGAGTCTATCCCAAAACACTCCCTCCCACCCCAATATCCTTATGGCCCTGTCCTGCTGTATGCTAAAAACTGGGTATGAAACAGGATATGATTTGCAATAAAGTCTTACTGGTCTTGCTATTCAGCTCTGCTCTAGGCAGGCATTTAGATGAAGGTATCCAATATGCAGAAAGGCTAAGAGGATGTTTCAGTAGAATGGGGCAGGGAGAAAGAAAGTTTGGTCCAGTTTCACATTTTGTGTGCCAGGCAGCCCACACAGACCCTTTCCTTCAGGGACTGAGCACCAAGAGGTGCAGAGAAACACCTTCACAGAATAACAGCCACTACTGCTTCCCGAGTAGCTAGGTGGTATGAACAGTGGTTTACAGCCCTTTGCACAAAAGCCAAGCTGAACTGATGAGCAGAGACTCCATTAGGAACGTTATATCTACGTCTCATATTAAGAGCCAAACATGTTAAATGAGTATCCTCGAGGCAAATGTAGCAGAAGCTGGTTGATACTTTCAGTCAGGGAGAGAAATTAGCAAATGCCAGCAGATTGATTCAGACTCACAGAGGTTCCAAAAAGATGACATGTAAATCAGTTTTCCCTCCCTGCACTCTAAAGACCCAGCCACTAGTCCATATTGAGAAGTAATGAAAATGTTGCTGTTGTCCCACTGCACAGAGATCAAGACTATTTTAGCACATCTCTGACATCAACAGTAGAATTAAAAGCAAAAGGCTTTTCTCCTCTGAGTAACCAAGCACGTAAGCAGTGCTGCTTGCCAATCCAAGCAGCAACGAGCAGTCCACCAATCTGCTCTTCTTTCAATAACCAACTCAACAACAACATCCAAAGAGGACAGAAACCTCCACCCCCCAGAGCAGTATTACTCAACCTGTGGTCCATAAACCACTGCCAGCTCTAAGACTTCAGAGGTCTGCAACATGATTGGAAACAAAAGCAAAATACAAATGTGTGTTTGTTCACACTAACAAGCAAACAAAACAGGGGAAATAAGGACAATAAATTAACACTTGGTCCTAAATAAAGGCTATTACAGAAGACTACAAGATGATCCGGGGGGCTTAAAACACCTGAGGCAAGCTGGGAAAGTGCCACTCAAGGACTTGCAGCCTCTGTGGGAACACACTCTGCTGTCTGGTCCTTGAGACCAACCTGACTCACTGCCACCATGATCCAGAGATGGACAGGGAATTAGCTGTCAGCCCAGCTGCGATAGTGCTGGCTTGTCATCCTCTCCCAGGCACTCAGCTTTTGCCAAACCTCAGTAATATTCTCTAGCGTAAAACTTAGGCATAACATCGAACAAAAATGTTTATTTTTGACCTTGATGGATTACCACTCTGAAGTACTTGCTACTTCCCTCGCTTCGGGTCCTACGGCAGGAGCAACTCTTTTCTGCTAGTCCCTCTCCACCCTTTCCAAAGCACACCAAGTACTGTTTAGCTGGGTTTTGAAATTGTCATGGTTGCCTGGCTTTAGGATCACTCATAGATAATGATGAAGGTGAACATATAACAAACTCTGGATGTCCCTATATTCATTTATGTATTATTCTGTATTCCTGTCAGTGTGAACCTAGCAGTCTCTAGTTGCATTAAATCTGTCTACTCTTTTAACAATGAAGGGACTGGGACAGAACACAGCAGCACATTCAGTGTTTTTATTTTGCCAAGACAAGCTCTGTTTGCAGTCCAGGAAGTACCTGTAACAAAACTCATGTTTTTGGAAGGTCTGGCAAGCCAATGGGAAGACATCAAGAAAGGCCCAGAGCGTTGTGGAAGTGTCACATAAGTACAGCACAATATCCTTCAGCTCCTGAGAGAAAGAAAGAGCAGTTACTGAGAGAAAAGCCAGACCAGTTTTCCTAGGAACATAGTATAACTCACTAACAGGGACACATCATGTTCAGACCAAGCCTTTTCCTGACGGCACAAAGACAGTCTGCTACCAATCATAAACACGTTACTGGGTCTAGAGGCAGAGACAAGGTCTCTGCTAAAAATTCTATCCTTTAAAGATCTCTAATGCAATCCTAACTGCTCGATCTCATTAAAGATTTTATGAAATTATGAGAATCCTTCTCACACCCTGTTTTGGACAATGGCTTTGTCCTCAGTATATCCTCCACACACAGTATTCTCCCTCATCTAGCTGGAAACACTGCATAGCAGTAGCACAGGAATTAAAGGGATGATTTCAGTGGTCCATTTCAGTGCAAGATGCATTTCCAGGGTAGCTGTAGCAACTCCCACACACAAACCGTATGACTAAGACTGTGTAGAAGACCATGCTCACTGACATGGGGCCTGTCTTCGTACGGCATCCAGCACAAAAAAGCCCCCCTCTTAATTAACTAAAGTACATTATTGTTAAACATTTCTGAAGAAAAATGAAATCAACTCTGATCACTGTCAGGGTTACATGGAGACTTCTGTCAGATACTCTGTTACATTACTTATAAGCTGGCTAAGCGAAAAAGATGCCAGGTTTAAAAAGAACCCACGATACAATGGATATGGTTGAAAAGCACACGAGCAAAGCAACTAACTCATGGTGGAAAGGCTTTATCATCAAGTCATATGACAAACAGTGAAACAATGACGTGGAACCATGTGCTGTATGAGCCACCAGTATTTCAGAACAGAATGACCCTCTGTGGTCTTACTGCTCCACGGACTGTTCAGTCTGCAGGACTACAAAGAGTAAAGTGCAAGGAGCAACTATTCTACCTGGAGGGGCATGTTCCCTGGAGTCACATTTACTTTTTCTTCCAGTTTCTGAGGCTCAGCAGAGGCTCCTTCACACTGCAAACCACACTTATGCAAAATATTGTTGAACACCTAAATCAAGAACACAACAGTGTTAAAACAGACAGGATAAAACAGTGGGACATGCTTTATCTTGGTTAACAGCCACTGCTATGATCATGTATGCAATATGGGACTATTTCCATACACAACAGAGCTGTGCAAGATGAATGCTGCAACAGACTCTTGCAGACTGCAGCAGGTAGGGCCACACCGCACTTCTGAAACTCCCTGCAACTTGTGATTAATTTAAGTGCAGCTGCATATGGTTGTAGTGCCGAGACAGGGGTTGCAGCTAATCCAAATCCTTTGCTATGTGAGAAAAATGAGCCAGCAAGGCCAACACTGGGAAGCCACTCAGGATCTCTATTTGCAACACAGTAGTGGGACAACTGGGAAGTTAACACCACCTCCTGCTTATAAGCTAGTCCCAAAGCCTTCCTGCCCTCTCCCCTGAGGTTAGTGGCTCTTGTTTATAAACAAAGAATCTGGGGGGAAGCTGACAGGATTAGGTTCCGGACTGCTAACAACCTTTGGAGTAGGACCAACTTAAAAGCAACTCCTCTACATTTGCACCTTGAGAGATCTGTCAAACCCTCCTCCCAGAGATATGTGGATGGGTGGCTAAAGGTACTGAAGTTGCATACTTGGGGTTAGTATTACTGTTCTACAGGGCATGTAAGCTCCTAAACCTGCACAGGTATCAACTCCTTTCGGTGACAGTGTAAGCACATAAACAGTTTTATGGATCAGTAACAACACACCTTTGTTTAAGCTGTTACATCCATATACTTGAGATACACTGGTATCACCGTGCAATAGTTATGAAAACACACAGTAAAGAAACCAGTGTTCTGCAGAGAAACTGCTCCGACATGGTACATCAGGAAAAGCAAATGGAATCTCTGCTGTCCTCCCCAGTAATTCATTTGAAGGTTTGGTCTGGCATCCTCGGATATTTTTTACATGTGATATCACCTCTGAGATGTACCTCTAACAGCTGCTTAACACATGGAAAAAAAATAAGTGGGCTTTCAAAAAAGTCAAGTGACATTATAGGTGTCTTGGGGTAAACAGTATCTTGGGTTTGTTTATTTTTGTGCATAGGTGAGCTTTTTAAGGACATAAACATGATGTTTTCTGGGTACAAAGATGTCAAGGCACCTTGATTTCCCCCTCAGGTTAAATGTGAATCCTGCTTACCGAGTCCAAGGAATATAAAAGCTGCTTATAAAAATGAAAGCTTAGACATGGAGAGGTGCTAAATACCTTTTGTACAGCAACAATGCATCCCTTCCAACAGATTTTCATTTAATCCTGAGAACCTGCAGTGTTAGTGCTAACCCATTGTACTATGTCAAGTCTTAGCTACCTCTCATAGTCTCTATTTTGTTGCTTTAAGTTTCAATGCTTCCCCTGCAGGGCAGGGGGGCAGCGGTACAAAGAATACTTTTTGAACTGCCTAACAAAAATTCTTGCAGAGGCCAGAAGCTGAAGGAAGGTTACAGGAAATAGTCATCCAGTGATAGTTTTAGACAAAGGTTCAAACCTACCTGACACACATTAGCATAAACAATAGCAAATACATTCTGCCTGCCTATGACCACATTTGCTCCCTTCTACTCTCTAAGCTATGCCATGTTTCCAGATTAAATCCAAGCCCTGGGCCAAGCAGGAAAGCAGTACCTGGAGGACAGTAGGCAGAGTTTCGTCTAGATCACTGAAATAACTTGGTTGCTGAGTGAAGATATTTTCTGAGAAGAGAGGGGGAAGAAGACCATTTCCCATTAGTTCAGACATTCATGCCAACAAGCAAATCTGCACGAGAAGATGTACTTGTACTATGGCACCCCCACCCACTCCAGATACAGCTAATAACCATTTAGGACATGGGCACAGGCTCACTTCTCAACTCATGCACAGGGCCTACTCCTATAAAGCTAGCCCATCACCTCTTCAGTGCAACTGGAGAACTGGCAATGAGAACATGCTCATCAGAGCAGAGCAAACAAGATGTCAGATGATTCACACCCCAGAGGCTGAATCAATGAATAATGCAAATACTATCGCTAAACATTCTTAGTTCCTTTATTTAACAACTGGAGTTGGCTTTTAATTACTGATAACAGTTCAGCATACACTGGAAAATGTTCTGCAGAATATTTCTTAAAGGTAATGAGGCTTTAGTAATACCTGCTATTATATTACTAGGACTTCATTATCTTACAAAATACTCCACTGAGTAATGGCGTACCATAAATCCTCACCAAGTAAGCAGAAAGGCTGCCTATTTTCCTGTGAATTACTGTTCAGACGATGAAAATTAACAGAGTTCTTCAGCAAGGACAGAGCACAGGTAAGAGTTACGAGACAGGTTTCAGACAAATTTATACCCTGCGAAGAACCTAACTTTATCAAGTTATGAACTACCCACCAGACCTGCTCATGCCATTACTGTCACTACATAAAGCAAATACTCAAGTGAGCAAATCATTGGTCACTTGTGTGCAGCATTACTGCGTTGCACTCCAGAGCATATGTATAATTCAAATGAGGTTTTATATACTTCGGTCATCTTTGGAATATTTTAAGACCCAGATAATCTAAGCTTCGCATCTGAAAGAGAACTATTTATCTTGTCATGCCTTCTTTCCACCTCTAAGGCTTGACAGATGAATTTAAGAGTAGAAGTTACTGAAAAAGGATAGAGAGATTAAAAAATACAAAGGTTTATCTAAGCTTTTCTGGTCTGGAAATTTGGCTGCATCACATGATCTCTAACACTTCTCATGTTAGTCAACTTGGAAATGAGACAAAAATAACTACCAAAGAAAGGAAAAAGTTTCATTACATGAACTGCAGACAAAGTGGGTTAGAATTTAGGAAGAAGAGCTCACTTAATGCAAGGTTAGATAATCCTCCATCTGTGCTTAGGTGGATGTTAAAGATCACAAGTGGTTCCCTTGTGAAGGGAGCACAGGATAAATACAGAAGCTAAACCAATATGCCCCGTCTTCATTATGCAGGTTCCAGCGTCCAAGGCTGAGACATTACTTAGTATGCACTTCTCACTAAGACTGTCTGTACAGATACAGAGAAAACGAGGGATAAGCACAGCTTGAGCAACACTCTGAAGTGCTTTGTGGTTTGAAGGCACTATATAAATCAATGTCTGCATTGAAATTTCAAGTTCTCCCACTTCACAGAACAGTGATTACCTCATGTTGCACATTTCACTTGACTCCCAACTCTGGGAACAAAAGCACTCATATGAGCAGTTGGAATGTGCTCCATCTTCTAACTCTCCTCCCACTCTGCCCAGGAATTGAGTTGTTTGCCCCTTCCCACCTCTACCAGGATTTTACAGAGTCTCATGGTCCTCTTACAGTGGCTAAGGACACATTTAATTGGCATGGGAAACAGCTGCTGAGGCATAACCAAGCCTTGGTTCATGCCTAATGCCACGAGTCCAGCTCAGGACAGCTAAGCAGCAGGACACAATGCTTTCCTTAACATAAATGAAGTTCACAAGAAAAAAAAAAAGTAATCTGATATCTAGGAATTGATCTAGAAATCACAGATTCTAGTTGCTACTGAACATTTTCAGAGCAGTAACACTGGTATAAAACCCCACTCATCACTTGCCATTATACAGCTAAGCAAAAGCCTAAATGCAAGAAGTTGTTCCTTGGCTTTAACTAACCAATCATCTTCTGGAGCAGGAGACCATTTCCTTTCCCAAAAAGCACACACAGATCCAGAATCTTAGGGATGTCGAACAGGAAATTATTGTAAATAATTTCTCCAAAGACAGAGGGAGTGATAAAATGATCCTATAAAGAAAAAAAAAAAAAGTAATTTAAAGGATAATCCATATCTTACCCTGAATAAGCTCCAGCATTATAATGACACCTGTAAAAACATCTCTCAAAGGTGTATTACAGATTTTGCTTCCTAGAAGGGAGCAACTCTGCTTGCGCCAGCTTCTGTAAAGCCCTCCATCCCCACATTTCCAGCTACTTGTCACTGCCACTACACCATCCACCCCACTGGCCTCGCACACTCACAGGGCCAGGCCACACCATGAAGTGAACCAATCAACTTAAAACCAAAAAAGCTACCTACAGTTCATTCAGTTTCCAGACCTGGCTCATGACATGGCCAAATAAACTGCTGAGCTGACATGAGAATGGCTCATCTTAGGAGTAGGAATGAGTAATCAGACATAGGAACAGCTTAACTGGCACTAACACTGAAAAAATACATGTGAGGTCACATCCCGAGGTTATTGGTACCCTGGAAGAGTAGAATCAAGGCACCAAAGATGACTGCATCAGTGACAAGTAGGAAGAAAACCCATGAACTGCAGCTCTGTGTCAAAAACATGCGACTCATACCATTGAAGGAATTTCTTCTAAAATTCTGTCCTATCTGACAATGAGAAACAAGCAAGCTAAAACGTGATTTCAGATTTCCAGAAGACAAATTTGCCCATGATAGCAAATGTTTTCAATCACAGTGAAAGTAAGCCCATTTTCCCTGCTAAAGCAGAGGGACAGGGCTTTATGCTGGCTAGGTTCAACTTCTAGAACTCCTGCTGACTGCCTGCATGACAACAGACTATTCATTCTCTTCAAATTACTCAACTATAAAATGGTTTCAAATACTTGTCTGCCTCATTGGAGTGGTAAGATTTAATCAGATCCTGGAATGAAAGACACCATAGAGGTGTCAAGTACTTTTGCTGAAGTGGTGCCAGCTGCAGGCCTGAGCATTCTTTCTACCTGTTCCCAGCCCCTGTCCTCCAACTCCCACTCCAAGACCTCTCCTCAAAATGTCCTGAATGTCACCATTGTGATGATAATCAAGATAATCAATACTTCACTAAACACATCCTGAACCAATGAGGATATCAAGGGAGCAATTGCTAAAACACAAGGTGCCTAACTCATCCTGCCCAAAGGCCTTGTCAGAATTCCACAGCTCCTCATGGGAGCTGCGCTCACACAATTAGGGCTCAGTAGTCTTTCAATTACGATGCCAAGAAAACAGTAATTTAGAGCAATTTCACTTTGTCCCCAAAACTTGGGAAAGTTCAAGGAGAGACAAGTATTAGCACAGATTACGAGACACTTCACAGCACAGAGGAAGTGCCATTGAGGGAGCGAATGCTCAGCTACTGAATGGCCTGAAGAGCCTCTGTTCCATGCAGCTACATGAAAGCCAGCTTGCTCTTTTTCCCTCTTACAGCTATGCATCATACCACCACACATGGTTAACCTGCTATTACTTAGTTGATTGCCTGGATCTCCTACCTAAGAAATCATTACATGGTTCAGATAACCACTCAGAGCTGAAGTATCACCTCCGTATGGAGAAGCAGACTGATAAAACTAGCCAGGGAGAGGAATGCAGTTGGACATGCAAGGAATAAACAATTTCTCTAATTGTATTTTTTCCGAAACTATACAGCCCGGAGCACCTGCAAGGCAAAGCAATATTTACCTTGGATTCCTTGTGAGTGGACATTCTGAGGAAAGTCAGGAAGACACTCCGATGAAGACATTTCTGCATGTCATTTACCTCTGGATGGCAATCCAACAAAGCATCAAACTTGCGAGGGGCATAGCGCAGGTAGGAATCCAGACATTTCTGAAGTGTCTCATCAAATATTACCTTGCACAAGGAAAGACAAGAAAATGGAAAGAAGGGAACGTCACACATTCGTAGGTTGTGCTCATGGGCAGCCCAGTTAAAATTAAAAGCAATCTAAAACATTCAAGAGTGCTAAAAGGATACATATATGCATCAGATACAAGCAAACTCTTAAAATCACAATGAAAAATCTACAGGGAAATACTACTTTCTTTGCACTCTAAGGTGCAGTAATTAAAATCAAAATGCTTGACAAGTGACATGAGCACATACAAGTCTTTAAGAAAACTATTTAAAGTTCGTGGCTTTTACGAGCACCTAGATTGTTCATGCTTTTTCTTCAGTGTTGACAAAATAATTATTACCTGGCACCAAAATTTGTCATGAGGCAAAGCCAGAAGCCAGTTCAAGTCATCTGCAATGAATTTTGCTCGCTCCAAGAATTCTTCCACTAAAGCAGGGTCTCTGACAACAGGTGGCGGTCTGTATAGCACAAAAGACCGATCTGCTTTTATTTCTGGGTGCTGCAGAAAGTCAAAACACTGTATTAAAACTACAGACCAAGTGACAGGAATGCCCAGCTACCATTTGCACTGCTTACCAAATTTTAGGAAATGACACAAAATTACACTTTAATACAATTTGACATTCAGTTCCCTGGTAACTTCCCATTTTCTAATCTTTCAAGGCAACAGATCAGTGGGTTTGTATCCTTACTTATGAGCAATATTTTCAGACCCTCATACTTTGGTAGATATTGCTCCTTGCATTCTACTAACCAAAGGCTTGCAAAGCAATCCTCCCACACCTTCAGAACAAGCAGCAACAGCCTAATGTCATGGCTTTTGAAACATGGCCTGAACTCTCTCTTTGTCCTCCAAACTGGTTCTTGCACAACATTCTATGAAGTCAAACAGACATGACCACCAAATACAGAGAAGTAGCATTTCGCTACCCTTCCCAAGGGTTACTGAACAGGCTTTGCCCAAATACTCCCACCCTAGAGTGAGAATCATGTTGAGTAGTGAGCAGCAGCTTCAAGCTCTGTCTCAGCCCACATGTATGCCCAGGGTAAACCTCCTTACGAACAAGCAGCATTAACGACAGGTCCCACTTCATGCCCAGAAGGCTCTCTCCATGCCTTCTTATTTCTGGGAGAAAAGGGTTACTGTGGATTTAATTCTCTGATTTCACCAAGCTGAAGCCACAGGGCAGGAGGTCACAGTATGCAGCAAGTGGATGGACTTATCCCAGCACTATAGCTCAAAGCTAAACTTCACGCAGAGCTTGCAAAAGCTCCCAAAGCATTCTCTCTATTGCAGCAAAGCTTACATTACTAATCAGGCTGTTCCTTCAAAGAATAAGTAGTTTGAGGAGAAGAGTTTACTACAGATGTCGAACACAGTAAGTTTTGGTTTGGTTTCTTTTTTTTTTTTTTTTTTTATGGTGGGTAAATGAAGTCTCAGCCATCTGAATGCACTAAAAATTTCTTTAACAGGCAAGCTAACCAAATTTCATCATATCCTGGACAAAGGGGTAGTTTTGCCCAGGCCTCAACATAAGACAATTATTTATTACAGGTCTTGTTTGGCTTTCAGGAAAAACAGAGCTCACCAGTGCCGGTAAAGTTCTCAGCTTCCCTGTCTTGGGATCTCTTTCTGTCAGCTGGAGTTTATCCAGAGGCAATGCTGGCATGGTGATGACTTGTTCCTGTCTTCAGCAAACACAAAAACAAAAGCAGCACAGGATGCGTTTTACAAGGTCAATCAACCAAAAGCATAACAAAAGAGGCTACAGCCTTACTGTTAGACACATACACGCAAGTGGCTGGAAATATATTTATGCAAAGCAATTTATACACCACCCAAATGCCAAACCTCAAGGGAACACCCAACAGCCACCTGTACATGCCTCAGAACAAACCTGTAACGGGGCGCTATACTTTCATCGCTGTTCCTTACTGTTGTGGCTTGGCCCAACTAAGCACCACATAACTGCTCGCTCCCCCAGTGGGATGGGAGAGAAAATCAGAAAAAAAGTAAAACTCATGGGTTGAGATAAAGACAGTTTAATAGGACAGAAAGAGAAGATGATAATCATAATGATGATAATGATGATGATACAATTAGAATATACAAAACAAGCGATGTACAATGCAATTGCTCACCACTTGCCGACCGATGCTCAGTTAGTCCCCAAGCAGTGATCTGCCCCTCCTGGCCAGCTTTCCCCCCAGCCTATATACTGTACATGACATCAGTCGGTATGGAATACTCCTGTGGCCAGTTTGGGTCAGCTGCCCTGGCTGTGTCTCCTCCCAACTTCTTGTGCCTCTCCAGCCTTCTTGCTGGCTGGGCATGAGAAACTGAAAAATCCTTGACTTTAGACTAAACATTGCTCAGCAACAACTAAAACATCAGCATGTTATCAACATTATTCTCATCCTAAATCCAAAGCACAGCACTGTACCAGCTACCAGGAAGAAAATCAACTTTATCCCAGCCAAAACCAGGACACTTACTGAGAGGCCACAGATATCTTCCAGGACAACAAACAAATTCTGGGACATTGTTTAATATGGAAGCTTGATATTTAAGTCTCATTCCTGAAGAGTCAGGCTGAAGTCTCTGCTTTTGCAGTCTCTTTTAATGCTTGCAGTCTGCCTCCTGACAGTATAAACTAGAGAGGCAATCAAAGCACATCCTGCCAACGTACTATTAAAAGAATATTTTTGGTGCTTACGTGGCAGAATAACTCAGTACTCATCCAGGTAAAGTACACAAGGTGAGCCTATAAAACACAGCCTTCCTTTCCCCTGCCAATTCCCATGTGCTCACAAAACCACGTTTTAACCTTCAACAGCACTTTCAGGCTCAGAAGTATTTAAATTAACTTCCTGAAATCAACTGCAAGTCAGAGTACTTCAGAAGCAAGTATGTTATGTGCATTGTTTAAAAAGCTCAGATATTAACAAAAAATGAAAACTGCAGGTTAACAGAGCTTTTCATTTCTTGGGGGATTTATAGCATTATGATTTCTGCAAAACGGTACTAAAAAGTTATGTTCTGGTTAAGGTCTAAGATCACAAGTCTCCTTATATGCATATTTAATTGCATTCACATTGCCTGGGCAGAATAACAATTAAAACAAGAGTAGCGTCTCTACAGCTGAACAATACTGATTCAGGAGCAATATCACAGTTTAGACAGCAAGTGAAAGAGTAACATTTTTAGTTCCAGAGAATTTGAAACCTATGGATTTAGGCAAAAATGGTCATCTAACATCTTAAGAGTTAAATTAAAAAAAATAAAAATTACAGTAGAGCAATGCCAATACGCACATCTTAGAAAATGTAAAATACTTATGTCTTTCCAAGGGACTATCATGATCAGAATATTGACAAAAGCATTTTCAATTCTTTGTAATAAACAGTTTCTTTGGGGGGGGGGACGACACACACCAACACAACTTTTCAGCAGAATAAACCAAGCTGGTTTTCAGTTCTCATATAATTAATTTGGCTCTTAAAATTTCTAGAGTCATTCTGAAAACTGCACGCAGAGTGTGTGTTTACATCAAGGAAAAAAAAATGTCAAGTGTCTCTTTTTAAGCTTGCCAAGCATCAAAATCTCCAGTCCAAGTCAAAAACATCTTGGAAGAGACAGGCCCCCTGGTCAAAAGCTTGTTCATCTGGAGAAGAGAATAAACCTGAGTACAGAATATCCTCACCACAGATAATCATTCCCAATCACTATCATGTCCCCCCCCTCCCCCAAAGCTTTGGTCTAAACCACAAGGACAGGATTAATTTGTCATACCCTGTGATTTCAGGCATGCAGTGTAAGAGCCAAACAGCCCTGACAAAGAACACAATGAACCAGACTTGCCAGGGAAACTTATTTTCACAGTGTCAGAAATATTCTCTGCCCTGCCAATATCCACCAAGGTGCACAGACAAGGGGACATCCATGTGCTGAGGCCAAGGTACCCCCCACAGCACTGCTGGCAGAGCAGGGTTGCCACGCTGCACCTTCGCTAACAGCAGTGGTGTACGTTGGGTGCACTGCTAAAGAGCCAGCCGAAGCCCCTGCAGCCCTCTCTTTCCCCTTCCCTACTCTGACATCACCACTCCTAATTTTCCCCCTGCTCCCCGCAGCTCAAGGACCTCCACCTAGCCAGCGACAGGCATCCACCCCTAACCCCCCCTTCCCAAGCCAGGCACCCAACTGAGCTCTGCCCACACGTCCCTGCGCACTCTCCTCCCCCGTGTGCCACCACTGCCACCCCCGCTAGGCCCAGCCGCCCTTCTGCAGCCCCACAACACCCTCCAGTCCCCGCCCCAACCCCCCTGACTCCATCCCGTGCCCCAGTACCCGCTGCCACCGGCCCCAGACCCTGCGCAGCCCCGCCCCCCCAAGGCCCTGCCACCTCGTCCCGGCTCTGCCAGCCCTGCAACGTGCCCCGGATATTCTCTCTCAAGGCACCGCCACTTAAGCCAAGCCCTGTCGCTCCGGTCACCCCTTTGAGTCACCACCGCCGCCGCCCTGTCCCCGCCTTACCAGGCCCTGCCCGGGCTCTGTCACCCTGCCCAGCCGCAGCCACGTACTTCTAGGCCCTGCGGCTGCCGCCCTGCCCCAGCCACCCCACCACGGCCCTCCCCACGGTGCCGAAGCCCCCGTTACCGAGCAGCCACGTCCCGCCGCCGGCACCGCGCTTCCGCAGCCAAACGGCTCTTCCGGTGCTGAGCGGAAGTGCCTCGGGTAGGCGGGGCCTGACGAGACCCCGCCCCCTCCGCCCCGCTCCGCCGGGTCCCGCCGCCCGCCCGCCC
>JANZLQ010000092.1:1409546-1500253 GCA_026212715.1 Elanus axillaris | reverse complement strand
AGCGCAGCGGCCCCACCACCTCCACGTCCGAGGCCCAGGCGCTGCGCTCCCGGCACCGCTCCGCCGGGCCCCGGGCCGCCTTGCCCCCCGCCGCCGCCGCCGGAGCCGCCTCCTCGATGAAGACCAGCCGCGGCTCCCGCTCCCCCGCCGGCCCGCGGCTGCCGTTGCCCTCGGGCGGCGGCTGGAAGTAGAGGCGCAGGAGGAACCGGCTCCCCTCCGCCGCCTGCACCGCGCCGCCCTCCAGGGACACCCGGCCCGGCGCCGTGTCCTCGGGCCGCAGCCCCAGCAGCCAGGCGGCCCCGGCCGGCGGCCGCGCCCCGGGAAGGGGTGGGGGGGCCCCCGCGCCAGGCCCGGCCCCGCGGAACGGCGCCGGTGGGGGGGGGGGGGGGAGCGTCCGGGCTCGCCCGGGTGTCTTGCGAGGGGGTGGGCCGGCCTGCCGGGCCGGGGGCCTGGAGGAGGGCGGCCGGGCTGTCAGCTGTGGGGCCGCGGCCCGGCACGTCCCCGCGGGGCAGCGGCGGGGACCCGCCGGCGGCTCCTTCTGCTCCGCTCTGCAAGGCCGGGGCCGCCGCGGGAGGAGGCGGAGGGCTGAGGCGCTCGCCCGCGGCCGGGGGTGGCGACGGCGGCCTCCTCCTCCTCCTCCTCCTCCTCCTCCTTCTCCTCCTCCTCGGGCGGGCAGGGGTGCCGGCCCGGCCGGCCGCGCGTCCTCGGGGCTGCCGTGGGGCGACGGCTCGTCCCGTCGCTGCGGGGGCTTGGGCTGGCCGGGCTGCGCGGCCCGGGGAAGGTGGGCTGGCTTCCCCCCCCCCCGCCACCCCCGCCTGGCCGCTGCTGGCGTCCGTGGCCTGCGGGCCTCACCTGGCGCCAGCCGCCTCCCGGCCCGTCCCGTCCCGTCCCGCGGGGGCGACTGGCTCCCTGTGGGCCGCGTACAGCCCCGCTGAGGGATCGCCTCATGCCGCTGGCGGCCGTGGTCCCGTGCTGGGCTTCTCCCTGCCGGTTTGGCCGTGGTGGCAGTTGTGTTCAGCTGTCCTTGTGCACGGGGCCAACGTTCCCGTTCCTTTTGTAAGTGTGACTTGTTAAGGCTTTTTTTCGTTTATGTGGTTTTGGGGCTTTAACTGTGCCTCTTCCCCGTGTTCCTCTTTGACAGTCCTGTTCTTTTGATGGGCTCTGAGCAGATGTTGCCCTTCTCTGGTAAGTAGTGTTTTGCCCCCTTCCCCCTGACATGGTGTTTAAGCTTTTTGCATTGAAGTTGTTACCTCTTCTGTTCATTCTTTTAGGGAATGTTGTTTTAGCAACAGATGAGACCTCGTGTTCCTTTACACCTCTCTGTACAGGAAACCGATTTCTTTCCTTTTCATGCACGCTTCCCTCACAGGGGTGGAGGGGAAGGCTGGGTATGAGCTTGTAGCTCTTGTCGACTTCAAGTCTGATAGGCACTCTCCTCCTGTGTGCTTCACCTGTTTGTTTTCTTGTGTGATGAGCCCCTGTAACCGTGTGCAGTCAGGCTTTCTCTTAGAATAAGAGTTTGTCTAATGAATCATGTCAGGTAGTGCTGAGTGTAGTGGTACGGCTTGGCTTTATGGTGAATATAAAGGCATGTTTAAATGCTTTGGTGAGTCCATTGGGAAGGGATGGTAGTGTGACTGAAGGAACTGTGGCAGGTTCCTTGTCTTACCTGTCACGCTCTAAGCTTTAGAAAAAAGGCTGAGGTGCCTTTTGTCTGTTATTAAAGCATGTGCTGTAGTATTTGCAAATTAACTTTTTTGGTGGAGGTGAAGGAGTTTTTACGAAGGCGCGCTTGCAGATGACTTGAGGGGAGAAAGCTGACATCTGATATCTGCAATGCTTCAGCTGTTACTGATCACAGTGGTTTTGGAAGATAGAAAAAGTGCTTTCTTTCATAGTACAGGAAATACTGTGAACTCTTAAGTGTTGAAACTTTCTGCAGATAAGTAAAGGCGGGGCATGGGATTCTAAAGTGCTTTAGTGACAAGTGTTTGGTTTGTGTGCCTGCTTTGGACTTCGGGGAGGGGCAAGTGTGCAGAAACAGTCATGTTGAGCAGTGGTGGCTTTTTTGAGCATTTGCACAAAAAGGTGCTCTTGTCCCGCTTCAAATCATAGGAGCGATATATTGAGAATCAAGCTTAATTCTCTTGCTGGCAGTGGTGTAGGTACCTATCTAGGATACTGTTAATATCCATTACAATAACTGTCTGTGCTAGAAATTATTAAAATACCAATGTCAGCCTGCTTAAGTAATATCCTATGAAACCCACAAATGATACCAAGTAGGTGGAATAGGTCAGCTTGATAAAGTCTCTTTTTTTTTTTTTAAATAAAAATGGCCATCTGTAGCTGGGGGAGATGGAAATGGAGCATGCCCAAGCTTCTGAAGATAGAAGATACAATATTTTATCTCGGATCTTATTCCACCTACATGCAACCCAGGATGGTGGAAAGAAGTATGTTCGCAGCCTTTCAAGAGTAGGAGGAACATGGCTACGCAGTACTTTGCTGGCAATTAACCCGTAAAAAAGGAGTAACTTAAGGAGGAGGGTATTGTTAGGCTGCTGGAGTAAGCAGGCAGAAGCCTGACAAGTCTGCTGTAGCAAGGAAGAAGGAATTGTCTCCATGGAGTGAATCAGAGGAACTGGGTTAGCGTCTGGCACAAAGTTTTGAGATATTTTCACCTGCAGAGGTCAATGGGATGTGACGACTGTTCCTGCTGTGGTAGCTTCCTATTGGGATGTGTAATTGGATATAACGAGATAGGACTCTTCCACTTGACCCTGGTGGTGTCTTCCAGAGCATGTGACTCCAAATAGTGCATTGGTGCTTATCAAATATTGTAAGCTAGAATGACAAGTCCAGGTAATTAAATATGCTCTTGTTTCATAGTTGCTTTCATTGGCTGAATCAAAGTAGTGTAAGTTACGCTTCTTTCAAAATAAGCTTCTAAGTTGTCTAAGCCATAACGTGCAACTGTTCTGCATTTGTCTCTAGCTTGAGTAGCTGGTGGTGTAAAAATCTGCCTGTTAAATCCCATATGGGTTTTAACTCTGAGAAATGAGCTTTGTGATTTGTAATTCTATCGCTCTTCTAGATATTGGTGCCATAACTTCCCAGTGCTGTCAGGAAAACTCTAGGAACATGCCTAGTGCTCAATTCATGCTGTAATTCTTGTGAATTAACTGGATTGTTAAAAGATAACTATTTCTTTATCTTTGTGGTGCTTCAAAACTTCAGGGTGTTTGAGTGGCTTGCATGAAAGACCTAAAAGTGAAGTTGGTGCTAATTCAGCAATTTGAAATACCGACTTTTTACTGAGCATTGTTACGCCCAGTGACGAACTGAAGACCTTAATGCATCACAACTTCTGCCTTGGATGCATTAATCCTGAACCGTGCAGGATTGCTGTATCCAGACGGGTGTATGGACTTGCGTGCATGCCAGGTTCTTGTGTCTGCTGCTTGTGGGATGGGCAAAGATCACAAACTACATCATTTGGTGTCAACTGTCCTTATTCGGAATGTAGCTGATAACTGAAACAGCCAAGACTTTGTCCCCTTGCCTTGGGGTGAGCAGTTGAGAGGGACTTACAGAATGTACTTGATAACATAGGAATCTAATTGTAAGCTAGAGCATGAGTAGCCCAGACCTGTTCTTCCCCTCGTCTGATTAATAGTTTCTGGTAGTGGTGTAAAGGAGGCAAACACCAACTGGCTGTAGTGATTCTGGGAGGTAATGTTTTATCCCATAAGGCCTCGAGTCAGTCCCTGCTGATGTGAACTAGAGGGAAGAACAGCCTGTAGTAGCAGGGAAGAAGCATGGCATTGTCTTGTTGAAACCAGCGGTATCTTTCACCTTCGGTCTGTTAATAAGTGTCTGCATTATGTTGCTCTGAGCTAGAGATGCCGTGTTCACCTTCTGTAAGCAGTGATATGTGCTGAGGAGCGAGGCTTGGAACTGCCGTGTCACACCATGCAAAGTGAGCTAGGAAGGAAGAGCAAAGCAGAAGCCTTTCTGGAATGTTAATTGAAATGGATAAGCTATTTCTGGAGCCATTGATGTCCATCAAAAAGCACTGTTTTTAAAGGCTTAACTTAAAATACAGTTGCTGATTCCTAGCTCTGGTTCACCTTTTGAAACACCTCTGACTCAGAATCCTCACCTAAAGTTCAGAAAGCAGCAGTTGGGTTGACATGTGAATGTGACTCCAACTTCAGCTGTTAACTGGAGGTATGCTCTGTAGGTCTTGCTGACAGGTAACTGAATACTTCAGAGGCGTTGTTCTTCCTTACAGGTGTTAATGCTGAAAACAGTTGCAACAAAGTAAGCTTGGTATGATCCAGCTTGAAGTTTTTCTGAAATTTGTGTGTGTATATGGGTAAGGCAACTAATAACACTGTAATAGTTACCATGTAGGTGGTGGAACCCTTCTGAACTTCGTAAGGGGGGAAAAAAAACCCCCACCACCCTTGGAGAGTTTAATTTCAGAAGATGTGAAGCTGGATGGCCTTTGTTAACTGATATTGCAGCTAAACTTGCACAAGGTGCTGTATTGAAGTATTACAACTTCTGAAAAAGTTAATACTTTGAACAAGATTCTGGTGGAACTTAATTTTAGAGAAATTAGTCTGTTGTTTTTCCTCTTGACTAGGAATGAAGTGAAAAGCTGTAAAGCAGCATTGATAGGGTGGCTTGGGGGCTGGCTGTTGTACAAGCTACCGGTCATGCCAGTAATAAAATGTGTCCTCAGTAACATATGCTGATAGATCTTAAGTAGAATTAAACCCCATTTTTAGAGAAATTAAACAAAAATACCAAATTGCAAATACTTTAAAATACAACTTTGCAGTTCAGTGTTAGTTGAAAGAGGACAGAACATCAAAGAAACCAAGCCTTAGATAAGTACTATAGGTGAAAAGCAAAGCAAGTTATCTTTTTGCCTTGCTCAGCACATCTCGCTGTCATTTTCAGTGTTCATTGTGATGGACTGACTAGCCACAATGAAAATGAAGTTGGGTATGCTGCGGATGGCTTTCATCTGAGATGCTGATCTAGCTGATGCTTTCACTGACTTTTGTGACATCAGTTCTTCATCAAATTGTTCTCCAGTGTATGAATAGCAGGGTGATGGTCAACTTCAGGGTTCTTGGCTATTTTGTATCTTGTGAAGCATTAGAATTAGTGCTAGCTGTGAAGCCTGAGCTTGGCTTGGGAAATTATCCTGCCATCTATAGTCCCTGGCTACTTAGGAAGACCTGGGCTTTGGAAGGGCAGTGAGAACAGACCACCCACCCTGATGGGGTGTGTTCTTTATAGTGAGAGCTGTAATGGGCTATGTTCAAATGTTTGAACTTCTGAGACTAGAGGGCAAGGCAGGCTGCTGCCATTGAGCCTCTGAACCTCGAGAAGATGGCCTAGAAGACTATGAATATCCATATAGGAAAGATCTGTGTTCTGATACTCAAACTTTGATATTTAACTGTCTTCTTCCTTCCTGTTGTGTATGTTGAGCTTAAGCTGTGTGTTCTGTGCTCCCCTTCATTTGATTTTAGTCCAATCATTCCTGCATTTTCTGCCGAGTGTCAGTTTCCGCAGAGTTGGGTAGGGCTTCTCCACAGAATCTCCTCTAGTGTGGTGGCTGGTATGTACTTCTGGGGAGGATAAGTGGAAGCCTTCAGTGTGAGGAGAGCTAGAAAGCTCTTCTTCATGGGCAAGCATGTGAATGTCAAAGCTCTTACAGTACTGTCTTTTTTTTTTTTAATCTCCTGGCAGAGCTTTCAAATAAGAAGCTGTGATAGCATCTTAACTTGGGTTACAGGAAGAATCAATTTAAATGTGCTTTTCTGCCTGCTGGATTGGGTCCCTGAGAAGGCTTGGGCTGATCAGCATGCCTATTAGATCCTGTGAGGGTAGAAGCAGGATTTAGGTAGTTGCTTTCTTGAGCTGGGGCAATTCTGCAGGTGCATGGATCTACAGCTGCAGGCACCTGGTAGGCTCAAGGCTGAACATACTTGGGGAATGTTGGACATCTTGAGCTTTTTTTTGTCTTGGTTTAATTTCAGAACTAAAGTTATTCTTTACTGGGGCTGTCTCTAGCAGATGTACAGGATCTACCCTCTCAGGTCCTCCTTTGTTTAGCCCTTGCTGGGAAAAGAATTGGAAGAGACTTTCACTATAATCTCGGCTTCCTACTTTTCAAGGAAACAACATTGTCAAATGTTGTGCTTCTCCTGTGCTGTGAGTATACTATCCCCCATGGATAAGAATTCTACCAAAGGCTCTCGTTTATCGTCTTTCTTAACCTATTTTAAGAGTATGGAAAGATTTTCTTCAGGGAAAACCAGTGAAAAGCTATATGTCATGCTTTAACTGAGATTTCTGAAAACAAAATAGCTTGAAATAGACAGGGCACCCTAGCTGAAGATCTCTATGATAAGGTCTCTTGTTTATGCAGGTCTAATAGTCTCTTTAAGTGTTTTTGACTGTTCTGGTACTCTACAAGGTTTAGTTCCTAGAATATATAGTCAGTATGGTGTGTGGGGGGGGGAAGTAGTGCACTTCAAGTTGAATTTGTGGAGGAAGATTGCTGCATTGCTGTAATAAAGTCACTGTAGTTTTTCTTTCCAATACCAGAGATTTAGGCACTGGTATAGGCATTATTTATAGAAACACTGTTAGAACAGTTCTCTGTTGCCCTTTTGTGGGCCTCATTTGCTTCTCCAACTTTGGGACAGGAAACTAGGGCTATAATCAAAGCATTAATTCTGTAGTGTTACCTGAAAGGACAGAGCTTCAGGAAGAAGTAAAAATATTTTCTCTTTCCCTATGCCTTTAAAAGAAGGTTTTGACTCCTATATCGGCTGGGAAAGGGTAGGCTCTTGACAGAATGAGACTGTTCTCTCTAGTGCTGCTTTCTCCACTTGTGGAAGTGCCTGGGGGAAACTGCTTCCAGCCACCTGTGTCAGGAGAGGACAGAAATGCCTGTCTGCATGCTGAAAGGCGTAGGTGGAAATTGTGTCTGTGAAGACAAGATGCACTTGGTTGGCTTTCCAACTACCCTTGGAGAGTGGAGCCAAGGCAGGACTTGCCTGCAGGGCATGTAGCATTTGCTGTCTTCCCCAGCTCACCCTTGTGAGCAGCCTTTTTTTGTGTAGTGGTGATGTGGATCATAAGCCTTCCAAGTCCTGTGAGTATGACTCCTTGGTTTCACTGTGGTTTGACTGTTCTGTGCAAGTAGGATTTTTTTGGGGGGGGTTCTGTACAGCTGGTGGCAGGATTTCAGAAAACAGATGGAAAATCAGATCTTTCCTTGAGTCTTTATCATGTAGAGTTTAGCACCTCATAGGTCAAGGGTAGACTACTAGAATTTTGATTTCAGTTTAGTTGCTAGAAATTGTAGTTGAAGTATTGGAGTTGAGTGAATGCAAAGGCTGAATTAAAGAAATAACAAAGACTGAGCACCCAGGGAGATTAGGAGCAGTTTATCTGCATCTACTATAACACTGGAATGTCTTATGACCATGGAGTCTTAATACCTTTAACATCTTACAGTAGATGTTACATGGGTAAGATAACTGTCAGTACTTCTGAAGTGAAGCCTCGATCTTGTACAGAAGGTGTTAACAGTGATCCGGTCTAGTAGTTGGTCTAGTATTAAGCTCTGGATTACCACTCTTACGCTACCACTACATGCTTTCCATATGTTTAAGTCCTAAGCTGCTTGTGGAAGTGGTTGCAGCTAGGTTTGGAATTGGTAGAATATATTTCCCTGGAATTTCCTATCTGGTAGTTAGAAGGGGACCAGCAGCCTGATTCTTGTTTTCTCTGCAAGTAGATCAGGAAAGGGAGTAAGCTAGTTGCTGTGGCTGTCTGATTTCATCTCTTGTAGCTGTAATTGACCTAAATGTGTACCTGTGAAAGCTTTACTTACTGCATTGCTATCTGTAAGCCTGTAATTGCTATCATTGAAATGTAAACCTGAGATAAAATGAGATGCTGTGAAGTTCTGTTGTTTGTAATTACACTGTTTGTTGCATCCTTGATAGGGTGCTTGCTCTGAGACCTTTTCAGACCTAGTTCTGGATTTGTTGCAGCTGAGAACTGTCCTCAGTTTTACTTGCCTGCAGCCTTCATTGTCTTCTGACTTTCAAAGCTACTGTTATCAAAGCTGACTTTTACTGTTCTGTTGGTTCTCTGTAAGTTCAGGCTTTTAAAATACTTGCCTATCTCCTGACAAAGAACAGATGAGCCAGAATGAGAGGGTATGAGAGGAAAACTCACCTGCCATATCGCAGGACAGCTTTGCTTGAAAATTAATGTGAGCCCGTTGCTGTATCCATTCTGCAACTGAAGTTTGCTGTGACCTGACTAGAGTAGAAACACCTTTCCTAAGTGTTGTGAGCTGGTAGCTTTGATTTTTTTAATTGTTCTATTTGAGTTTTCCTGAATTTTTTTTCTGTTCTGAGAACAAATATTTTAGTGTAATGTAGGCATTGTCAACCTCTTGATCCAAGGAACCCGACTAAAATTTCTAAGCAGGTTGCATTTCTAGGTTATTTTGATGATTTTCCTTTAATAAATGGAAGCTGAAAGCAAGTGAAGTGTACTTAATGTAAACTTGCAAGTTTATTGCCTCTGCCTGCGGACCATTTACTTCTTTCCATCTAAGCACTGTGCATGTTTTTTTAAGAGTGGATAAGCTTTTCATCAAATTAATGACTAATCCTTACCAAACAAGTGTTCATCTTTACAATTAAGCATTCCTGTTCTTCAGTTGTATGATGATTGGTGGACATACTAGTCATGAGTACATTTGAGAATTCAGATTCTTAATTTTCTCTCACTGCTGGTAGCAGGAATTTGCTGTGAACAGGGCATTATATTCTGGTTGGATACCCATTATAATTAAATTATCATCTTTGTCTATGTTCAGTGAACCTTTCTTTGAGTAACTTCCAAAAGAATGCACCTTTTTGCACTTTGGGAAAATCTGAATTCTCTGAGGAAAAAGGAGGAAGATGGAACAAGGGAAATATTTTGAGGTCTGCTAGGCTTTCCTTGTAGGTTTGGCTAATGGATTATGGTCAAGGCATAGTTGTTTTCTAATGCAGAATACAATAGGTTGCTTGTTTTCTTTTACTCTGGACTGGAATCTCTTAATCCCTTCAGACTCAAGCATGAGTATCACATGATTTGGAGGTGTTTGGTTAGTGTACTTCACTGGTGCAGAGCATCCCTGTACATAACAGATGAGTAAATTGGGACTGCAGAGAGAAACCACATGGAAATTTTCAGTTTTGGAGATCCATGTCTTAAGTGTTTAATATTTTGTTGCTGGGTCACGTTCTGGCCAAACCGTCTGGTCAGTTAGGCTTCTAAGTAAGGAGGTCAGATTTCTGCTCTGTAACTCCTAGTTCATGATAAAAAGGACTACAACCTCAATATGCCAAAAGTATACCGATATGGTCAGTATACCTCCAAATGCTCAAACCATGTATTAGGGTATTTGTATGGAAACTTCCTTGTGGGAAAACTGTGGTGGTGCAGCTAATCGTGAGGAGTCCTTTCAGAATCTGACCGTATGGGACATCAGAGGATATACAGCAGTATAAGTAATACTTGTAAACCTGTGTTAAAGTATAAAAGAATAAATGTTCATTAACAGATAATTTCAGAAAATAGTAGCTTCACATATAGATGCATAATGGTACCAACATGCCTGGTCACTGTCATGCTGCTTGTCCCCCTGCCACCCATTCAGTTCTGCAGGCTTTAGTAGCTGGAACCAAAATGTCTTCCACATGTCAGACTGGAATTTTAGCATTTAAATGACAGGATGAATGCTGATACTTGATGAGGGTTAACTGCTAAACATTGATCTAGTGAGAGGACTAGACAAGATGAGTATGTTGTTGGGGCTTTCTGAAATAGGATTCCCTAAAATGCTGAAAGATGGTAATGAACTGAGGATGGTAAAAAACCTCCAGTGATTTAGAAGATGCTGATCTTGACTCCTGGTGCTGCTTTTGCAGAATTTGGTGTGTTAAGCACAAGATCACTGTTGCTTTGCTTGGAGTAGCTTCAGTAACTGATTCTACTAGCAGCTGAAGCCTGCTTCTTCCCAAGCTGTTTCACTTGCATCGAAAGAAATGCAAAAATAATTGGTGAGCTCTAATTGTGGTGGCTCTATACTTAGCTCATTACTCCAGGCAAATTATCTTTTGCTTCTCAAGTGTTGACTGGTAAGCTGGTTGAAGAGCTGCCTAGCTTTCAATTGCTAGGTCATCCTGACTCCTCTGCAATATTTTTATTGCATAGGCACGTCTTCCTGTGAACTCTTGAAAGGCTGGTGATAACCTAACAGTGGAAGGGTCTAAGGATGGGAATTCTTTAGTAATTCACCGAGAGAAAAGCAATGCCAAATCTGCTGTTGTCATCAGTTTGGAGTAGGAAGCAATTTTGAAACCTGCTTGATATGCTGCTCACCTGCAAAGGGTGGTTAAGTTCATTACTGTCACTGCCCTGGCTGATGCCTCAACTGGGTGGGTGTGGTGTTCATGTGGAGGAGTCAGCCTGGGGAGCTGTGGACAAAGGATGAAAGGATTTTGCTTGATTTGGCAAGTCTAAGATTGGTGTAACAAGGACAATAAGAGCTATTTCTTGCTTTTATTTTTTAAGATTAGTTTTTTAATAAGCTGTTTGTATAAGGTACAAGTTTAGGTGCTCCTGTCCTTTCGGAGGGTCACACCCAGAGAGCAGTCCTATTAAAATTAATAGTGCTATTGCATCATTCCTTGGACCGCCATGTTCTCATTCAGCACTAAGGTATGAAGGCTTTTCCACTTGCATAAGTCACCGTGATTTGTTCTGGTTGGGGAGGAAGCAGTTTGGTAGCTCACTGAAGAGTAAGTTGCATGCTGCTGTGCCCTGTAGCTTATTTTTCTAAACATTACTATTTCAAGTTATTGTCCAGCTTTCTAAATGTGTCTTAGCAGTATGTACAGCTGCCTGAGACTGGACCACTGCTCACACAGAGGTGATGATTATCTGGCCAGCCCTTGCTGAATGCAGTTCCTTTACTGCTTCTAGCATACTTCTTGCTTCTAGACGCAAATGGTTTGGCATTCAAATTAGAGACCTGGCAGGGCTAAGCCCCATGTATTGGAATGCATTTCAAGAGCCCCAAAATTGCAGTATGGTTTAATCTACCTCATCTCCTTTCAACTTCTAAGTATTTCTAACTGTTACTGTTTTTTCTGGCTCTTCCAACAAAATTCAGTTTTTAGTCTCATCATAAATACTTGCTACCATGTGTCAATCCCAGCAGATAAAGTAGGGTACTGGTTAAGAAACAATTTTTCTAGAAATACACTGCAGATCTAGTAACGTTTGTTATTCAGCTAAACTGACTTCACTTATCAAAGGCAAGGAGTGATAAGTTAAAACATGCCCTGTCAAAAGAAGTTGGTCTTAAGTGACTTGTATCGTGAAAAGGGCAAGAAGGGACTTAGTTTTTTTTGTGCACGAATTACCATATTAGCAGGTGGGCTGGGGAGAATCTAGTTAAGCTTAAAGAAATGCTTAATGCCAAAAAAACCTCCAAAAACTAATTTATGGGCTTAAATTCCACAGTACTTGTACTGACTCTTGCCAAGACAATTAAAGAATTCCTAGAGCTAGTTTGAATTTCCAGGCTGGGTTTGGAGCAGGATAGTTGCATCTGCAGGTGCAGAGAACACTCAAGTCTGTTCAGGTAGGTTGGTGAGTTTTGGTGGTTTTATTGCTGGAAAGATTTTTAGGAGTCTGAAGCATGTTTGTGGTGCAGTTGCAGATGTAGCCAACTGGGTTTTTTTACTGCTTGTAAAAAGTCAGCTTTTGAACTTTCATGAATTGATGAACAGTAAACTTTAAACCGGTGGTGTAGCACCAGTTTTCTAGAACTTCAAGCCTCCTGTTTGACTTGGGGAAGATGTGGGAGGAAGAAATAGGGTCCCTGTGTGGGGTTGGTGTTCTTAAGATCTAGTTAACTATTTCTAGCTAACTAAAATGCAGAAGGTGAAGGAATACCCTAGGGCCAATTCAGAGAAGGCTTGTTCAGCTGAAGGAAGATGAATTGTGGTAAAACAACTCAGTGCATCCATCATCTTTGCAAAAGAAGACACAATCACCACCATATTTCAGTAGCAATTAGTCAGGTTTTGCCATTGTATTCTCCCCTAGGGGACTTTATGTTAAGTATTGTTGAGAGACTTGACTTAGCAGAGTTTGTACATGTTGAAACAAATACAATGGCTTGAAACTTCTCTGAAGAATCTGGTGCTTGTTAGCTGACTTCTGAAGAGCCGCTTTACCTGTAACCCTTCAAAAGTAATGGTGATGACTTGGTTACTTTGATTTTTTTAATAATACTTTAAACAGAACTCATAAAGAGTTTAAACAACATAAGGATAGTTTACTGCATACAAGAATGTGGAAGAGAAAGTTGTGAATCTTTCTGTGAAGCTGGGAATCCATAGATGGTGCTGTGCAAGTGACAGCTCAGCCTCTACATGGAATTCAGAGCATCTTTGCCATGTTATAAAAAGCTTGTTGCCTGGTGCTGATCTGTTCCTCCAAGATAGAGCTTTTTGTAACCTTTAAACTCTTAAGTATAGAACAGGAATTTATCCTGTTAAAACCTGCATTTGTTTAAAGAGTTAGCTCTTACTTATTCAGCTATGTCCTATATCTCTAGATCTCAGTTATTTAAATACCAAGGTGTGTGTCACTAAACTTACTGGGTAGGTAAGTTTTTCCTTTAACAGAAAGTAAATGTGACCTGTAGCCTATCTTGTCCCACCTTTTTCATTCTTCAGTTTTATTTATGTACAGTGTTGAACTTCTGAATTAGGATTTAAGAGTTGGTCTGCTGGTGAGTTTTAGCCTGTGAAATCCTGGAGATTTGTCCAAGTATTTCTGAGATAAAGAGTGTCTAACTTTAGCTTTATCTTGGGAGTGAAGTTTTTTACATTGTATCTGATGCCAATTTTACAGGCTTTCTTTTGGGGGAGGAATGGGGAAAAGTCCTTACTAATGTCTCATCTAAACAAAATAGGCTGGCTGAATACCATAACATATACTAGGTATATGGAATATCTTAAAAATGAAGTGTTTGGTGATGAAGGAGGTTGAATGGTAGGGTCTGAAGGCTTCAGTTTTGAAGTAAGGAATAAGTCTTCTAATTTGTCTAGCTGGGTTTGCCCTACTTTCAAGCTCACTGAATTTTCAAGAGGAGGAGTAGCAGATTTTTTCTGTAAAACAGTAGGCTTGAATTATATCCTTTCTTAGTATTTTGGAGTTGCTTGGTGTAAAGTTTTTTGCAGAGATGTTGTTCATACTGAGCTGTTAGAATGGGAGTTAAGGTAAGTTCATCAACTCAAATGTGGTTCTTTCTTTCCAGTATTTTTAACTCCTTATCACAAGTGACACTGCTCCTTGAAGACAGATTTGAGGTCAAAATCTGCAACTTAACCTTTGATTCAGTGTTGCATCAGCCCATTGCATCTTCTGAATTTAACTTGCCGTCCGAGTGCCGTGTTCAGCATGACTAGACTGATACACTCTGAAAGGGGATTTTTAATACAGTGCTTCTTCTAGACCAGGGGTGCTGCAAGTAAAGCATTTAACAAATGCTTCTGCAGTGCTTTAGGTTGCTTCTGTAGGTAAAATGGTCCCTGTCCTAAAGTTGCTGGCTTACAACAGCCTTCACTAAGTAGAGTGCTGCTAGTGTGCTGTAATCTAGGATAGGTACAGAGTAATAGGGCTGCTTTGGGGATCGCAGGACTCTGGAGCTAAGGCTACTGTCTGCCTCGAGGCACTGGGCTGTTGGGCTGAACTTCTGGTACAGGAAGGCCTGAATGCTGAAAGGGTAGCCATTACTACTGGTTTCAAATTATCCCTCAAAAACGCAACTCCTGAAAGTGTTCTGTATCTCAGTCGAACTGAGTTTGAAAGTGTCACTTGCAGAACGTGCAGCTCTCCTAGGATTTGCCTCTGCTGCTGTCTGGCACTGGGTTGCGTAGCTGTGGTGCTACTTGAGTCGTACTTGAGATTTATGTAGGAAGTGGAAGCAGATGCATTCCTTTTTCTCAGAACTATTTTATTAATTGTTAACTGGAACAGTTGAATTGCTGGTTTCTGTTTAGTATTTGTGGTGAGATTTGATATGTTACTTGATAAATGCTCATGTGTTTTCCACAGACAGAATGTGCTTAGTCCTTGTGGGTTGTGGAGTAGTGGGTTCTTGGATTTGTGGATGTTAAGGTGGCTATGTATTTAATTCAGTAGTGAGAACTAATGCACTGAAACTTCATACTGGAAAGTTATTCAGTAACTCTTGTTTTTTGTCACTGAGCTGCAAAAAATAATGCTGGTGAACTTAGCAAGGTTAAATGAAAAAGGTAGAAAACACAAATGTATGTATTTCAGAGCTTGTCCGTAGAGGTAATAAAGCCTTAATTGGTAACTGTACTCAAGCAGATATTCCTCCTGGCTTTAATAAGACTAATCATTTTGTTATTTGTGTTGTTTAATACCTATACAGTTAGGACCCCTAGCTCTTATTTCTGAGGATTTATTTTATCTTGACTGTAAGCAAAACGATTACCTGTCTGCTTACTCTAAGGCTGAAAAGGCATGATTTCCTTCCAACTTCTTACAAGGAAAACAGGACATATGCATTGCTGTGTTTGCTCTGGTATAAGTTACTTCAGAGTATTGGCAGGTCATTTCCATGAGTTCATGTGTCAGTCTGGGAGGTAGAAGCTGGTCTGCTAGCACAGTTAATCTATTTTTGATTTGTCAAGATCTCAAAGGTAGAAACAAAAAGTACTTTGTCCTGGCTATTTGTGGGAAGACTGGCACTTGAATCACTTTCTAGTTGCCTGTTCACTTATTTTCTTAGCATGCTGCTCTTGCCGAGTGAAGCGTGTTGTTTTGTAGAAGTCACTTCTGCTGTTTTAGTTCAAAGGCTTGCATCTGTAGGTTGAACATCTCATGGGGCAATTTCAAATGAGGTACTTGTTTGAACAGTTCCAAGTTCAACCTTGTCAGCATAAGTCAGTGAAACCTGTCTGCCAATTGGTGGCCCTTTTGTAAAATAAGGCTGTGCCAGGGCTGAATGTTACTGCTGCCTTCCATCAAATCCTTGATGCTGTATCTTCTTTCCCTCAGTTGAATGAGAGAAGGAGAGTATGACTGAAGGTACTTCTTGATCAGTGCAGAATAAGCTCTACAGAACCAGTATCTCTGGGGTTTTGGTCCAGAGAATTAGTTATGCTTTATTCCTGAGAGAATAAAGTCTGACAGAATATCCTGGAAATACTGCATCCAGTTTCTAGTTCGTTCTTTTGTATATCATGATAAACCCTTTTTCATTGCTAATCCAAAGTGTCTAGATACAGTAAAAAGTCTTATGTTTTTACCTTGGTGTATAGTTTTCTTGTGGCCATCTTCTGAAGCCCTCATCATCAGGGCTTTAAACTTCTCATGCATATTATAGCTCTGTGAGAATTTCCCTGATACTTGCAGGTGATCATGAAGTATTCAGATTAAGTAGCTGAGCTTTGCTTCCTACTGTTTGCTTCATTATTTCATGCTTTCAGGCTTCTGTTTGTATTTACCTTAGTTAAGCAATAATAATTAACTCAAAGCACTGAACTGATTGAGTTATATTGGGAGAACAAACCAATAACCATAATGCAATAAGCATTATTGCAACTTCCTGGTAATGAAAATTCCAGTAGTGGAATACTTGATTTAATTTTTAAGCTTTGAGAAAATAGTGGTGGTGATAAAACAACTTTATAACTGACTCACTTAAGCAGCTACTTAATGCCAGCAAAAAGCTTGGGGTGTGTAGAAGAATAATTGTAGTGGCTTTACAGCTGTTGAGGGTAAGAGTTTATGTTAATAAGGGAATGTCTGGTGAGCTGCTTGTTCTTCACATTTGACCACCAAAGAATGTGGTGTGCAGGTATGTTTAATTACTGAAGTTTCCATAGACAGTCTGGATGACATTGTTTACTTCCTTCTAGTGATTCTGTCTAGATGTATTTAAGCTGGAAACTGCAGAGTTAAGGACACTCGGATATTGCTGTCCTGTCCTTCCACCAAACCACACAGCGGAATTAAGGACGTGTTTGTCTCCTGAAGTGGGTGTCCAAAATAAGCAAGAACTGCTCACTAAGTGATAAAATTTGAGCCTTTTTAAAAAGAGACAAGGTCAGACATGAAATCTGGCCTTAGGTGAGAAGAATCTTACTTAAGGTCTCTAGGGCAGTTTTTGTGTACAGCTGGTGTGGATGTAGCATTAAGGGTGCTTCTTGAAAAGTTTAATCTTTTTTGGCTGCACATGGCTTTGGTGATTTTCTTAGCATGAGAGCTTGGTTTACCAACACTGCTGTAGAAATAGTATAGATACAGCCTCTTAAAACCCCTCAGAAAAGCTCTGAAGAACTTTGATGTTGTGATGTCTTGTGTAAGGACAGCTCTGACTCAGTGGGGAATGTAAGCATGTGATTAAACTTAAACCAGTATCATTGTACAAGTCAGAATTAAGTCTTCCAGCCTCACAAGTGAGGGCATCAGTTCGATCCCATTACCTTCTTAAATTGCATACCACCTCAAAAACTTGTTTCTTACCTCACTCTGTACTACTGTGCTTACCTTTAGGCACTGATTTCCAGCTCTGTAGGCTGAAGCACAGCTGTATGCTCTGCTGATCAGCTGCTAGGTGAATGGGCACTAAGTGCTGGGTAAGCTCCTCAAGAATTTTGGCTTGGCAGTAAGTGCCTGTATGGAGATGACTCAAAGGCTCAAGCAGTGCCTGCACATAGATGCTCTTCACATGCGGGGAGATGCTCTTCACTGGCAGAGCTGGGTGTTGATGATGATCTAGCCCAGTTCAGAACCTTCTAGTGTAATAGAAACTTGCCCCAAAGCCAACTTTTGATAGTTTATCTTACTGAATTTTCTATCAATTTTACAGCTACAATACTAATCCCATAGCAGTATCTTAAAAATAGGTATTCTGAGCAATTATTGAAGAATTTAAGATGAATGCTTATAGAACAATAGTGGTTTTAGAGTCTAAGATACCTTAATGGCATTATGGAAGCTAGCTATTGTATTAACACAACCATTCTAAATATATTTAAGCATTGCATTCTTGACAGAGTAATTTGTGACACTAGGACTTGAATACGAATACCTCTTAGATGTGCATACTCGTGAGAATGACAGAACAGCACATGCTAGGCTTGAAGATAGTGTTTCTTTCGGTACGGTTTAGAGTATGGTACAATTATCCTTTGTTTTTGACGTGTTACTCGAACTCAGTAAGGTGTGACTGTAAGCTGCAGGTTATGGGAAAGTCTGACTCCTTCAAAAGAGACCGCATCTCAGTTTCTGCAGTCCATGTAGAAAAAAACCACTTGCAAAGCTTGCATTGGGCTCTTTCATTGGGTATGACATGTGAGGAAGACAGTTCTGTTTTTCCATCTGCATGAGAAGTCAATCTTCTAGCTTTGGTCTCCCAGGCTTTCTGTTTTTTTTTCCTCTTAGTTTTTTAGCTTGCTTTTGTACTAGTTTATTCCTCATTAGGCAAGTTGTTAGAGGGGAATACCTGGTAAATAATATTTGCAAGCTTCTGTAATAGATTGGTATGAACTGTTAAAATGTCTGCTGCTTGTCTCTGAGCTTGCTTCTGACTGCATAACTTAAAGGAAATACAGCGGTGTTCTGGAAGGAACATGTATCCCAAGCGCCCAACTATCGGAAGGGCACTGCCTAGCATAGCTGTCCTGATATCAGCGAGGATGGACTTGTCACGGTTATGAAATCAGTAAGATATGAACTCTCTAAACATGGTCTTAAATTGCCTGGTCTCCTTGGCAGAGGTAGACAATCTTTTAAACATATGAACTCTTCAGGCAATCTAAAGCTGTTTTGGTTTTTTTTGTTGCAGGCAAATATCTTGATGACCTGAAGGAGGACTTTGGTAGGCTGAGGAAATCTTTGTTGCAGTTGTCCTTCATCCTACCTGTACTAGCAGGAGATGGGTGTGTTTTTCACAGGGGAGTGAACATCTGCTTAGAGTCATAAGGCATCAGGTTCTGTAGTGAAAAGCATCAGTTTAACTAAAAGTGGAAGCGAGGTAGCCTTGAATACCAGAAGACAGGATTGCCAATGACTGAAGGATCTGTATCTTGCTTCAGACTTCCCTTTAAAAGTGTCTTGGGTTTCTGATGGAGTTCAATAGATGGGTTGACTTGGGTAGTACCAGAGACAGGTGGTAACTTGGAGTGGGGCTGAGACTCTGTAAAAATGGAGATGCAGCAGGAGGAGAATGTGAAGAGCTGACACGCTATTACTGCATTTGATTTTCATACCTGTGCGAGGCCTATACATTAAATGTAGACTGTTTAAAAGCCTCCCCCTCCTGTCCTCCATTCTTTGGTAGCAAAGTGACAGGCTTCAATTCCTCGCTTGCTGCTTTAATTGTTCCTAAGGCTGCTATCAGGGTAGCTTTGCTTCATGCTCCGGCAGTCTTGCTTGAGCTGTCTAGTGCAGTCTGCAAGCCTTTCACTGTGAACACCACTGGTGTAGCAGTTGATTGAGCAGTGGAAGCCTGAGTAAGTATCACTGGCTGGTTCTCAAGTCTGACATCATATCCAAGAATTAGATGGCTCTCTTTCACCATGGGGATAATGAAATAATTCCTACTGTGTTATTCATTAACTCACATTTCATTCAGTGGCTCCTAAGAGGGTAATGAGTATGTTAGAGGTGAACTTGCGTAAGACTTCTGACATCCCTTTGATAAGATAAACAAGAATTAAAGCTATGGCAGACAAAATTTAAGCATGGCAGTGATGCCTCACTGAGGCAGGTGGCATGTGGTGTATTAAATATACTGACTTTAAAACTAATTTAATGGCTTTTTCTTTAATGGTTTAAAGAGAATAGCCTGCTTCTAAAGCTGCTGAAGAACTAACTAGTGCCCAAAGCCAGATGAAGGTCTTCCTTAGTGTGGAGGCTGCATAATATTGAATGGCTGTACAGAAAAGTGATGTTCAGCTCAGCATTGCAGTGCTTCAGGGCAGGTGTGGGAGCCCAACAAATAAATTGGAGGACCTGCGACAATAAAAACATACAGATGGAAAAGCATCTTGGTGAAGGACAGCTGCTTCTGATTTGCATAAAATAATTTGGTACAAGAGCCTGTTGAACCTTGTTGGGTTTCTAGTTTTAGCATTAATGTAGCTTGAGCATGTGTAAAATTTGAATATCCCTTAAACGTTAGTGTCAGGCATGCTTCCCCCTCATGTACACAGTTTTGTCAGCTTAAACTGCCATATGCTACTCTGCAAGAAAACTTTAAAGGGGAGAAAGAGTACTTGACTTGCTAAGGGATTTTCACTAACACTATGTTGAAAATAATAAAACTGGACAACTGTCCCCTTACCTTTAGGGCTGACCATTTTAAAGGGGGCTGTGGGAATTAAATATATTGACTTATTTGGCTCTAATGTGAGACCTTGATGACCTGGGCTTCCTGATAAATGTGGCTGTGGCTGTTGATGAAGCTACCAAATGTGAGTACTGTTCTATTTTGAAGGCTTGCCAGGGAGTTCATCTCCCTCCAGAAGAGATTTCAGTGCTGTGCAATTGAGCCAATAAACGAATATAATCAGATTAAGCTGTTTGTGGGAGGAATGATTATTGGATATTCAGATGCCTAACAAACTGTCTGATCTTTTGACTGTTGCTGTGAGTGCACTGGCATCAGTAGTTCATCCGCACAGGTAATAACCGAGAGAATTTTAAGCAGAGGCTGCAGTAGCCTTGGACTGAAGAAATCCAGAGCTTCCAGGTGGACCAGTAAGATCTTAAACTACCTGGTGTTTGTAGAAACACTGGGGTGAGGGAGTAGTGGCTTTATCTGGGAAGAAGTTCTAGGTGGTGGTCTGGTGACTCAGGTGACTGCCATCCTGGAGAACTAGATGTGTCCCTGCCCTGTTGTGGATTGTGGTGCTGGCTAGTAAGTTACTGGAAACTTTTACAGGTGTGTGTAGAGTTATGGCTTTGATTTTAAGTACACAACTCCAGGCCTCAGTGCTCATCTCTGCAGCTGGGACCCCCAGCTAGTAGAGGTGTATTTCCCAAATACAGAGCAGAAAACTATAAAAATGGGGAGTATTTGAAGAACTAGAATTTAGACATCTGTTCTGGGTACCAAAGCTAGAAGATCCTTCTGATGCCTTGAACTCTTAGTTTTTCAGCCTTTTAAAAATACATTGCTACCACTTAACCATATGGGACAGTGTGAAATTTGTCGTAAGCACTGTAGATCTTTAGCAGAAGAGGTGCTATAAAATGAGCAGTGTAGGGAAGATTGACTTGATTCAGATCTCCGCACTGACTATAAGGTTTAATAAAAATGAATATGATGAAAAGCTCTGGGTTCAGGGAGTATTGTCCACCTAGTTCACTGAGTGAGGGTGGGGGTTTATGGGAAGGAAAGGATGGAGAAGGGAATTAGGGATCATACGTACTCCGAGAGAAGCTGAACAGAAGCTTCACAGGTGATCGTAGTGCTTACGCTTCCTAATGTGTAATTCTTCACTTTATGCTTTTTATATATAGGCATTTTAAGGTGCAATTCCAAGTTGATTTCAATGGCATGTGTAAGTAGTGAAAATATGCACTGTGTCCTTAAAACGTGGGTCTCAGGCTGTCAGCTTTGCCTCTTGTTTACTTTATTATGCAGCTATGTGTAAACCTAGTCCAGAAATCCATCACCAAAGTGTGCCTGCCCTGTCAAGGATTTCTTCCCTTACAACTGCCTAAGAAGTCAGAGCACTGGTGTGTAAATGCAGCTGGATGTGAAGTAGTAAAATACCAAAACAGGCCATTGTTTCTTGCCTGTTCTTGGAAGATCTGTTTTTCAGCACCTGTGGTAATGGTAACTGGAAAAAAGAACATCTTCAGTTCGTGTCAAGCTTTAAGTTTAGACTGAATGTAGAAGTTTGGTTGTAACTGCTGGTTTGTGGATTTCATTGGTTATTCTGGAAGCCTCTGCTATCAGGGAAGACGTTCAAAACAGTTCTGTCAGCTGGTTGTGAAACTGATGCAGAGATATTTTATTTCCAAGCTAATGACAGGGATGTGGTACTTTTATTAAAACATATATACCTTGGATCGTTGTACTTGGTTGACAGACTAATTTAAGCTTGCCAAAGTAAGTGTTCTTACATAACGATATAATCTTTCATCTAGGAAAGGAGTTTGGCTATTTTTTTGGCATTGAATCTAGATGTGCAGAACTGTGCAAGCTCTTTCAGAAGTACAAGGCCTGAATACTGCGGTTGTTCCTACAGAGAGCTGTTACTTACTTAAATTACAAATGCTTTTTCATCCCCGCTGTGCACATTTGCTTCTAGATTGGTCTTCACATGTAGATTTGTGTTTACATGAACTGCATAACCTCTTGAAATAAAGGCTTACAATAAAAGTGAGGTAGACTTAAGTATTCTGAACACTGTTCTTATCCTTGCTGTTTTCCCTGGTTTTGCTCAGTGTGAAGGCTTCCTTTGCCTTTGAGTATTTTTCTGAGCTTAGTTTAAGATTCCAACCTTAATATTGGAACATGTTGTCTAGGAAGAATATGCTTGGTGATATTCAAACCTTGGCTGGACAAGTTTTTGAGCAACTTGATCTAATTGGAACTGTGTCAAGTAAGGGCTTGGACTAACTGATGTTTGTTTGTCCCATTCAGCCCAAATAGTTCTGAATTTTTTTGCATCTGTCCTGGTTCTTTATACTTTCCTGCTTGGACCTAAAGAGGCAGAAGTAACTTTTTTTTTTGCTTTTTTGTAATTGAATATTGAATCTTGTTCTGTGACTCTTAACACTACAGAAATATCTGGTGTTGAATTTGAGTCTCTTTCAGAAGGAAAGCTTTCTGTGAAGTTCAGTCTTCCAGGACCTGACAACAAGTTTTACTGCAAGTTGCTTTTATAGCAATGGGAAGGAAAGAAATTCCTGCCTTTTTTTGGTTTGGATTTTGACCAAGATTGGCACCTTGTTAAGATCTTTGAGGAGATCCTTGAGTACCTGAGCACACTGAGTTTCAAGTATTGTGTTCACACGTTGCCAGCAGCTTCATCCTGCTTACGCATCATGAAACAAGATGTTGTCAGTTGAGGTCAGGGTTTTTTGCCAGGGTTAATTTCATCAGGAGCAAAGCAGTAAATTAGGACCTAAACCTCAAGTACTAAACCTCTTACTCCTCCTTATTTATGCTATAATCTACTTTTTTTTCCAAAACTTGCCTGATTTACTTTTTGAGTCTAAGCAAATGCAACTTGAGTATGTTATCCTCATGGGTTTAAGACTGACATCTCCAAGTTCATGTTCCCTAAGTATAGAGTTGGGTTTTTGCTACTAAGTCAGTTACCAGAGGGTACTTCAAGTTGAAGGATAAAGAATAAAAATAGATTAGTTGATTGTACTTAATTTTTTACTGTGAAATGCTACTTTTCTGCATTTAAGTGAAGTTTGCTATCTGCAAGTCACAGGTAAGAACTGAAGTGTTAAAAATGTGTAACTTGTGCTATTTTCATAGCTTGTGGACTAATGCACATGTTCTTGCATGGGCCTCTAAAACACAACTTGAAGGGCATATGCTAAATTTACTGTAAGGACGGTTATAAATCTTTATTTTATGAAATAAAGGTTAAGTCTTGCTGGCTGATAATGATTCAAAAGCAAAACAAAATTAAAGCGGATAACTGAAGTTTCCTGCATACTGATGTGCATTTTTTAAAATCTGGGATTAAACCGTACTTTAAATGAAAATTACCTTACCTGATGCCTCAATAATAGAATTAGCTGTTGAACTGCACTCACTTTTGCAGAGCCTGGGGGAAAGATGTGGATGCGTTGTGTTTAGCTAACTTAGGGAAGAGCCCAAACTTTTTGTTTCTTTATAATGATAATTTATCTCTTAATTATAGCTAAGTCTTTTAGTAAACGAGGTTTGTTTTGAGTCACAGGGAGTGAATGTTCTCTACAGGATAAAACACTTTAAATGACTTATCTTCTTTGTATTATTAGTGTTCTTCCTTCCCGGGATTTGTTGTATCTACTGATACGAGTTTCTCCAGGGAAAATAAGTGAGACGCTTTAAATTGGGGTTTGCCTGACTTGAGTGAATCCACACTAAACCAAATTTTGGGGAAAAGTGTCTTCTGGATGGTCCCATTAGAGTTCACCAGGACATAAATGTCTGTATATACAGGCAAATGCATTCCTACAATTTAACACTAGAAACAAAGGTTGCTGTAGATGAAGTGCTTCAAGTGTTGAGCTGTTACAAGAATGTATTTACCTGTATATACAGACACTACTATCTTGCATTACTAGTTTTTCATGCTTCTTTTTTTAAGGGCATTTAGTATAAAATAGGATCCTGGAGTAATATCTCTTTTTGGTAAAAACTAATCAGCTATACAGAGCTTAGTGTGGGTTGATTTAAGTGAGCAGGTAGGAAATCCAGACTTAAATCTTCACGTTCCCTAGAGAAACGCATTCCTGTTGGTTGATCTTGCCATTGAAACAGTGATTTCAAAGGAGATACAGTTAACATATAGAACTGATTCCTTTTTCCACATAAGGCAAATATCTGCTGGTATCCTCCTGACGAAGCTTGAACACTTGGGTCAGTGGATTTTTAACTTTAAAAGTAGAAGGGGGGAGGGGAGACACTGTGGCTAGTAAACATTAACTGGAGATATATCAAACCTCATTTTCCTAGCAGGGTTGTAGTCTATTGCAGAACTTGAATTCTAACTGAAATGCAGTATTTTAATACATGTATGCCTTAAAAACAACCACAAAACCTTCCTTGGTGCCTCTCTGAAATGCCTAAATATATTTAACTTTGGCTTCATGCTGTTTAGTTTCTTTTAGAATAAGCATATTCTGTTAATCCAAGTAAATTCTTTCCTGGCTCTGAATGTCTGTGCAATTTCAATGTAACCTGACAAGCTTGTATACTTTCAGTATTATGGAAGTTGTTACACAGAGAAAAGATTTTAGGGAGTTGTCATGACTGAACTCAGCCTCCCTGGGTAGTCTAGAAACATGACTTTAGAAACTGTAATTGTTCTTGCCTTTGACGTGTTCAAGATTTGAACAAGATGGTTGCATAGCATACTATGTCGGTTTAGTAGCTGGAGGGCTACTGGACTTAAAAAAATAAGTAAGCTTAAAAAAATTTACATAATAGAGCCAGCTGGTTCTAAAACACCATGGTTGTGCCTTTAGAGGAATAAATTTTGCAGTCTACTGAAGACCTCTGTACTTAATACTAGATATTCATAATGTATGTAGTTGATCTTCAAAACCAGTTATGGAAATTGAAACACATTAAAACTAGCTTCAGATTTCCTCAGACGATCTTGAGATGCAAGACTACCGTGCCTCCTGTCTCCCACAGCAGAGAAGTGTCATTTACAAATGTAGTTTAAGTCCTTGGTATTTGATTAGGCTCAAAGACTATCTTTTTCTTTGCTTGCCTTTTATTTTAGTAGTGGAATCTCATCTCCAGGTCTTGTTTAAGTGCAACTTGCAAATGGAAAGTAGTATTTTGCCAGTTACATTTCCTGCTTCTGAAAGTAACTGACTTTCCATGAGTGGAAAAAGATGGGAATAAACAACAGTCTTACTATTTGGAAGATACTAAAGTGATTTAATTATAGGAGATTTTCTTGGTATTTGCTCATCCTGCTTTTTCTCCTAGCTTTAGTGAATTGAATCAGCTGACCAAAGAAAGGACATCAAGTAGCAGGCTTCTTGGAGGCAGTGTGCTGGTAGTTTAGCCAAGCCAGTTTGTCCCTTGTGATCTAAATACAGGAAACCTCCTTTAATTGGGGAGGGCATCCGAGTTGTGTGTATGTCTTAATACACGTAGGGAGCCAAAGCTCTTCACTGCTGTGCCTAGCTGAAGGACAACGCTAGTGTAAGTCTTTTTTTCCCTCTGTAGAAAACTTGACTTAGTAACAGAGGATACTGCTAGAAGTTTGGAGAAGTTGAAACTGGAAATGGATTGATGCAATAACCTGTTTGTTCTAGTCTGGAAGGGGTTAGCTGCTGAAATACAAGGAGGACAATAACCTGTTCTGGTAAATCGTGTCTGGCTTTAAAACTGTAACTTGCTGTCTAAATAGGAGCTAGAAGAAAATTCCTTATAGTCAAGCTGCTAGTGTTTCCTTGCCTAGCTCTTGCTGGTCTCCTTATCGTGCACAAGCACACATGGTTTTATGTCATAATTTGACTTTTGCCTTACAGTATTTACACATATTAAGTGGCTGGTTGAACAGTGAGTGCTGTTGATGTCTTGGCAGTCTTGTGGATGATGCCCAAACAAGTATTTGGAGTGTCCTCTAGAAAACAGCTGTTTATGATCCTAGAAAAGCTAGCCTGATCCTTGATTAACTCAAACATGAAATTTAGGTGGTAAGTTAATAAAAAGGGGGCTCTTGTGACTAAATAAAGCTGGCTTTCTACCTAGGTCAGCTCTTTCAATATGATTGATTCAACTGTTACCAGGCTTGTTTTGCATGTACTAATAAAGAAATACCTGAACTCAATGCTTTTCTTGAATTCACTTACTATTTTATACTGTAAATTAACAGGAGTACTAATGCTGTGATCAAACATACTTATCCCCTGCCGTGGCTGGTTGGAAGAGACTAGCTGTTCATCCCTGAGTTCATGGATGCAGACAGAAATATTGCTGTGTGTAATACCTAAAGACAACTGCAGTTCCTGTTGGTACAACAGTGTACAGTTGTATGCTTAGTAGCTCTAAGGCAGATCAAGGCTTTTTGAGGGTAGTTGCTATTTGAATTGTAACCTCTGCTGTTTAAACTTAGCCTGCTTAATGCTTTGAGAAATAAATATCCAAGTAGTTTAAGAGATGAGCAAGCTAATTGACTAGTTCTGTAAGGAAAATGTCACTTCTGCAGGTATTTAAGGGATTCTTAAGCTGCCTCAAATTCTCTAAATTCTAGGTGTCGGGCAGTTGCTTCCAGGCTATGCTTTTACAAGCATCTGCTCTGGAAGCAAACAACATATACAACACTAGAGTAGTGGTTCCATAATTTGACTTTCTGGATTAGTTTTGCCTTGCATCTAGGAGTTGGATTATGTCATGAGGGGTCTGAAATGTCAGAGTTGGTGTAAGATAAGGGCAACATTTTTTTTTGTTGGGGAGTATGGGAGCAGTACCCTTTCTGATGGCTCATTATGTTTCAGGGAAAGTGAACGTACTCTATTTTAAAGCAAACCCACCTCAAGTGTCACACCAAAAAAAATTTTTGGAGTGTGCCACAATTTTACCAAGGGCTAGTGTTAGGCCATTTGAAATTATTAACTTACACATTTGTATAAGGTAGTCCACTGTAAGTCATTGAGCACTGAGCCTCTCAAATGGCTGCTTATTCCTAGATGAAGATGGTGGAGGTGGATATGCATCTTACTCAAATGGCCTCCTTGACAGAACAGTTTTGTCAATGCAGTTTAAGAATCAATGGATTAAAATTGTAGTCCATAATTGCATTGTGCAAGGTGTGCAATAAAAGAAAGTGGTGTGTCGTTATAGGCCTTGATACCAGAAAACAGACTTTTCTGTGTCCTGCCTGTTCCTACCTGTGTAGATGATCAGTGCTATTGCTCTGAGCCTCTTGGGGGGGCTGAGTTTCCTGTTATGGACACCTTATAATAACTTAACCTACTTAATGCTTTGAGAAATAAATGTTTATTCATAGCAGGTACTTGGTATTTCAATGAAGTTGTCTTACGACAAAAGCATTGAGTGGTGTTTTGTTAGAGGTTTTAAAAGCTTTGTGCCAGACAAAGTATGGTGAAAATGAGGTCAACTTAACACACTTGGGAGCTAATAGCCGTAACTGTGTGTACATGGTCCTAAAGCACTTCAATGGGGAAAAAAATCTCATGGGAGTGTAACTTGAAACTCCAAAGGAGTCTTCAAATCAAATTTGCTTCTTGCTTCTTCCTATTTTCAATGCTTTTTTTTTAATTGTAGATTTCTTCAGTGTTGCATGACTGTCAATAAAATACATGTAAGGAGCCTGTCTTGATAGGTATTGTGTAATGCCATTCTCATAGAACAGCAGCTGCCTCTTTCCAGTACTCATTCAGTTAATGGAAGGACTGAGTTAAAGCAAAATGTTATCAGAGGGAAGGGGATGAATAGGTAGCTTGGGACGATGAGTAAAACCTTAGAGATTTTTTTGATTAACAGCCTCTTATCCCTATTTGTTTGTTGCCTTTCTTCTAGAAAGGAAGAAATAGGGGAGGGAGCGTGACTCATGGCAAACGGGCTGTAAGGACCTTCGTGGAAAAGTGGGAAGTATGAGGAGCAAATTATTCCCTTCTTACTCTTTTCTGCCATTTCAAATGGAAACTTCTGCTGCCTGGTCTCAGTCTTGCTCACTTGGTTTTTCTGTTTTGTAACTTCAGTCTAATATTGCCCTACTTTTCATGGCTCTTTGGTTATCTTTTAGCATAATATCCCCTCCCCAGCACACGCGGTCAACTTTCTAGCTTAGAACCTACACAAGTCTACCGAGTTTCCACCAGCTCAGGCCCTGGTCAGTGTTGTGTGTCCTCTCAGCTTTCATATATGACTACAAGATTCAGATCCCGTCCTTGCAGATCTCTGCACAGTTCAGACTGATCTGTGTAGCTCATAGATCCTTCTTGGTTGATGCTACTTGTCTGTCATGCACATAAAATTGAGGAATATGGAGTAATTGAAATAAAAGAAGGATAGAACGGGTTATTAATTTGAGCTTTAAACTTCCAGTTGTTCGTCAGATCTCTGAGTAAATTGTATCCAGGGTTATGTAGGAACAATTGCAGCGTTTGGATCTCAGGGGATTATCCAAATGAAAAAGTAACTCAAAGAAAAGAAACTGAAATCTTACAAGAAAAAGTGACATTTTTGTCAGATTTTGTTTTCAAGCTTGCTGTGGTCTTTTGACCAGGGTGGTTTTGAGATCCTTGGAGAATATTGATATATAATCTTTTATCCAGAAACACTTTCCTAAAAAACCTCTTAAAGGGAATACTATAATCCCACCTAAAGTTTCACTGATTTTTATTCTTTTACATCCATTATGGAAAAAATGGACCTTTCTTAATGCAAGGTCAGATTTCTCTTTATTACCATTAGTTATTGGATAGCCACAGTCTCAGAAGTGCTTCTACTGCCTTGCCTACGGCATTCTTTTGCCATTTCAAGCTTTGCTTGCTGTTTGAGATGTTTTTCATTTTAACTTTGAACTTGTTGCTTTTACATTTAATTTTTGAAGAGTGTAAGAAATGATTTTTTTTAACCAGTATGCAAAGATAATCAGCTTAAACTGCTTTAAAAGCAGATTAATGCCTCTGAGTGTGAAGATGGAAGAAACTAATATGCCTACCTGTAAAGGGTTCCACAGGAAACTAAGTTACCTAGCATTAACGTACGAATTGGTGCAGTGGCAGATGTTGACAAAACTTTTTTGATGCTTCGGTGTCTTATAATTAATTTTATTCTTCATAGAAGCACAGGTAGAAGAGAAAAATGGAGTAAGACACTTCCAAAATGCTCTTATGTAGGACACTTCCCACCCGTCTTACGGGAACGTGAGCTATTCAGTACGGCTGTTGATCTCTGCTTACTCTGTCACACATTTGAGTGTTGGTGGGTACACTCCTTTATATTCAGCAGCTTTCTAAACTGGAAATTATGTAACTTAATCTGGGTTATGTTGTGTATATAAGTGTATGATAGAGAAGACACATGGCGGTAGAAACCAGAAAATGCCTCCCTGAAGATCAGCGCTGCTTCTTCTCTGTGTACATGTTTTAAAACTCTCTTTAGTAACCTTGCACTATCTAGCCTCAGGAGGGACTGTATTCAGGGTAGCAATCCCAGTGTTCTCATCCCCTCCGTGTATTTCAGCTCAGCCGCAAGCTAACTGCATCACCCCAAGTGGTAGGTAGCTGATGGTAGCACTCTGTTCCTATTCCTTAGCACCCTAAGAGTAGGGTAAAAATAATTTTGGGCAAAAGCGAGCAAAAATCCACTGGGAAGAACATAAAAAGGAAGGAGGAGAAAAACAATCTATAGCCACTGTGAGCTAAAGCTCAGCAGAAAGCGGCCAAACAAAAAGGTGACGAAACAGTGGTGTGTAATAATACGGTGCAAGAGAAGGTTCAGCCACTGCAGAGCTAGCTTATATGGGAGCAGTAATGTTGCAAAGCTAGAAATGTAAACAGAAAAAGAGAACTTTTAATCAGAAGCTGTGCTTGCATAATACTAAGGTTGTGACATGGTGTGGCATAACCAATGCCGAAATGCCATATTTCAGCAAAGGGAGGAGAAAACACACCTTCAAAACAGTCAGTTACCAGAAGAAAGTTTGGTTTGTCTACATCTTTATGAGGATAGCTTTGTCTGTGGCTAGAGAAAATTTGTATTTGTTTTTTTTCCAAAGCTGCTATTATCTTCTGCCACTGCACTTTATCAAACCATACCTCTTCTGTTCTTGCTAGATACAGCCTTTCGCCTAAGAAACTGAAGTGACAGTTTTCCAGTCTCCTACTTAAATAAACATGTTTATGAAAACTTCTCAAGAGTGTTTTTCCTAGCTATTTGCCAGTGTTTTAATTAAAAGTCAAGAAAAACATTGTCACAGACTCGTCATATAATTTAGATTGGAGGTCGCGTAGCCCAACACCCTGCTCAGAGTAGTGCCAACTTGGATGTTGGAGTGGGTTGTTCAAGGGCTGGTCAGGTTTGGAATATCTCCAGCGATGAAGGTTCTGCAACTTGGAAACCGTTATTCTGAGTTTTCCCCCACAATTATATTACTTGTGTTTCACTATTACAGTATGATTGATCATATCATCCCACTACTCTACTTCTCCATAGCATCTTCCAAGAGAAAACAGTGGAGGCAGGACCTGTGTGCTAGCTGAAGTGTTCACCTAATGCCCAGGTTCCTAAAATAGTCAACAGCGAAGGATCCTAAGAAGATGTTTCAAAGCAAAAGTTTAGTTTAAGTGTTCCTGTTCACATCACCTTAATTACTGCAGCCCTATGGCAGAATGTCTTCTTACATGTTTAAAACTGGGCAATGTTAATATGTCCTTCAGCGCCTGTGCTTAAATAAGAAAATGTAAACCAAAGCAGCTATGAGAATGTGGCAGCCTCGTAAGAAAGATGGTGCAAAAGCCAGTTCCTTTAGTAGACAAGTTTGACTCCGTAGGATTTGCTGAAGTAGTCCTGTTCCCTTTATCTTCTACCTTTTGCTTTCCTATTAGTGCTGACTCTGTTCTTTGTGGATCAAACAGAAGAGCTAATGCAAAGGAAACGGTGGGAGCACACAGAGAGGGAAGCTCTGTTGCCCTCCTCGGGGGCACAAACTTCGATATGCTTAGCTGTATTAATTAAACAGTTATACACCAGTACTTGGAATTGCTTTTCCCTTAAGTAATTAGTGGGTTTGAGATGGTAGTAGAATTCATAGCAAAGTTTCTTTTTACAGTCAGCTTTTTTTTTTTCTCAGTTTGGCACAAGTTGTTGACTTAGGAAGTGATAACATTTGAGGTCCTTATCTGGGACTAGCAGCCATGCAAGAGGAATGCTGATGAGCGCGTCGAAGTGTTTTCTGAATACTGGCAGGAATAAAGTGGAATTATTAACGCTTATATTGGAACATTTTTCTCCTGTTTTTAAACTTCTCTATAAAACTCTTGAGACTCAGTGGCTTCTTCCAAACCTTATTAAATTCAATAAAAAGCTTGTTGCAGATTTTGTGAAGGCTTTTTTTCTTGGACCTAAAACACACAAAATAAGTCTACCTCCTGCTACCCTGAATGTGTATCTTGCCTTTTAAAAAGCAAGGACATGGCCAGAAAACTGTCTCTGAAGAGTCGTACCAGAGTTGCGTAGTCTGCCTTCATAGCTTTTTTTTTTGTTTAATAAGCTTGCTAAGTATTCCCGACAAAGGTGACTTTGTACAACCGAGCAGCTGTAAAGTTGAACTTGTTGCATGATCAAGCTGGTACCTCAAAGTAAAACTGTTCTTTCTGCTTCGTGTGCTGTATTATCAATCTAGAAAGCTATTGGAATTGGCATTTGGCTTGTTGGTTGGTTGAGACTTTAAAATAATAAAAAAAAAAGTTGACCTCTGTCGTAGGTAACCAAATGTTGCTTTAGAAACTATTTTATAAAATTGTAATTCATGATTAGCTGAGGTTTTTAACAGCTGCAGTCATTCATAGGGTGTTTTCTGTTATAGCAGACCATCTTAATGTTACAGTATTTTAAAATAATAGCTGAACGTATATATGTATGAGATTTCCCTGAAGTGTGTCCACTGTGTGAAATGTTAGAATTTCTTTTGCTAGCTGCATCTCAGTTTGTGCTTTTTAGACTATTTTTTTCTACTATGTTAGTCCTAAAATTATATATCCTTTTTTTTTGTGTACTGAAAGTATTTTTATTTTTTCCCTGTTACAAGCTATAAACTAAAGGACAGAAATGCAAAATAGAGTTTGTTTTTTTGTTTTGTTTTTTTTTAAATGGACCAGAATGTGAAAATTATCACTAGTTGTGGCACTTCAGAGTACAAGCAAACTATTTGTAGCAGCAGGATTATATGTTTATAGAAGCTAGACTTTTCCAGGCACACGCAGCGTGCTATTGGGATAGCTTCCAAGTTATTGTGAAGAACAAATCTGGTACACTGGATACAAGGGAGTGGTATTCCATCAGTTTGGCTACTTGCATGCTTTAGGAATGGTTGGGTTTTAGTTTGGAACTTTAATTTTAGGATTTGGATATTTTAGTATAGAACTTTGTGTCCCAGCAGTCATTCATGATGCTATAGAAGATGTCTGTCAATACCTAATGAAGCGACTGCACAGGAAGGAAGCAAATGAGATTTTCTATATATAATTTTTTTGACAAATATGTATTTGTGACACAATACTTAAATTTATTTTTGAGGAAATAACTGTTTGTGCAGCACTTGGAAAGTAAAAAAGATAGGGCAGAGAGGAATGGTATCATATGAGCATGGCTGTTCACCTTGGCTGTTTTGCGACTTTGTCCAAAAGTACTTAGGCAGTAAATACTGTCTGGAGGTCTTCATCTGCTTTCTTGGGGGGAAAAAGGTAATTTTAGCGTAAAATTAAAAAACAAGTTTGAAGATAAGTACAAAACTAATTGGAGCCTCTGTAAAAGAGCTCTCCTGTAGCTTCTATTGCTAAGCAATTTTTTAAAATTTTTTTTACTTCTGTGTACCAAAGAAGTTTTAAAAAAATTTGAACTGCTTTGTGGCGACAATTTCTGAACTGTTCCTTACCAGAAAAGAGGCCTTAACCAGGTTGTCAGAATCCAATCGTTGAATTCCTTCTTTGGGCATATTAAGATCTCAGTAGTTACAACTCCCATAGTAGTTATACTTCTTACTTTTCTGCTTTAATTAAGACAAACTAACAGTTGAGTTTTTTGTATAAGTTGTTAGCTATTTAAGAAGTGGGTTTTTTTTAAAAATGAAGGTTCATGTTTTAAAGTACTGTCTCTTTATTTGCAGTTGCCAATGTGAAGTATCGGAAGAGTATAGTTTGAAACTTTCTGGGACAAAGAGGACTGTTTTATTATCTCTTATTCTTTGGTAAGTTAATTATATTATTTTGGTAAGACAAGCAACCTCTTGAAGGTGGATTCTACAGTTACCATTGATTACTCTCTTAATTAAAGCATTTTCCAACATGTTAGACAAAAAAAAAAGAGTATTTTACTGAGTTGGAATTTGCAACTTTAATTATCAGTGCCCCCACCCCTTCTGATTCTTAGTCGTACACAATATTCAGACATGATTCTTTGTCTGTCCTGCTCCTGTTCCTGAGTAATGTGCAAATGTCCATATTGTTAGCTACTTCCCCGGTAAATACTTTTGAAAGCTATTCAGTTACTTCTGTATGCAGTGCCAGGAAAGAGGGGAAACCTTGCTGTCAGGGATTGAAATGTGGGAAACTAAGTGTTTATCCTTATCTCAGAATAATTTCCTTCCACCTGGGAAGGGGAAGAAGTGTTTCAGTTTGTAACAGAAACCTCTTTTGCTAAAGCTAGATTGCATTTTTGAAAACTTGAAAATGAAATATTCAAATGCTTCATTGTCAAACTCTTTGTATTCCTGCCTAAAACTTAAAGGGCAGCTGTGAAACAGTATGGAAATAGCTATGTTTTGAGACTGAGGGTCAACTGAATTTGATTTTGATACTAAAATAAATGGAATTCAGGATCTGGAGAGGGAAGGCAGGGGAACAAAGTAAAACACTTGGGTACTTCCTTTCTCCTTTTTTTCCCCCTCCAGTTTTTTCTTGCTCTAAGTCCAACTACATTTAAATGTATGTGAATTTGAATGATCCTTTATTTATATAGTCTTTTTGTCTAGAATCACTGGCAGACAGATGGTTATTGCTAGTCTTAATTATGTACATGATTTAGATCAGAAGGCACATCTGAAACGAAAGGCAATTAAGATGTTCCCATACTGGCTGAAGAGAGTCTGAGGTTACAACCTTTACTAATCGTTTATCCTTTCAAGCAGAACATAAGGATGGAGAATTAACAAGACTAACCTCTTTTGGTGTAATTTAATATATGTGAAACTACAGTTGAAAGGGCAGTACAGTAAATTGATAACATAACCTTTTTAAGCCTCAGTCCTGACCAAAAAAAAAATTATTTCTAACAATAAAACCAAGTTTCACTACACTACATGTAAGCTATCTACTATTTATATGTGATCCTCTTTATAAGTAGAAGCCTGAATTTGAGGCTGTTTCTTTATGAAGATGTTTTCTTGGTCAGTTATCTAAGCTGTCTTTGAACATTTCCATTTCATTTCTGGGAAATGGTTTTTACTGTCATGGAAGAGCTGATTATTTGCCAGCTGCAGTTAAACAAAATGAGAATTCTGATTCCATTCTGCAACTAATAAAAAAAATATGGTGTGAATCAACTTGAGAATAGATTTCTTCAGCCAGTATGTATGTGCTAGTCTCACTTGGTATCAAGCTGTCCTTCAGAGTAGCACAGTGTGTTAATTATCATGGGCAAAATTCAACAGGGTGGCTTGCTGGAGTTGATATGAAGAATGTTCTTGTTCTCACTTTAAGGCAGTGCTCTTAAAATGAGGGTCAGAAATCCCCTTCTCTAGGTGTCACAAAAACACTGTGATCCTTTTTCTATTCACATGACTAACCTGGAAGAGTTTGCTAAACACATGGATAGAAATGGATTAGAAAGCTTTGATATAGAAAGAAAGAGAGATTGAAAGTGTGGTTTCAGATTTAATTCATACAATCTCAGTATGGGCTGCTACTGAGAGTAGCACGTGGTCCCTGTCCCTGGTCCCAGCGGTATATCTCCATTCTCTTGTCCTTATTCCAGTGGTCATGAAGGGAGCGGGATCAGCTTGGCAACATGATGGGAATTGTATTATTTCGTTCAGTATATTCACTGTCCATCACATCGTTGAACTTCATTCTAACAACCCAATGCTTCTTGCTAGTCTCGCCAGCAATTTTTAGAAGTACTTCTGTGTTGTGGCGGTTAAGTTGGTGAAGCGTTTCACTAATACCTAGAAGCAGTGTAAGCATGCAAACTATTTGTTTTATAACTAGTCTTATAAGTTCTTGTACCATTTGTCTTGGCAACATCACAGTTTGTAGCTGATAATCCTGATTAAAACTTGAAACCGCCCTATTTTTTTCACACAGCTTTCCCAAAATTCACTTTAAAAAGGAAGATTCTCACATTCCTGTAAAAAGCACACTATTATAATAGAAGCTGCAAAATGAATGCAGCAGTTAGAGTAAGAAATTTGTTCTGCAGTAATTTGGATAGTCTTTGCTGATGGTTTATGCTGGATTTTAGGAACACAGCTGTAAGAATTTAAAAGACCTAATTTTCTAAGCTAATACTGTTTTTCTTAATATGTAAATGGTTATATAGTAAACTTTAAATATATGTAATCTGAAGTATAAAAGAACAATTTTGTTACAGCACACACAGTGCCTAATATATTAGAACTTTTCATCAGTGATACTAAGCATGCTTGAGATTTGTAATAAAGCTCATCTTTTTAATTAGGTGGGTGTTTCTTTGATAATTGTGCTTGAAGTTGAAGGAATTTTCTGAAATAGCAAGGTATTTTTTATATTCAGAAGGCTTTACTATTAATGTTTAAAGCTTTGTTTGAGTTGTACATAAATTGTCTAGATGAATTGATCTGGAAATGTTTGCTCTTAACGGCTTTAACAGTGGCTGCTATTCTGGAAGAGCAGAATTGGCACTGGTGAAGAGGTGGCTGGTTGCAGAAGGCAGTCGTGCCAGCAGCCTGCCTCCAGCAGCCTGCAGGAATGGTAACTTGAGATGTCCTCCTCAAAAATGTTCGCATAAATATGCCCTAACTTCATCGCTCTTCTGGCTGGCTGTAGACCTGACAGCTGAATGTGTGAGCCTATCATTATTTTAAGGATGGAGAAGGGGATTTGTGTAAATCTTACAGTTTTTAAACCCATCTTCTCTTGAATCATTAGTCTTCATTATATCGGGATCTACTGCAAAGTTAATCTAGTCTGCACCTTTTTCTTGATGGATGAGCTGTAAGATAGAGGTTGATTGGACAAATAAGCCTGTTGCTTAGCTAGCGATCATTTTAAATTTGATTGAGCAGGAGGCTCATTTTTTAAAATACTGTAGATCAAGGAGAATAGTGCATCCTGTAATCTGAAAAACATACAGTGAGAACCAAAGGTTAGAAGCTGAAACCAGATGCATTTGAGAGAACTGCTGAACCCCTCCTTTCGCGGTATCTTCAAGTCAAGAGTAGACGTGGGTTCGGAAGATAAGTGCACCCAAACACAACGTATGTAAAACACCAAGTCATGCTGGAATCAAGCACAAGCTCTTGTTTTGAATACAAGGGCTGGAATTTTATGGCCTCTGATGTATTGAAGATCAAACCTGATGAATTTATGGCCTTTTTAGCTTTATTGTGATTATATTATTTATATTATATTTTATTTTATTGTGATTCTTTGAATGAATCTCACCAGTTACAGCATGGATTACATATGAACCATCTTTCTTCTCCTGTTTCTTTTGAAACAAAAATGTTAACTAATTCTGCCTTTTTTTAAGCCCATACTAACAACACTACTACCTTCATCTTGCTGTTGGTAGATAGCATTTGTAGATTTCCTTTGTTTCTGATAATTAAAAGAATGTTCCTACTCTCATTTGTTCTTACAGGCGTGAAAATTTCTGTGCTGTTTTCTAATTTTTCCTTATGAGCTTCCATAGTTGATGGACTTCCATCAAGTCTTCTAGCTTTTTTCTTGTTTGTTTGAAAATTGGGATTTTATATCTACTTTTTGCATTAACTCCAGCTCTGTTCTGCTCATAATTTCCTTCTTTATACACACACACGTCCTTCTGCAAGCTGTGCAATTTGGAGCCAACTTGCAAGCTTTTATGTGCTGTTTTTCCCCTACTCTGGGTAAATAAAAGCATTTTCTTTATCGTGATCTTCCTATTTAACAGAGGTTTTGGGTACATTGTAATGCTTTCTTCTCATTGATCGTTTTTAGACAGTGGGGTTTTTTAGTTTCAGAATATGTGCGTTTGCTGCTCCTTCTTCCCTTCGTAAACATTCTGTACAATATACAGAATGTAGTTAGTGCTTCCTGCAGCTGTGGTGCGCTTGTGTGCTGATGGATTTGAAGTGGTTTTCTGTCAACCACAACACTGATAATTTGAAATATAAGTAAGGTGGCGGCATGAACTGAGAACTGACTGAACTTGACTGACGTATTTTTGTTTGTACCTTTTATGTGCTGTAGACTGCGAACCCCATAAAATATCTGAATGAATCTCCCCTCCCTTTTTTTTAAAAAAAAAAAAGAGAAGAACCTACCTGAATTTAAAAAATTTAATATAAGATAAATCTCAAAATCAGGTTGTAACTCCTGTATTCATTTCCATCATTAGTTCTGTACAGGGTCAGTTGCATAAACTTCAAGACTGTATGCTCTTTAATATTTCCAGAAGATTTGCAGATGATAAAAGATTAGGGGATTGTTAGATAGTAGAGAGAGCAAGTCGCTAGAGTATAGTGATCAGGAGCTCTTGGAAAGGCAGGTGCAAGAAAATGGGTATTTTGATACATCCATGGATGTAGATAATGAGTCATAACTATAAAATGAGGACTTCTATTCCTATATGAATTCTAATTAATATGCTGTAGTTGAAACAAGAGTACTTCAGGAAGATCTGACAACCTGTGTTACATAAGAAATCCGACTAAATGATCACAACGATCCCTTTGGTTTTATAACCTACGTATTTGTGAATCACCATCTGCAAGAGACTTAGGAGAAAATTCACAGTGATTTAGAAAGATGAACATGTTTTAAATTATATAAACATTGGTCTAATTGCTGCGTTCAGAGGGGTATTCTCCCAGCAGTACATTCAAAGATGATTTTTCAGAATGAACAGAAGGAGCCAGACACATTTTGAAACAATTTTGTCTCTCAGGAGAGCTAGTTTATATGGATTTAATCTTTTCATAATTACTGTTTGCTTGCAATGTTCTAATAGCTGAATTCTCAGTCTTTAAAAGTTAATTTGTATTTATTTGCCAAAAGAAAATGAATTTAATTTCATCGTTCTACTTTTCTGGTTTTCTAGATTTTAATAAGTGAAGGGGAGCTTCAAAGTATTGTGAGTAAAGACGAGGATTTCTCCTCCTATCCAGGGCCTGTCATGGTAAGCAAAGGGGGTTTGTAGGGTCTTTTACAAAGCAGAACAGGCTAAAATCTGAAAAACATTAGAGAATTAATGTTTACCTGTGGGATTGTTGAATTGTAAGTGTAGTGCTAGACTAGCCTAGACTGATGCTTTTTTCCTAATACTATTACAAGTATTTTTTTACATTATTATTCAGGCTGCAGGAGAGAAACCTGTTTCTAGTATTATACTTAGTTGTTTGAGTGCTTGTCTTTTGTAAGTTAAACACTTCATCTAGTTTGAGCTTTTCATTGGTCGTCGATAGTTTGCTATGTGGTGAAGAAGGCAGCAAGTGGCAGTGCTGAAGTTAACTGTAATGCTTTGTTTCTCAGGATGAAGAGACTCAGCACAGCCTTGAATGCATCCAGGCTAATCAGATTTTTCCCAGGAAGCAGCTGATCCGAGAGGATGAGAACCTTCAGGTAATCACCACACTGCTCCTTGCCAGTTAAGATCACAGTATCTCTAGTCGACCTATGTATTCTGTGCCCTCTCACATAGAATTTTTGTTTGCAGTTGAGCACAGTAATAGGAGAAACATTTTCTTTTTGAATACTCATGTACTGTTGGTAGGGCAGAGAACTTGTGCATTCGATTACAGGAGATTCCTTAGAGTGTCTGAAAAATATAGCCATTACTTGTGTAGTACTTCCAAGTGCTAAGTGTTATTCCACAGTTTAGAACTCTTTGTTTTTTAAAAAAAGTAAGACTAAGCCAGTTAAATACTACTATTACTTCCTGTTACCGAGAAGCCAGAAGTCTTATGTTGCACAAAGTGGGTATTTTGGCTTTCTTAATTTTCCAAAGTTCCTTTTGAAATCAATTTAGTTCAAATGATTTATCCTCATAGACACTCTTATATCAACTGAAGGAAGTAGTTTGTTTCATTTTAATAGAAAATATTTTAATTCATTTAAGCTAAGTTGATATGAAACCCGGTTATTTTCAAGTTGATCATTTACACTTTTCACCCAGTTCAGCTAAATTGGGCTTAAGTCACATTTTTAATTAAACTGTTGCAATTATTGTGTGCAGTGTAATATGACTGCTGGTTTTCAGACTTTATAAAGTAGCAGCATGTTGTGCATTTTCATATTTGCAGTGAGAAATATGAAGCAAAAAGTATGATTTGTCCAACTGACTTGAGCTGTGTAGCATTTAGGTGTCTGGTCTAAGCTGGTTACCTGAGCTTGCTTAGTGAATATTGGGGACCAATAGCATAGAAGATTTTTCATCTTGTATGTTTTGCCTGCTTTAGGATGAGTGCAATAACATTATGGAAATGCTGCTCTCCATTAAGTAAGGAACGAGAGTGTAAACCAAGGGGTTGGTCAGACTGCTTGCCAAAATGTGGGGATATTTTGCTCAGATTTTTCATAAAAATCCATCGTTTTCCCTGGCGAAGCACTTACTACTCAGGAAAATGAAGAGAAAATGAGGAATCATTTTTAAAAAAGGCTACAATTAACCTCTGAACCAACCTTACCCAAGACTTTCCTTCTTAGCAGTAATAGCTAGGCTGAATTCTCAGCAGTGTTTCATTTTGATTTTTATGATTGTGTGTGCTTGAGTGTATGCTTACAGGAGGTGCATATTTTTGGTAAATAGTTTCTGAAAGATTTTTCTTCCCATTCTGAAGGTCCCATTCATCGAACTTCATGGTGAGAGTACAGAGTATGTAGGACGAGCAGAAGATGCCATTATTGCACTTTCTAATTACAGACTTCACATCAAATTCAAGGAGTCTGTTGTGAATGTAAGTATTATTCATGCTACTGTAGTAATACAGGTATTCTGAACTCAATCCCAATAAGAGAATTTAGGATAAAAGTACAGTGATCCTGCCTTTTAGTGGTACTGAAAAATCTCTTTATGATGTTCAAATCATTTTTCAGGGAGAACAGACAGGTATTTAGGCATCAAAAGGTGACTCAGCACCTCTGAAAATCAGGCTCATACAGAAACTTCACATCGTTCAACTTTACATTCTCTTTACAGCTGTCTGTGTCAGCCATTTGTTCTCCCTGAGCTCTGTATGTACTCAGTAGAGAAATAAAAGGTCTTCCAAAGGGCTGTTTGGAGCATCTAAGCTAGGTTCGTGCCTTGCTTGGAGCTTCAAAAGGTGGAAGTAGGTCCAGCTGTTGAAGTTGCGTACCTGAAGTTGGATAGCATGAGTACAGTCATTGATGTAAGAGATGCGTGAATTAGACCTCATCTTCAGATGCCTATGCGTTTCTCTAAGAGCTTTACTCTGAGTATCCATTCTTAAAAATTGTTACATATCCAGCTACCTGTGAGCATAGACATAAATGGGCATTGTATAGTCCTTTGCAGTGGTATAACGCTGACATATACTAGTCTTACTAGTTGTAATACCATTTGTGAACCACATAGAATTTGATAGGACATTATACATGGCGCAGAAATATTTTTTGTGGATATTTGTAATGAAACCAGTAAAATAAAATCCAAAGAATTGAGGTGTATTTTATCTTTTTTTTTTTCTCCTGATGGGTTTTTTACCAATCTCCTTACTTCAAGACAAGTCCTGACCCTGGCTAGTTGTTCACAATTGCCACGTGTTAGTCACAAATCCTGAGCTATGCAGTGGTGAGTTAAGAGTAAAACACGAAGACTGAATGCTATTCCAAAGCTGAGAAAAGCAAGGGAAACAAAATACGAGAATTGACAAGTGTCCAGATGCATACGTGACCAAGACACATATGATACAGTGGTCTGGAACACCAGTGAGATCTCCTGTGCACCTGATTTAATTAAATTTAAATTGTTTTTTATTAACTGTGTAATACTAACTGAAACACAATGTTTACTGGTTTATGTTGTCTCTAATCATATAGCTATTTTATCTACAGGCTTTGCAATGTGCCTGTGTCACTGTTATCATTAATCACTTCAAGTACTATTTTAGTTCATGAATTATCAAACTATAGGTGCCACCACGCATCAGAATGGTAGCCAAGGGTCAGGTAGGTGCTGGGATGCCTCAAGTGCAGTCCAGCCAGATGCATTTCTACATGCTGCTGGCAAAAGAGAGAAGATGTGTTACAAGGCATGTGTTTTATAGGACTCCTTTGCTGCTTTGTGATACCAACATGTATTCTAGGCCTGAATTCCAAGAATAGCCCTAGAAATCAAGAGTTTGTCCTCAGGAATGCCAGGAAATTAGAGTTACTTTATTAGAGAAGCCACTAATGTATGTACTGCACTTATTGTCATATCTGTCCTTAGGATAATTGAGGGTATTAATTTTCAATTTAATATTTTTGAGCAGTAACAAAATTTGATGTTTTCTTAAGTAATATCCTTTGTTTGTGTTCAAGAAAGTGTCTGTAAAAGTTTGTCAGTATTACAATATTAATTTTGCTTCCCTAACTTTTATATCCAGTATTCTGCCCTCTCACTTCATCGGATATCTTCAAGGTTGTTAGTCCAGCTTCATATGTCATCATTAACCAGAAAGATTCAATTAGATCATGTATGAGGTAGAGCAGAATATAGATTATTCTTCTGTAACCGTATACAATCATCACTAATAACTATGAACTCTACTGGCATCCGAGGCAGACAGGATTTGGAATACCTGTAAGCATAAAAGATACTTGCAATAATTATGAATCGTATGTAAATTGATTATTATTGCAAAATTTAACACTTTGGTTATTGATGATCAACATTATTGATCAGGTTGTGATTTTCTAAATTACATTTTCACTGAGTACTTTTTGATAGTGTTCATCTTGATTCCCTACTGGTTTTATGTTGCTAGAGCTGTTCAGAAACCACCTGTAAGAGGACTTTTTAAAAAATTTATAAACGTTCAGTAATGTTAGGAATTGCAGGTTTTTTTATTTGTAATGATTTTCATAAGAATTGCTATTCTGACACAAGTCCAGCCACACTAACAACCTTGTCATCTCAGCAGAGAGAAGTACTTCTGTGTAAGAAGGAGGATTCTTAGCAAATACATGTTATAGTACTTGTAAAAAGAATTAATTCCCTGTGTCTGAATATGCAGCTGTTCCATGCAGGCATCTCCTCTTGAAGTAGGCAGGATATTCTCATGGTAGAAATGGTCCTCCAGAGAAAGCAGTATGGATGTCAACTACTTGCCCCTTAGTAAGGGCAACTACATGAAGGAAATGGAATCCAGTTAAAAATGGATTCCTGTCTTTGGGGTGTTTTTACCTCGCTGTTCTCTTTTTCGTTTACAATTCAATAGGCTAGACTGTCGCTCAAAATGATGCTTGTGAAACCTCAGTAAGTAGCTCAATGCTGCTAGATCACTTGCTGCACCTGTGCTTGACAAGAAGAAATACGTTTGGAAGTTGATAATGCTCACATTGCAACACTGCAGAAAATGGCTGTATGCTTAAATCTTTTCCGTGGATAATTTCCTAGATCAGCATAGTAATAGGAACATGGTGTTCCTAAATGCAAAAACAAAAGATCCAGTAGACCATGCATAAATTGGAGGGATTATGACATTCAAAAGTGTTGACTTATATTTATCCATGGGATAAAAATACAGACTCAACAGTGATCTCTCAGTGGACATGGGAAGTTTGGTTCCCAGGCTGATCTCTATTGATTGACTTTCCTTAAGAAAATTTCAAACTTTGCAGCTGGTGAGTGTTTCTGTCTAATGTTTTCTCCCTGTAAGTTAATTGCATTTATGGGAGAATTAAAATTTGAGAGTAGTTTATGAAACCATGAACTTTTATGTAGCCTCTTTCAACCAGATTTTGGACACAATGGACAAAAAAAAGAAGTCGTACTGGCAAGAGGAGGGAAACATTCAGTCTTGGTGACTGAGGTTTAGTATGAGTTTTCCCTTGCTTGGCCCTTAATGGGAAATGGGTTTGGTATCTTCCTGCCCGATGTAGTGCAGTTGTGGTTCATCTGTGCTGAACAGGAGCTTAGTCCTTGTTTCGTTCTCAGGCCTTGAACCCTCTGATTGTTCTGAGGATCTGAATAACTGAATGCATGTTAATTGTGAAAGCAGAGGGGGGATGGAATGATTGCCTCCAAAGGCAGAACTTAAGTGTAATTTGTTGTAATTAAAAGCAAATTTGTCTCAGGTACTGCTTGTAGGTTATATGAACAAGATCACACCTGGAGGGATTTGACTGCCTCCACCTGGGAGAGTCCTGGAAGATCTTCTGAGCTAACCTTGTATCCTCAGTTCCTCTATATGTCATGTTATACCATGCTTCAGGACATACAGCACGCAGCCGTGGCCTCGTGCTGTTTAAAGTAACCAGTCTGTAACGTAGCCCTGATGTTATTTTGGGCTCTGAACTGGGAAAACAAGAAGAAAGTACTAATTACAGCTTATGGCCCCTGGGTGCCACATGGTACAGATGGTGTATACAGGGTAGAGTATATAGCACAGTCACTCATGAAGGGGCTGGCTTATAGGTCGGCTGCATACCGCTTGGCATTGCGGCCAAGGATTGAGCCACAGAGTGGGTTTTTTCAGTAGTGTAAACATAACTTGGGCTTTTTCTAACCACTAAGGTATATTTATCTAAATATATCTTGTACTGCTGTTAGATAACACACATTTCCAGTAATTAAAATAAAAAGAAAAAATTTTCAAAAAGAAAGTTTTGAGTTGTAGAATGTTGCTATTGTTTAAAATAAGATAATTTTAAAGGAGACGGTCAAGAGACAGATACTGCAAGAGCACAGTGCTCTAGTACTCTCTATAACGCATTATGATTGGCCTTGGATAACAATGCATGTTTTTTCTTCTAAAACCAAAAATGATTGCTTCTCCGCTGCTTTATTTCTATAGCCATTATTATATGGTGAAGTGCCTGCACATAGAATTGATGGCTCTTTCAGGAGTAAGCTAACTGCACTGGGCGTCTGACTTGCCACATGCATCAACCTGAAAAACATAATGAAAATGGAAGGTTATCGGTGGGAAAGAGTGGGGAATGAAGGCAGATAATTTTATGGAATTTTACTGGGAGGAGAATAATGGACAGGAAGGAGTTTGAAAATGCAAGAGGATCAGAGGAGAGATTTTTATGACCGGAAGAGAAGATTAAAAAGATTGATATGAAGGTTGCCCTGAAGAAAAACTGGCAGATTCTAAGGAAATAGATGGTGAGCTGCATGTAGACTGTCAAGAGGAAAAAAAAAAAAAAAAGGCTGTTGAGCAGAGGGCAAATTGAAAGGTCATAGAACAAAGAGTGACTTTGAAAGAAGGAAATTAAAAATAATGCAGGAGTAGAAGAATACTTAATATGTCACTGGAGTGCAGACAGGAGGAAGAGGAGCCAGAACCAGACTGCTAGGAGGAGGGAGCAAGGTGAAGAACTGCTTAAATGGACATGGGAAAAAAATGATTTAAATAATTTATTGTGTGTATGTGAGGCTGTCCAGTGGGGAAGAAAGAAAGGAAGATTCTGCAGTCTGAGGTTTGTTCCAGTCCCTTAAATTTGTTAGACAAAACTATCACAACAATTTATCTACCTGGCAGACAAGAATCGAGTAGAAGAGGCGAGAGAAATTAGCAGTTAAAAAGATTAACTTTAGCAGATCTTACAGATCTGGTCTGTGATGCTTCTAAATACTCCCTTACATCGGTATCTGTCAGCATCTTCACTGTACTTACTCTCTGCAGGTGACTCTGCAGTCAGTGGGAGCTTAAGGATGGCAAATAAAGAGGGGGGTGCTTATCTTGCAGGAGGGAATCCTCATTTCACGTGCCCCTTCATGTTGCTAGTTGCGTAATTTGTATTAGACTATCACAGATCTTAAAACAGTAATAAAACTGAAAGCATGGACCAAAATTCAAGTGCCAGCTTTATTTGAATACCCAAACTGCTGGGCTGTCAAGTCAGACACCACTCGTCTCCCTGTGCATGAATTTTTTGTTCTTTAATGGCCCAGTTACAACAAGAGGAACAAAGAACAACTTACCGGTACCAGCCTCGCTGGTCATGGGAGATGAGGGTTAGTACTTTTTCCAGCTAAGAAGAGTCCAGCACTGCCTCTTGGTTGTGGTCTGGCAAGGGCAAGGCTAAAGGGTGAGTAATAAGACAATACCTGCCTGTTGTATTTTGGGGACTGTGAGCTCTGGGCAATTATTTGAACTTTTGCATTCAGAAGAGGAGCCTGGACTCTGACTTTTGAATTGGCCGGGAGACATGAGGTGCAGCTGTGAGCTGTGTGCCTGCCTTCCCAAGAGACGTGAGAGTTTTGATCGTTCCTTGGGCACATTATTTACCATTAGCTTTCTCTAGGCATCTTCGTGCTCGGAGTAAATTTTCTTGTGGTTTGTATTTCTGAGACATCTCTTTCCCTTGCCTACTGCTTTTAGTTCCATTTCCTTTTTTCATTCCACTGAAATCAGGTACTTTTTAAGCTTCGTGGTGTGTGACTAGAAGCTGTCTTGATTTCTCACCCCCCGATCCTTGATTGGAGGTGACCTTCGGTGACTTGCTCAGAGTCATATGGAAGGGCACCGGCAGAGCAGGGTGTTACAGCCACGTCTTGTAAACCCCAAGCCAGAACTTAAACTGCTGGATCATACTCCTCTAATGCAAAGAAGATAACAGAGTATTTGAATGTTTCTCTGACAGCCTTTGGGTTGGAGAATCTCGATGGCAGAGGTTTTGTTGCCTTGTGTAATGTTCAATAGAATCTCATAAACAATTCGGACAGTTTTACACTTCATGTTTATTATCGGTATTGGCTAAATTCTCTGTGTCTGGAATTTAGACAGTTATGTATGAGATAGTCGAATACTAACTTTTATTCGTTTAAGACAATAGTGTACATTTGTCTGTCTTGGGTAAAGGTCCAAAAATATTAATGAAAACTAATAGTTTAATCTTGTGGTTTCTTCTTATCTTTAAAGGTACTTGCATGTGCTTAACATGTTTTGCTTGATCAAGCTTCTGCTAATTACATGTGCCATAAAACATAAGTGCATATAACTACACCTTTAATAATGAGTGATTCGGCATTATTACTCTAAATATGGCTTCTTTGATCCTGAGTGTTGGTCTAAACAGGCCAAATGTGTTTTTTTTTTCCCTGAAGAGGAAATATGGGATATTTCCATGTAACGAGCATCTAGACTGCAGCAATCTGTTAGGGGGAACTTGCTTTGCAGTTCATTTTTGATGCCAACAGCTAAAATTATATTCTGAAGACCCCTGAACTTGGACCTATAAGAGAGAAAGATGCTTCCATGAGAGAGGAGTTTGTGGGTTCCTGCTGCTTCTCCTGCCTTCGCATTTCTTAGCAGTGCTGCAGTCTTACCAGGTGTTTTCATGTGATCCCTCAAGGTTTTTGGACTGTACAGCAATGGAGCTGAAACTACTGATATATGGTACCATATTTCAGAGCTGTTGAAGTAGTTATACTTCGTTTTCTTTGGTTTTCTCTCCCTCTTTTCAGACTCCATGTGGTCCTATAATAAATCCTTGTTAGATATGCAAAGAAATTACAGTGTAAGTGCTGTTTGAAATAAAATTACATAATCTTTTTAATTGCAGGTTCCATTGCAGCTTATAGAAAGTGTGGAGTGTCGTGATATATTTCAACTTCATTTGACTTGCAAAGACTGCAAGGTTATAAGGTATGAATAGGCTGAATGTTGAATGGGGGGTAACTTTGCTTTCCACATGCTGTGGACAGCTATGATGTTTTGAGGAGATGTTTTTTCTCACTTAGTGGACTTGCTTTCCCTCAGAAGATTTTCTTGTGTCTGATTTTGCGTATGGTAGCTGGGCATTTTGGTAAAGAGGATGGGAGCAAGAGGGTCTGCATTTTTGCTTGCCGTGATACAGTATAGCAACAAATCTTGGTCTGAGCCTAAGTGGCCAATCTTGATTTTTTCTGAAATTAATTTTAGTCTTACTGCATTTTCCCTGCCTTACAATCAATTATAATGTATTGCTTCAATTAGTTGTAAGATACAGAACTAGATAAAACCACTGAAATACATGCTTCTTGGAAAAGTGTTTAATCAAGATCTGGGGGTTTGAGGGTTAAGGTATGGGCTTGTGCAGTTCTATGTGAAACCTTCAGTCTGGGTAGCATCAGCCACCCCACATTTTTAACAGTTGTGAGGGTACAGTCGCTATCCTTAAGACATAGTAGCCTGTTGGAAAAGAGAGGGAGGGAATAATGTAAAGCCAGGTCTGCAGCCTACTCTGTAACCCAGTCAAGTAGATAGCATCATATAGAAGGGAGTATTTATTTGTCTGTCCTTCAACAAACTTCAGAGTCTGCCCAAGGAGTATCTGAGCTACCGAGCCTGAGCTACAGCTATTTCCTACTTTTCTGCTGCAGAAATAAATTTTGATCTATAAACTTTAATTAACAAGAAAGGAACATTTCTTTTTGATTAAATGTTTGCTGGCAGTACCTTTTGTATAATGAAATGAGCTCCAGTCATATCTGAGCACTCAGAATGTTTAACAGGCCAGCTGCTTCCTGAAATGCTGTATTTTGATGAGGACTGATTTTACTTCAGAGGTAATATTTAGTTTAATTTGAATTAAATATTTAACTTCCTCTTAACTTGTAGCTCTTGACATTTGAAAAAGTCACCCTTCCGCTCTACATTAATTTGTTATTTCTCTTCAATTGTAGAATGAATACAAATTATTTGTGTTTATGCCCTTCCTTATGAATTTCCCTTCAAAATTGCGTCTCCGAGAATCAGTACTTGGTAACGCTGGCTATTGGAAGATCATGAAGTATTGGGCTGAGATACCAGATTTAGAACATGTTCATGTTCTTTTTCATGAACAAAGTAGTTTGTGTTTTGAATAATAGGGGTCAAGTGAAGGTAGTTTTTGTTATTTGCAATGCTAACTTTAAAATAATTCAGAAAGAAAATTGAGTCTCTAGGGTGGGGTGTATCTTGTCTGACTATGGATATCTAATAGAGAATTATCCAGTCTAAGGTAGGAGTCTCGGCTTGCTTTATAGTCAGTGATAGGAAATAAACACCTCCAGGCTGCAGTTCCTTGCAGCTATTTAGACATGTTTCATGACTTGGACATGTCTTTTTCCTTCCACTGACTTACCTTTAGGTATTTGCAGGTAAGGGTAATAAATGCTGCCCTTAGAGAATACAGATGCTATCATTAACCATTAATGCAGTAGAATAGACGGAGCTGGATGTAAATACTTGGTGAATATTTTATAACTATAAAATCTTGAAGAAATCTGTCAGAGCAAAATAAATCACTGATCTTATTTCTACCTTTTTATTCTAAGCATCTAGGAATCTTCTTTGAAAAGACAAGCTAATATAATTTTAATATACTGCTTAGAAGGTTAGTTTCTCCTGCGCAGGGAATATCTCACTAGTTATTGTCATTAGTCTGTAATGTTAGGCAAAGCTTAGTTTCAAAAACATTGTTTGTGCTTCCCACCAAGGCCAGAAAGAGAATCTCAGCGTATGAGCTAGGGGAATAATGTAAGAGTTCAGATACTGGAGTTTGTCCTCACTATTCTCAAATTCAGTGTATTAATCAAATGGATATTTCTCCTATATCTGATGAAAAATGTGTTCTTTATGGGAATACAATGCATAGATTATAATGTATGTGATGGTTTTGTGAGTTTCCATCTGAGACCGCCAGCCAGTGAGTTGCTGTAACACATTCCTGTCTTTGTGTGAAAGTTGCAGAACTCAGTGATATTGTCCTAGGTATTATAGTAAACATATGCATAAACGTCTCCCTCATTCAAGGCAAGTAGGGCATACTGCTGGTTTATTCACAATCACAGGACGTTGCTTTCCTGCTTACAGTTTATTTTGATTCCTAAGTGTGTATTTCTTTACTAATATCCAAAGGTTTCGTTTTTACTATCCATTAGAATGTACATAGAAGCAGAACTAAGTTATCAATAAGATGTTTGTTCTTCCTTTTTGCGTTCACAGTTGTTTTCATGGTCAGCGTGTCAGATTTTAGAGTGGCATCTTCTACTGAAAATTAATAGATAAATGTTTGTTTCTGGGACAGGTGTCAGTTTTCTACTTTTGAGCAGTGTCAAGATTGGCTTAAGCGACTGAACAATGCCATCCGCCCTCCTTCAAAGATAGAAGACCTTTTCTCATTTGCCTATCACGCTTGGTGTATGGAGGTATATGCTAGTGAAAAGGAACAGCACGGGGATTTGTGTCGGCCAGGTATGTGGTAACACTTTGGGGATCTTCACAAATGCATCGACTAGTAACTGCCTGTTTGCGGAAATCCAGAACTTTCGAAAAAAGTTACAAACAAATTCAGTCTGTGCTGTTGTAAACTGAACCTGGAAAATTCCAGTATGGACTTTTTTTTGTATGTAGGTTCTTGCACTTCTTCACTAGCTGGTGACTATACTGTATGGGATAATTATATAGCTATAGTATACCTTCACTTACAGCGAGGTGTTGTTTAATGGCTTGCATGTCTGCTGCACAATCTGAGTTTTGTTCTGTCTGAACAAAGGAGAGCTTAGCTCCCACTATAGCTACTTTGGGATCAATATGCAAAGCAGTACCTGAATATCCTGAGGAAATTATTGCAAGGGATTTTAGTCAGTCGCGTGTAATACTAATAACATTTTGTTCACCACGGCAGCAGCTTTCAATCCAAAACATTTTATATTGATTGTGCCCACATTTTTTGTAATTGCCCGGAGAAGTGGTCTTCAACATGTATGTTGAGGAGCAGGAGGTGAAGGAGAAGGAAGTCCCTGAGCTGCTCCCGAGGTTCATTCACAGCTGCAAGGCAGCAACCTATTTTAGTGAAATACCATCCTTACTGGAAAGTTCTAGAAGCCCACAAGTAAATAAAAGCTAAAATTGGGATGCTGGTGCTTACAGCACTTGTTTGAATATAAGGAAATCTGAGTTCCAGGCCCTCTCCAATCTGAGGCTCTCTTTGCTCACAATTCACGTATCTGAGAAAAGTGTCCCAATTACCAGGTTGAGGAATGTTAATGTGATTCTGTCCTTATTACTGAAACTGCTCTGGGGCTGAGCAAAGACTATAATCTCTTTGGTGCCTGAAGAAGAGCAGTTAACAGGTAGCACACAAGTGGGAGGAGGTGCTCCTTAGTTCTGGTTCCTGTTCCTGCACTTTATACGCTTCATGTTAGCAGTTACTGAAAAAAGGCAAAAAAATCCTCAGAGTAGAATTTTAAACTTGGGTCTTTTTCCCTCCTGATTAAATTCAGGAACTCGAAGATAGCAGATGTGTAGATGGCTTGCTAAGTCTCCTTGTAGTCCTCCTCCTCACTGAAACAGGTGGGCTTTAACCTAACACTAGGTTGGGATAGGAAGCAGCATTTACCTTTTTTATTAACTTTTAGCAATCAGGTTTTTTTTCTTGTAGGTGTGTCTATCTAATCATTTTCTTCACTGTAGTAACTTGTTCTTCCCTGTAGCTTGCTTATTTCTGGAGGTAGATATTCTCTGTCTAAGAGCTGAATTATAGTTGAAATAAATCTATGGGAATGTAATTGAAGAAGTTAATCCCAAGACATTGTAATTTATTTTTTTACATGCAGGGAGCCCAATATTTGGTAGATATGGACACAAATACTTAAATAGATTTTGAAGCAATTTAGTACCAACTTCTGGGCAAAAAAAATGTAAGTTATCAGTCTATGTAATGGAGATAAAAACTGTGGCTCACAAGATCAGCTTTTATAGTCAGAAGGCACAAGTCCACAAAATGTATAGCTTGCTTTTTTTCTGGTTTGGAGAGTTTATTGGGATGCTTCTAAAATATTACCATCTTGGCTCAAAATGCCTCTTCGAATACCAGTATTTCAGGAGGAGCAGACAAAATGTTAAGGCTAGGGTTTCATTTCTCGGAGGAAAATCTATAATTTCACAACATGCACAGTAGCTGAAAAATTAAGAGGGAGAAATCAAACAGAATGTTTCATTTTCATATGGTTTTGTGTTTCTCTTAAAACACACTAGCAGTATGCAGCATTGATGATTTGGTGTACTTCCAGTATTCTCGATGTATCACAATTTTAATGACCGTTCCTCAAAGCAGCTGATAACGAAGCCTATCCTCAGTACTGCAAGTGCATGCTGCTGTTCCAATAAAAGGTTTTTCGTGGCTGTTTTTATTTTGTTGTTGTTTTTATTTTTAAAAAAGTCACTGCTAAGGAGAAACATGATGGAGGTTGTTGTCGCTCTGGAATGTATTGTCTTGGTTTCACGTCTGCACTTGACAAAGGATCAAAGAGCTCCTCACAGAGCTGCCACCTCTATGGAGCCATCCAGCTTTTGTAAAACAGGAATTCAAGCAGCTGATCTATTTGAGTAGGTGGCTAGAAGATAATAAATTCAAGCTCATGCAGAATTCACGTGAGAAGTGGGAAATTGTTGGCAAGCTCCAGTCTAACTGATCTGGCGATAGGGAAGGTAGAGCAGAACTACAGTGCCTTTGTGTTACTGAGACTAGCCTTCTGCAGAAAATGCATACGACAGGAGGCAGAACTATATCTTTTTTATGGTACTGTCGTACCAGTGACATGATATAAAGGGAATAAGTGATGAAGGTCAGTCAGGTCCATAGATCTTACCACCATGTACCTTGAAGAGGGAATAATACTCATTTGCACACAGTGTCATTCTGACATTTTACCTTTCAAAAAGCATATGAAAAATAATCTCATTACGCAGATCTCTTGTACATTGTCCATACTGTAAAGCATGTCTAGATCTGCAAAGTGTCATTTCCAGTGGATGATCTGACCTGTAGGAATGAATAACATTATAGCTTTTCTTTCACAGTTAATCAAGTCTTGTCGTTAGGCTGCTATCTTTATTCTTCCTTTACCTATTTCTCTATATTTATCTCCAATTGTTCTGTTCATGCCACCTAAAAATTTTTCAGACATGTACATTTACATCTGTGAGATAAATATGTATCTACAGATACATATATCTCTCAGGTATTGAAAAACTAAAGATTTTCTGAAATATCTACTGGAAAGATACAATACTTCAAGCATTAATTTTTCAACAGATTTTGTTTTCCCTTGTTGGGTGATGCTCTGCCTCATGATTTAATGATACAGTAATTTAAAGAGACAAGCAATGGACAGACTTTCAGAATCATTTTGTCTCGTGTTGTTCACATGCTCATTAAATTTATCACATTTCTTAGCTCTGTGAACCTGGAAACTTTGTACATTATTCTCTTCGTGTTGATTGAATACCTTCTATTCTCCTCATGTTGATTGAGTACCTTCTATTCTCTAGAATTCCTGTCTTATCAGGATTGTTTATTGCCACTGTATATTTTTCAGTTGTATTTTGATACTTAAAAAAACTGTCTAGGAAACAAATGGACCTCATTCCAGTTCCTTTAATATATTAATGCAGGAATTTGTGAGGATCTTGTGACTGGTATTTGTGTCAAACAATCATTTATGCATTTTATCTTCATATCTCTGCATGACTCATGGAGGAATAATGTCCAATTTACAGATGGAAAGCTGAGGTGCAGGTTAAATTACAGGGCTTGCCTACAGTCAGGCAGGAAACCTGTGGCTGAAGTTGCACACTAAATGTGCTTTAACCCCAACTTTGCATGCTGAGTATGTCATCATACGGTATAAAACCAGCACATGGTCCAAGTTCCAGACCATGTTCCGTGTATTGTCCCTTCACGTATCAGTCAGACCAGGGCTTTATGTTCTTCTAATTGACACAAAATTCTTTGGAACTTCAGAAGAGGAAAAACTACTAGTGTTTTCCCACTAAGACTGCTGATAGATCTCAGTTGCTTCTGCTGATGTGCTTGGTTCCAGTCTGCAGCGTTATTGTTTCTTATATGAATTTACAGAAGCTGGTCGTTTAGAGAAAAAATTCTTGATGGACTTCAACATTTCTGGAGAGTTGACCAGAGAGAGCCATCAGTACAAGCTGCGGTTCTCCTAATACAGATTTTCAAAATAGGGTTGTGAAATGTAGATGGTATTTTTAGACTGTTCCTTTCTCTTTTCGGTTTTTAGTAAGTATGAGTGCAGTGGTGTTTTTCTCTTAACTATTTTGAAACGTAGGAATCTTCTTATTTTGCATTTTTTTCTCTCTGCTTTTGATACCCAGGAGAACATGTAACTTCAAGGTTTAAAAATGAAGTGGAGCGGATGGGTTTTGATATGAACAATGCCTGGAGGATTTCCAACATTAATGAGAAGTACAAGTAAGTTATGTGGGCTGCTGATTCATAGCCAAGTGGCATCTCAAAACATCAATTTTGTTATAGCAGATTACTGGAACTTTTTCCAAGTTCTCAGATCCTAATAAGGGACAATTAGAATTAGGATTTTTTTGTTCCTTTATAGAAAAAAAGGTGCTTTTAAATAATTATTTAATATTTTATTAGCTGCTACAATTTTTACAGGTTTAGAAATACCAGATTTTTATGTGCTTGCTGGAGCACTTTTTAGAGAATAAGCATTCTAATGGAGGAAAAGGGAAGCCTTAAGTGAGCAGAGGGCAGAGTTTGCTTGAACTTCTAAAAAATGTTTTTTATTGCGTCTTATTCTCTGACAAAGACTTATATTTTTTAAAAAAGTTGGTTTGGAAGAGTTAAGCTTGTAGATCTTGAAAAGACTTTCTGTGGTCCTGAAAGCGTAGACAAGTGTCCTTTTCTCTAGCTGCTGGAGCAGAGAAAGGTGATTCTCTATTCACAGCTGGTAGGACAGAGCGTACTGGCTGATCCCTAATCCAATTCAGAGCAAAACTAGCAGTAATGCTTTGATGAAACAAGTTTCATTGCTCTGCCTTTGCAGGATAATGACTTGCAGCTGGTAGCTGGTCTCACTGCAAGAAGAGTAACTGTCTTTGTCCCTAAAAATCTAGGGAAGAAAAAATAGCGATCCCTTACTTATCTAATAATAAAGGAAAAATCAAAAAAACTTTCTATGTCATATGGAAGCAGAATGACATAAACTACTCCTTTCCTTCTTGGGGCCAGCACTTGAGAAAAGAGCGTTTCTTCAAGATGATGGATACATTTTCCTGAATAGGAAGGTCTTAGACATGTGTTCGTGTCTGTCCTTCTGGTGCAGTAAATGCATCTCTTTAAGGGGATGGACTGGGGATGAACCAGTTTGATTCAGCGATATACTGCAGTCACTACTGACTGCTTGCACTGTTCTCACTGGCAGTCAGGGCTTCATTAGTTAAATTAGTTAAATGGTGGAGTAGGAGGTGCATCTAGTAGGAAAAAAAGTTCCAGCTAGCCAGTCAAACATAAGCCAGTGCACTCGGATTCCTGCCTTCAGCAAGGGCTGATCAGCTAGTGTACTTTTTCCGTACTTACCCAAGTTTTCTGTCTTGAATCTAGTAGCCCAGGGTGGGTCTGCTTCTGTGTTTTGTCACTCAGAAACCGAGTGGCTAATACTTCAGGGTGGGGAGATGTGGGATTTCTTTTCTGCGGTCCAGTTTATTTCAGCAGCTGCAGTTAAAAATCACTTGCATGTGAATTTCCCAGGAAAACACCCGCTTGAATCTTCTAATTCTGAAATGCATTTTTACCCCTCGATGTTTTGTGTATGCGAAGGAGCAGTTTATTAACTTGCAGTGAAACAGGAATTAACAAAATGGCAGTTTGCTGAGATGAACAGCTGTCAGGTTGCTTATACTGCTTGTTTGTGTGTGTTGTCTGGGAGGTGTGTAACTGCTTTGTATCGCTTACTTTCAACCCTTTGCACCACTTTTCTCACAGGCTCTGTGGTAGTTACCCCCAGGAAATCATAGTTCCTGCCTGGATCACGGATAAAGAGCTAGAGAGTGTGGCAAGCTTTCGGTCCTGGAAGCGTATCCCTGCTGTTGTGTACAGGTGAGGCTCTTGGAGGTGGAACAGCTTTCCCCAGGCTGTAAATGAGGTGTTCTAGCAAATAAAAGCTGAAATAAATTGTAACTGGGAATCTTGGCTTGTAATGAAAGGTGTTCAGCCTCCTCTGGGCCCCAGATGTCCCCTCTCTGAGCCCGATGGACTTTAGCAAAGGTGTTAAAGGTATTTTTAAAACTATTTTTTAATAATTTATTCAAAGTAAAGAGAGGTCTGGCTTTGCATCTTGCTGTGTTTTTGCATGTATAACGATGTGGAGGGATGCTGTGAATGCCCAGGACCTGCTAGGGTAGAGCTGGAGAACTAGGCTGGGAAGAGGCAACAGAACCTGGCACAGTCCCCTCTGTGCTGCCTGGTGGAGTGGTACCCAACCAAGCTCATCTACCCTGGGACTCTGTCTGGGGTGAGGTCCTGCTGTTCCACTCCAGAAGGATCCCAGAAGCAGTGTAGCGAACAGGACCTCGGAACAAAACACAAACCCACAAAACCCCCCTAAGGGTTCAAGTATCAAACAAAGGTAATGGGGGACTCCTCGCGTGAGAAAACATTCAGACATTTATTTAAGTGACGGCAAAATGTGACTTGTTAGGCCTGGTAGCTTGGGGTCTTTGTCTCTGCGTTTGCTACCTATCTATGTATTGGTTTATACCTATTCAAAACTCCAAGAATATGTGAGACAGCAGCATATGTTGGCCCTTGTTGAGCCATAAATAAGTCAGGGTGGACTTAGTACACATTCACTCTGAGTGGGAATAACGGTTTGTTTCTTTTAATTCCAAACACGTATTGTAAGAGCGTGCAGCATTTGCATCTCCTGCAAGTCAATCCTAGGGCAGTCACCTCAGTTAATATTGATTGTATATTTTTTTTTTTTAATATGGAATTGAAAAAATGTAAGGTGAAGGCATCAATATGGCTGAAGAAATGATAAATGGCATCTCGGCTAGGTATTCCTTTGGGTTTTTTCCAATTCTCATCTGGCTGCTACTCAGGCTGCAGTATAAACAAGGATAAATACCAAAATTATTTAAGGGAGGTATAAAACCCAAATTACAAAAGAATGTACATGTTAGCTCTATTTACTGTTTTAGATAATCAGCCGGTCTCTTCCTTAGATTGAGTCCAGCAATTCTTCATAACAAAATCACTTTTCTGAGATACTGGGTTTTGGCAGCTTCTTTAGTAAGAAATATAGTTCAGCATCTGTTTGTTTTTTTTTTTTTTTTTCCCCCCAAATATTCTGGAACCTGTCACTTAATACTGTGGCCACTTTCCTGGTGTAGTTATCCTCCCATAAATGTTTAAAATACCTTTTAAAAAATTAGATGACAAAGGGATTAAAAAGATAATGAATACTAATAATTCCATTAAGACTGCCTAGCTACCCGTTCCTTCTAAGCAGACAGAAAAGAAAAGCTGTTCTTTGAGTGGCAAGCGAAATTTAGAGAGCAGTAACTTTGACAAATTCATACGCCCTGGGTCACAGGAGCAACTGTACAAGAGTTAGAGTGGGCCACAAAACATTATTTACCTAGCTTAAGAGTTCTTGTTCTATGAAAGGATAACAAATCAGCTTGTGGCAGCAGACCATTATCTTTAAATTCTCCTATCTTTTCTCCTTTTTCTTCCAAATAAAGGGGTTAGCAGAGTCTCTTTCTGAATGTTAAGGAATTGCTGCATCCTCTCTTCAGCTCTGAGGGGGAAAAAGTGCTTTCCAGCATATGCTAATTTTTTAAGATTTAAGGGATTTTCTTATTATGGTAGTACATATAAGTATGTATTTTTCAGATATGTATAAAAGAGAATAGTGCAATTTTATATGCTTTTGTGTTCAACTTTAAACCCTGCTTTTCAGGCCACTTTGTGCCTTTTATGCAGGTGTCATGTAAGTGGGGGACGCCTCGCCTGCAAGCACACTTAACACAGGGAAGCATCCCTCCTTCCTTCAGTCACTGTACAGGAGGAGGAAATCACTTTCTTTGCCTCCTTGGGTACAGCTTGCATTCTAGGGGATTTGCAGGACAGTGATTTAAATGTTCCAAAGGCCTCGTAGACTGAAAGTGTTTAATCCCTGGCATTCCATTTTCTGTAGTTCTGATGAGACTATGTATGTTAAATTACCACATAGTTTTTCATTTGTAGTCTTAAAATCAGTGGGAGAAAAGTTTTTCTCGGCTTTGATTTCTTTTTTTCCTTATCTTGACATTTAGTTATAGATTTTTTCAAGACATCCCGTTCATCATTCTGCGCTCTGATAGAACTCGCATCAGCTAGCGGTTGATGATCCGTATGATTGGAAATCCATGGATAGTTTTCTCTATATATATGTTGCCATAAAAATAGCTTTTTTCTTACTTCTGGAGGAGTAAGGGACAAAAGCTCATTCAGCATTTTTTTATCTGTTGAAGGTGATTTTGGGACTTAGTTTCATTATTGATCACGTTTTTAAAAATCTGCTCTTTTTGCTTTACCACAGGGCAAAAAGGAATGATGATTTCTTTTTTAAAATTCATCCAATAACTTGTCTCAGATACTGAACATTGGGAGAGAGAGAGACCAGAGACACAGACTCTCCAGCGCAAAACTCGTTGTCTGTTCTTGTGAGGCATTCAAGAGCTATGACAGCATGCACAGGCTGAAAAACTGAACGGGCTGAATTCAGAGGCAAGCTTCAAAAAGACTCAGTTGAGATTGGGCTGTCAGGAGTGTTGCTTCTAGTTTATGATCAGATTTCTAGAAAAACCTCACACCCATTTTCTGCAGTCTTTCTCTGCATTTACAGTTTTTGAAAAATCTAGGCACATATTTATGTAGATAAATCTGGTCTGTAACATGGTTTTCGTAGTTTATCTGGTTTGTCCCAGAAAATCAAGGTTAGGGAGAAGCCTTTCTGGGTTTTGTGGAAAGACGATAGAGAGGACTTCATACATTGTGTAAACAGTGTCCTAAACTCATGAGAACCTACCTGGAAATTAGCTGTGTTGCAGGTGATGACCCATGCAGGCAGCATTTCTGCCAGCACAGGAAGCAAAGGTAAACGGAAAATTGCCATGTACCGAACTTGCTGAATTATATTTGTGAATTGCAGCAGCGGTTTTTTTTCAGTTGCTGCAAGTACTAGTAGTTAAGTAATGCTATGGAGGGAGCTATTCAAACCTTCCTTAGTCCTCTCTGTAGTTACAAGGGTTTGGTGGATTTATTGTTGGACTCACAAGGTTGATTGAACATAAGGAAGATTAAGCGTGTGCGGAGGTATACCATATATCATAGTTATAGAATGCTCTATGAAGGGCTTTATAGTTATCTAATGGTGATTTACTATTTAGTTTCTGTAGGGAGGCTGCATGTTGCTTTGTCTCTAGAGGGTTAAGAAATTTGCAGTGGAGGGTTTGCTTTAATTTTTTAAATATTTTTTTGGTTACTGAGATCTGAGTGACACCATCTTATCCCCAGCTCTATTTCTAGGGACCTCGGAATCACACTTAAACTATTTGCTATTTTTTGTTCCCATGGCCAGCCCGGTTGGAATGAGTGTGATTCCTTAGACCTCTAACATTACCGTAAATAGAATTGTTTGCTGATTTCTGCTAGTACATCTGAACATTGCATATTTGTGAAGGCTTAGGAGTATTAGGGCTTCACAGCTATCAATGAACTCAACTTTTGGCCTAATGTTTCTTTACTGTGCTATAAATGGGAGGCAAGAACCTGGAGATTAAAATATAACTGTTTATGAACCTATGAAAATGATTCCGCAGGCAGGTAGTAATGAAATCTGGGAGAACATATGGAAAAATAAATGAGCTTATACGAGTGTTCAAAATAGATTTCTTACATGTATAATGCTGTTTTATTTTCTTTTGTTCTTTGTGCAAACGTAGCAGGGAACTAGTTGGCCTTTCAGTGATTGGCACGTATTTTTTGCTGAACTAATTTGATATCAATAGAGCTGTTTCTGGAAGGCTATTTATTTCAGCAGAAATACATTTTCCTTGGCATGCAGGCGACTGGCACCTGGTGTAAGTGCCGAGGCATTCAGATTGCTTTTTCTTTGGTTCGGTTAACGCAGGCTGTCAGTTGCTTCCTCTCAGTGAAGGAATTTTATATGAAACAATTAGAAAGAAAGCTTTGAAAAATGCTTAAAATACTGTATCACAACCTATTTTGTAATTTTAAGTTTTTGCAACAAGGAGCCTTAACCCAATGTCAGTGTTGCTTTTGCATGAGTAGCAGGAGGCAGCCGCTGCCGCCTACTGCTGTGCCCTGCAGTGGCATTGCAGAGGTGGTGCTGCTCAGCACCTGATGGGGCTTGACAGCTCTGACAACAAATTCTAAACCAGCTTGTCACACCTCCATAAATATTTATTAGTGGTGAAAGGAAAAAAGGTAAGATTTATAGGTTTGGGTGGGCTTTCTTCCTGTTCAGGGCTGTCCAAGTTGACTGCGTTGAATTGGCGTGAAGATTCAGCCAACGCTCACCATTCTGTGCAGTTGCCTCGTTGGAGGGAATTAAACAACTCTTTGTCGACATGAAGCTGAGATGAACACTCTAAAATCTTTTGCTGCATCCTAACATATAGGAACTGTAACTGACACGTGCATACTTTATAAATAGGGGGTTCTGGTGGGACTCCTGAGCAAGAACAGCATTGCCTAGAGGCATCTTTGCTTAAAGGGATGTTTATCTGCAGGCCATTTCACTAGAGATCAACAGTGCCTGGATAAGCAGCAGGATATTTCAGAAGGGACATGAGCCAGGGAGTAAACATTTCTAGGTGTCCCGTTCCTCTTCGGAGCGTCTTTGACTTGCCGCGTCGCCTGCTTTGGCCACTCCACTGCAGCGTATCATGCCAGCAGCTGGGCTTCCCTTCCTGCCGTGGCTGAGGCTCTCTGAATTCAGGGTACTGCTGGTGAAGGTCAAGGCCAACGGTGGCAATGCCAGATGTAAACACTTCAGCGAAGGGGAAATGGCATTTCTGTGGCAGCAGTGGCATGTGCCAGCATGGAGGCAATAAGTGAAATGACAGTGATAATATGTTTCAGTACTCTTTTTATTATAATAGATTATAGGGGAGAGTTTTAAAATCTTTTTCAGAGTATGTTTGCAATGGTTGGATACATTTTAATTATTTCAAATCTGTCCTTTATGTGTAGGACAAGAAGCTAGGTCAGATTTGAGAAAATGGCTACTAACTCTTCAGACACTTAAAAAAAATTCTGATTTTTTTTTAAATGTCACTCCCCAGAAGAAGATAGCTATGTTCAAGTTGGGTCATACATCAGTTATCTCCCTGACTTTTTTTTTTATTAATAGACTTATGTCTGTATTCTGTTTGCTAGTCCTCTGAAGTTTCATCTCTATATAAAGTGCTTGCAATTTATACCACATTTTAGAAGAAAAATAATTCTGTTAATGAACAGTATTTCCTTCTTCAGTGCTACTTAGGTATCTGTAGCAAAATTTACTTGCTTGTGGACTTCATTATTTACCAGCCTGGCATCACACTGGTGCTTAGATGTAAGAGCTACTGTTGTTCTTGAACTCCTTGGTGCTCTTCTGCTAGATGTGATAGGTGTTCGAGAGGCAGCAGATGAAACACTACCCGAAGAGGGTCAGGAAGAGGGTGGAGAAGACCCACACATAGAGGAGAAGCTGAAAAGGGGATGGCAGAGCCATTCCTTTCCAACAGATATTATTTCTGAACTTCAGAATGAGTAAAACTGCAGATACTTAGCATCCTGAGATGCAGAAGGCTCTCTTCCTTTCAGCTAGTGAAACAATATCTAAAATACACTGGCTTCTAGGTATGGTTCTGCAGTGTTCGAGGACTGCCTCCTGTGATTCACGGGCGATGCCTAGAAATGGATACTGTTGATCTATAAGAGTAAGGTTTGGGGTTACCATTAGACATCATGAGAGAGAAGGCGTGCCAAATTCTGCCGGTATTTCCTACCAAAATTGTAACATTTTTCAGATTTCATTAGTGATATGGGTTTTGATCTAAATTGAATCTCATCAAAAAGTGAATCTGTGGTTTTACTACTGTCTTCTGGCTTTAAAATGAGCATGAGTTAAATTGAAGCTTCCAATTTACCCTGGTATTACAGCAGTAGACCTGACTATCCAGCAGGTGTTGAATACCTCTTTAATGCCTCATCAGCTGTTCCAGAATGCTCCCTGGCTTTCCCTGGCCAACAGACAACAATATTGAGCAAGAAAATGCTTGGGTTTTTTCTCCTCTTAGTGACCTCAGCTTTGACTTTTACCTTTCAGTGACTGTGTGGTCACAGTCAGCGTTTTGAAGGGAAGCACGTGGAATACATTGCCACTGAATGAATCACAGGTTGAGGATAACTGCTGAATGATAGAGAGGTCCCTGGCAGGAATTAACTACTGGAGTGCACCATTAAATTTTTCATGCCTTCTGTGTTTTTCATCCTGATTCTTCAAGTTATGCACTGCTGTTCTTTTTATGCTTTTCTTTTTCAGGCACCAGAGCAACGGAGCAGTCATTTCCCGCTGTGGACAGCCTGAGGTCAGTTGGTGGGGCTGGAGGAATGCAGATGATGAACACCTTGTCCAGTCTGTAGCCAAAGCCTGTGCCTCAGATTCGAGGTCCAACAGTAACAAATTAATGAATGGGAATTGTTCCAGAGATTTCTCCAATGGAGGGGACCTCTCTGATGTGGAATTTGGTAAGTTTGTCACACTTCCTTTTCTGTAAAGGGCAGAGCTTTATATAAAAGCTTAATCTCTTATATGTACTGTAACAGATGTAATCCTTTGTATTTAATCAGGCATTCTCCAGTTTCTTTATGTATAATGCATATGCCTTGTGGCACTTGAGTGAGTCGTTGTAAACAATGTCAGAAGTATCCTTTTTAGTTGCTCATCGGTTGCATCTCCTCTTCCCCAGATTCCTCAATCTCTAATGCTTCAGGAGCAGAGAGTTTGGCAATACAGCCTCAGAAGCTTTTGATCTTAGATGCACGTTCTTACGCAGCAGCTGTGGCGAACAGAGCCAAAGGTGGAGGCTGTGAGTGCCCAGGTAAGGGGTGTTTCTTCTCAGCTTCCGATTAAGGTAATCAAAAAGATTTGCTCCAATAAAATGACCCTGATATATTTCAGTACTGCATATTTAACAGACTCTGTGGATGCAAGTGTACTATTCTTCCATAGGAAAGTTCTGGATCACTGCAGCTGTCACACACCCCTTCAAAAGGACAGGTTTAGCTGTTAATTAAGTCTGTTTCTCAGAGCATAAAACCAGCTGGTGACAGTGTTCAGTAAATGCTGAACTGTGTGGAATATGCTGATTAGTTTTCCCCTGCTGAGTCAAATATATAAACTAGAGAGAGACAAAGGTGTCCAGTGTGCTAATGTCTAAAAAAAACCTGAACAAACTTGTAAAAATCCACTAACTGTAGAGGATAATAATATTCTAGAATGGTTGTGCAGAATACAACTTTTCAGCAATTTTTCTAAAGCTGAAACATTTTTCGGCATTTATATCATAACCCAAAGCAACTGAAATCCCGATTCATCTTGCATTTATAATACATTTGCAATTATCACTTTCTGTGTTCTTTGGCACTTGTAGATTGTTTTTATTATAAACAAGATACTATTTTATGGTCACTATTGGATATGAATGGAGCCTGTTAAAATTCCATGGGAGGAGAGTCTAGAAAAAAAATACCGGACAGAAAAACTGTAGATAAGATAACAAAAGCTATTTTGACCACATATTCTTGTTTTGGGCTTTACTGCAATAGCTGCACTTTGATATGTAGCCACCATTTTCCATTTAACACCTCAAAACTAGTAAATAGCTCCTCATCAGAAAGTAAAACTTCAAAACAGAAAAGCAGAGTATACAGGAAGCTTAATTGTCTTCCTATATATTGCTTCTTGAATTCTTCCTAGAAAATTTCCAAACAGATTGTCACCTTCATAAACTTGACCTGCCATTAAGTCCTTCCTTTTTGCTGACAAGTTCTCTCCAGGTATTGCCAAGTTTGCATCATTCTCTCTGTATAAAAATACCTCATCTATGTTGTGCGTTATTTTATATATAACAAAATTCAGTAAAAAGGCAAAAAAACGTGTAAGTTGTCTGATACTGTCAGTTGCCTCTGACTGGAGTTACATAGTCCGTCACTAACAGGATGTTGTGGTTTGGGCCAGAGTTACAAATTGGGCTTTTAAGAAGTTAACAACAGTTAAGAAATCAAATGATATAAAACATGCAGTAGTCTCTTAAAAGAGCATTTTCTTGTGCAAGCACTCAAAATCCCATACTCTGAATCCTGATCAAGTTTTTTTTCTTTTGTAGTAAAGGTTATTTTAGCTATCATCACCGTTTTTTGTGCAGACAGTAACGTTAGGACAGAAGAAAACTAAATCTAGGAAGGACTATTGAATGAGTATTTTTCTGCACCTTCTTAGGTGCTGCCTTTGCCTAGTGGACCCTGTCTGTACAGATACTGCCTCCCCGATAGAGCAGAGTTGCTTGAGTACATCCCATAGCAACATCTGAAGGCAGGCTCAGTGATTCTGTCTGTCTTCTGTTTTCCTGAGCTTTGAGTATTTCTCACGTGTGTGACGCTTGTTCCTATAAGAAAAACTCAGAATAAAGCTGTGAATGAAGTAACCTTTCAGCCTTTTTGCGTGGTTAGGAAAAGGAATATATAACTTACCTAAAAATATACATTAGTTTACCACATTTAAGAACATCCATAAGTTATGTTAAATATTGTTTATGCTTTGCAGTCTCTTACCATGTTTCTCAGTCTCTTTAAAAACATTCTATAACCTCGAGCACAGCAATAGCACTATGCCCATAGGTTTGTACTCCGCTTTTTGTAATGTGAAGTGAAAAGTTGAAAATAAATACACAAACACTTTGCTAACTCCTTCCTGTTTTGCTATGCTGTGTTGTAATGTCTGGAATACCTGCTGAACTCCAAGTACTGGTTTCTCCTTACAGAATATTCGTAAACAGATTATTTCATCTGTGCACAGCAACAGTGGCTTGTTTTTATGAAAAAGCTTCTTTCAGAGATTAAACTTAGCGTAGTTTTTAGTTTCTTCCCTCTTTCTTGGTATTTCCCTACAGAATATTACCCAAACTGTGAAGTAGTGTTCATGGGGATGGCAAACATTCATTCTATCCGGAAGAGCTTTCAGTCGCTGCGTTTGCTCTGCACACAAATGCCAGATCCAGGAAAGTAAGTGGATGTTTGGTGGTTTTTTGCCTTTGTTTACACGTTTCTGCAACTGCGTTCTTTTGCTGCTGATCTGTAAACTCAGATTCAGTGGTTTTTTCCCTTGGTGACGTTCCTGTGTAATAATGCTAAGCTGTATCTTTTTCATTTCCATGGAATTTGAGCTAAAGGAAGTAATTGGCTTATTATCATTGAAGTGAACATAGAAAATGAGACCGATTATAATGTAGCCTTGAGTATTGATACTAGAATGTTACTACTTTCAGGTGGGCTTCTAAGTGCTAGCACTTAGGCTTACCGGCTGTTCCTGGTTCTTTAATCTTTACAGCTTGGCTCTCCTTCAGAAAATTCTAGTGGTGTTCCATGTACTTCATGCATTTATATTGTCATTTCAGGAGACCTATTTCATAGCCCTTCAGTGCTGTGGGATAACTAGCTTCTAACGGCCCATCATCTCAGGAGCTTCTGAGGCTGGGTCTTCACTGGGATGCTGCAGTTGCACCAGTCCTGTTGCCCCTACCGCTTCCCTGTTCTGAATCTGCTGCTAAGTCTTTCATGGTTTCAGAGTAGATCCAGAATGGCCACCCTTACTACACTGGATATGTAGACCTCCATAGGGTAGAGATTCTTAAGATACCTACAGCACACCTTGTAAAGCCTGGGAATGGTTGAGATACAGGAGATTTCAAAGGCACTTCAGGTTCCATCCTTTCACTGAAGCACAGAGTTGTCAGGGGCGTATGGCAGAGTCCCAGGGTACTTTTGGTACTTAAGTCCATCGGTACTGGCACTGCTGGGTAATCTAGAGGAGGGGAGACAGCAGACACTGCTGAAAGTAATGATTACCCAGTAGTGCTTACATTGTCCATTGCTGGTGATGTGTTATGCTCTTGTCTGGGAAAATGTTATTTAAGCTTCTTGCAAGTCTTACGCAGCAAAGCACGTACCAGAGACTGGCTGTTCCTCAGGTGGGACATGGAATGCATGGCTTCGTTTCTTAGGAATCTGGGAAAGTGTTAACGAGACGTAAATGAAAAATACTCAGGAGTGACGTTCACAGCTTATTAAAATAGGAGCTTTGACTTGATAAATTCAAAGATCCAAACCTGAAAGCATTTTAAAAGAGCAAAAACTGTCTTCCCTTGTTTTCCTCTAGTTGGTTATCAGCTCTGGAAAGTACCAAATGGCTGCAGCACTTATCTGTGCTTCTGAAATCTGCGCTACTCGTAGTTCATGCTGTGGACCGAGACCAGCGACCAGTCTTGGTGCATTGCTCAGATGGCTGGGACCGAACCCCCCAGATAGTGGCGCTGGCCAAACTGCTGCTAGATCCATATTACAGGACCACAGAGGTTTGTAAACCATCTGTTAGTGCATGAGGTGGTTACTGAGTTTGGGTCCTTTTCTGAGGAAGTCTGTCTATAAATTATTTCAGTTTTTTCCACTAGAAGAGGCACTAAAGCTAGCAGGAGTTTACCAACAGTAGTCTGCAGATACAGCTACATATAGGTGTAATAAAGTCTTTAAGTCAAGAGCACATTATATTTTCCCCCTTTGCTGTAACTGCACAGTCGTGGTCTATACTTCCCCATCTTTAGCTTAGGAAAACATGGCACAAAGTGCTACATATTGCAGTTTCTATTGCACCACTGCAGTTTCTCAGCCAACTATTGCTACAAAGCCTTTCTCTTTTCTAGAGTTCCCGACGGCATGTTTTTCCAGTTTCACATTTTCTTTGCCCTCAGTCATTTAGTTCTCTTGGGTTTTCAGCCTGATTTCCACCACCCCCCCATCACTTTTCAGCGTTGTGTGATTTGTGCTGGCTGGATTCCATCTGCCAGCCCACATGCAAGATGCCTTTGTTGTCTAGAACAGAAGCATATGTCTGAACACTGTAGTATAAACTGCTGCTTAAAGCCTTGGACACATGAGGACCAGAAGTTTAAACTGTAGCGATGCCTTTTGGATTAAATTGTGGAAACTTCTCAGATCCTTTTTCACATGGGTTCTAGAAGTCAGTGTCCATCAGGTCAAAATATACTGCTCTGCCCTTGGCACAGAACCTCCTCCTGGTCCCTCCTAAGGGTGCTGTCATTCCTGTGCAAAGTGCAGAGTTCTTCTGTACACATCCTTTGCCTTCCTTCTTGTCACCACCGCATCAGAGGAAGCCACAAACTGTAGCTGTCTATGCAAGGATCAGAAATGTTTAGGAAAATCAGTCTTCAGCATTGTCACACTTCAAGCTTTTCAGATACTGGCTGTTTTTTTTTCTCTAATTACAGCCATTGACTTAATAAGCATGCTCTACAATTTTTCTTTCCACTAAGAATCAAAACCTTCCTAACCTATGATGAGTTTTAGGTCCTGTAAGGTGAGGTGTCACATTCAGGTGCTCGGCTAGGCACTATTTTGTAATGTTCTTTGCCCTTTTTGTTTGCATGGGAAATCATGCAAGTCAACCTTGAATCAACCTTTTGACTGTGCTACATTTGGCGTACACACAGGCAAGCACTCTCTCTGAGCATGGATGTCCTGTTGCAAATGAATTGTTTTCTTTTGACAGACACATCTGCCCATCATTTTCAAGGGAGGGCTTTAAAATTTCCTGTCCCGTTTTGGTTGCCATGATCCGGGTGGTTTTGATCAAGATTAAGTTCCTACTTGCCCCTGCCTGGCCAAGATAGGTCTCATATCAGGATCTTCCCTGCCAGTCACTGAGGACTTAACTGCCTTATTCCCTTTCCTGTTCATGTAGGTTTGGGAATTCATATCTGTCCTAATTTCATTGTGCAGCACTTTAGAACACAGAGGCATTAGGTAAAGCAGTAAAGATAAGTAATGAGGCCAGTGCTGAAGGGAAATAGGACTGAGTGAGGACACAGTAATAAGGTGATTCCCACGAGTCTCAGACTGTCTTAGAAAACTGAACCAAAGCAAAATAGGAACTTTTCATCTGTGCTTTCATTTCTGCAGGGTTTCCAGGTGCTAGTGGAGACGGAGTGGCTGGATTTTGGCCACAAATTTGCAGATCGCTGTGGCCATGGTGAGAATTCGGATGACCTAAATGAGCGCTGCCCAGTGTTTTTACAGTGGCTGGACTGCGTCCATCAGCTCCAGAGGCAGTTCCCTTGCTCTTTCGAGTTTAACGAAGCATTCCTTGTGAGTTGTGGCTTGAGAGATTGCTGTTTTATAGACTGCTTCTAAACCAGTACCCAGTGCTAACATACTATAGAGCCCCAAGGGGTTTCTGATTTTCCCATCTATCTGTGGTATGCTGCAGCCTGATAAAGGTAACAGGAAGACTGCCCAAATACAGTAGACAAAAGTCCTTGCGTACTCCATGGGACCTGAGGTCTGTTGACTCTTAAAACAGAAGCAGGACCCTTAAGGGCTTCTTTTAGACTTTAAAGAAATAAATAAATGATATGAATTTAATAGATTCATTGAAGAGGTGCTGAAATAACTCCAGTATAATACCTCCATACAGCATGAAAAAAATCATAGTTACTGGCAATATAAACTTGCCCTACTTTGATCTTGTTTTGACTTGAAGACTCCTCCCCTGAAAACAACCTCCCCCTTACCTTTCCATTCATTTTTGCTGTTTCTTTGCTGAAAATGTATAGGATATGAGAGCTGTGTTTATTTTCTTTTGAAGTGGGTAGCTCTCCTATTAGAAATTTGCCTAGGGTGGTCACAGTGAGTCCTCAAGGCCAGAAAGCAGGTCTCTGGGAAAGTGGCAGTCACAACTGCAGGACTAGAAATCTGAAGAATAAAAGTTTTTATGAAATATCTGATCCACCAAGAGATTTGAAGCACGTTCCTGTGATCGTGTTGATTTGAATTATTGCTTGCCATATAACTGAGTATACGTAGGGTGCTAGCTTAGCTCAGTTGTGAAATGAGATACGTAAGGTTATAACTGGCTTCACAGCACACTGCAAATCTACAGGAGCTGTGTGTGAACATACCCTTAGTATTGTGGCCTTTTTAGAGTAAGCCTCTTAATTTATTAGAGTATTGCAATATTTGTCTTCATTTACACATCTGAATAATCCCATGGAAGTCATTGATATGCTTAAAGTTAAGTTTGTATTAAGCTGTTTTGTCAGACCGGAACCACAGCATGGAGTGAATAATGATCAGAATTTCTGTGCTGCATTTATCTTTTGTAAAAGAGGTATCACGATTCTCCTCTTTGTCTACCCTGTGAGTTTGAGTCAGCAAGACTTTTATATTTGAACAAATATTTTGTCTTCATATTTTGTATTTTTTCCTGAATTTTTTAGTTATGATTTTAAAAGAGCCACTATGCTTGAATTCTTTTGCAATTAGTTTATAAGGAGGTATGCAAAAAATGCTAGGTGTATTTGTATGTCAGCCTTTAGGAAGGGGGTGTATTGCCCTGCGAAGGAAGGATTTGTGGCTTCTTAAGCCTGAATGTTGATTCTCACATGAAGCTGATACCTTCTGCCATATGACAATATTTGTATTGGTCTGTGCAGGTCAAATTGGTGCAGCACACCTACTCTTGCCTCTTTGGTACATTCCTGTGCAACAATGCGAAAGAGAGAGGAGAAAAACACACTCAGGAACGGACCTGTTCTGTCTGGTCTTTGCTGCGGGCAGCAAACAAAGCCTTCAAAAACCTGCTCTACTCCTCCCAATCCGAATCTGTATGTATCCTCTGTTCCTCACCGCACGGGGAGGGTCTCTTCAGGGGCTCCCGGGTACAATAGTCTCAAAAGTGTGTACCTTAAGAAAATACCCAAGCTTGTAGCAGTGGGACATCGTAACGGCTTAACTGTCATCATGAATACAGCGTAGAGATAAGCATTTCCAGAAAAGTGTGGTCGGCTCTCCTCATCGGTGTTTACTTTTGAACAGTCTGTTCAGTTTGATGTTTGCTGATGTTTGAGGAATGCCAAATGCAACCTTGGAAATTTCTCTGTGCTGGAAATGGCATTTTCTGTACCTAAATATTTTGCTTTATTTTTTTGTAACAGGAAACATTGCAGTGTTTCACAAATAGACCTTTCTGGAGAGCTAAGCTCTGTCAGAGGAGTGTCATAAAATTGCATACAAACCTACACGCTGTGTCTATATTCATCTTAAATCTAAACAGAAAAAGCAACTCAGATTTAGTCTATCTTTGTTTCTCTTAATACTTTCAAATTTTCAGTTTGGCTTTTCCGTAGTAATAGCTCACTGAAGCTTTTGGGAAGGGACTTAGAGTTACCTTTTTGTGTATTTGATTAAAGGGCCTGTAAGGCATTTAGGAAGGCAGTATGATGGGCATGTAAACAAACAGTCAATCATCAAATGTCATCATGATTAGGACAGCAAAGACTTTTATAAATATTTAAACACTTCTTGTTTATAAAAGTATCAGATACCATAAATGTAACTGCAAGGACTGTGCAATGTTTTTTGCATATGATAGGTGTAGGTTTTAATTGTTCCTTAGAGTAAAATTAAAACCTGGCTTAGTAGGAAAGAGTTTATGCCTACATTTGTTATAAAAAGATTAATTTTATATTCACATCAGCCATCTGTGGCTGTCTGTCTCCCCTGGACACCAGACGTGCAGCCTGCACTCAGACTGTGTGCAGATCCCATTTGTCATTGCGACAGGCAACATCAGAGAGAGCCCTTCAAGACTTTTCAACCTGACTTTGTCATCGTAAGAGTGGATGTGATAGCTGAAAGCATGAGACATTGCAGATAAATACGGCTTGTGAGGACTTTTAAAAGCTATGGATGCACCTAAGTTTTCTCTGAAAATACCAGCAGGTTTGCCCAGGAGGTGCTTAGAGGGCACTCTTAAAGAGGGCAGTGTGGCCAGGTAGCCGTTCTGTCCTTGGGCTGCCCTTCTGTGCTATATCCTGCAGTATAGATGCAGTCTTGGTGACCTGGCCTCTGTTCTCAGTTAATACTACACTGCAGTGTACTGAGCTAATTAGGATAACTGTCTGTATGTGGGAGTTTGGGTGACTTCCTGTCTTGTATTCATCTTTTTCTGCTTTTACTTCAGTGTGTAGAAGGTGCTTCAGTGAGGTAGCCACATCTGTTATAAAACCATAGTCGGTTAAGAGCAGCATCCATCGAACCAAGCTACCCCACCGCCCTCCCTCTGCTCAGTGGCAGGGAAACCTGACTGTTTCTCTGCCTTTGCTTTTCCACAAGAAAGTTGCCTAGGAAGACAGTGGAACTGATAAGAGTGACCCAAGGTGTTTTTAAACAGAAACAGGAAGCATACTCTGCAGTCAAGGAATCCCTTTTAAGAGCGAGCTACCTCTTCAGCAAAGTATTTCTGCATGCACTTAATTTTTAACGTATGAGTGCTTCCATTAAAGGCAGGGTTAGCTTTGATGAATCGGAGCTTGCAGAAGGAGGTTATTAGTTCAGCTCTCATATGGCATGGTATAATACAAAGTACAAGGAAATCTCTGCGCTAACAATGGGCCACTGAATTCTTCGGCAGTTTAAATTGCTCAGAAGCATTATTAAGGTGTAGATTCACACAGAGCACATTGCAGTAATTCATTCACGAGAAGCTGAAAGCCAGCATTGTTATGCCTCAGCTTCTGTCTCTGAAAGAAAAGATAATTATATATCCAAGTGCAGCTGATTAAAAATGCCATAGCTGCTCACTGGCCTTCAGAGTTATCTAGAGATCTAGCAAAGCCTCCCAGCTGCAAACCTGAATAATAAACCCCCACTACCACAATCAGATTTGAACACCTCTTTGCATTCTGGTTTACAATTTCTGAGCATTGTGTGTTCTCCCCTCTCAGGTGCTGTATCCAGTGTGCCATGTGCGTAACTTAATGCTCTGGAGTGCTGTTTACCTGCCATGCTCTTCCCCCTCTACACCTGCTGATGACACTTGTGCCCCATACCCTGTTCCAGGCTCTAGCCCTGAAGATCAGCCTCTGGGCAGGTGAGCCTAGAGCCCAGAAATCCCATCCTGTAAAGTAAGATCAACAGAGAATATTGTGGGATATAAAGAGGAGAATACTTGTGGTGGGAGGGAAGTGTTCCTCAGAGGCTTAATTGTGGGACTGTTTGACTGACCTACCCAAAAGCAGTCTGTTGTCGTTTCAGTTTTGAAAGCTGTTAAGTTTCAGAGGTGATAGCGTAACAGCGAGAAGACTAGCAAATAGAGTTAAGCTCTGGGTATTGCGTAGTCTTGTAGGATTCCTTGGATCCTTGTGGGATATAAGCTTTCGTTTGGTTGTCTCGAATTTGAGTTCTTTTTCTGTGTTGCATAACTATTTCTTTGCTTTTTTGTATAATGATTCTGAGCACATGTTAATTAGGAGGTGTGACCAGACTGTAAGCATTTGTGCTTTGTGGTAAAGGCATTATTCTGGGAATGTTTGAAGTCTGATTGAACGTATTTTCCTGATGGCAAACAAAAGAAGTACTGAAGCAGCTCTGCACTGCAGATGGTCAAAATGCTCTCCTAGATAATACTTCACAGAAGTCTATTAGTTAGCTGATTGTTACTGTCCTAATTGCGGGGGGAGTTCTTAAACCATAGTAGCTAAACGTTTAAAAAACCCCAACAGTCCCCTGACTCTGGATTCTGATTATTTGTACTTCTTATAGGTTACCAAAGACACGATCATTTGACAATCTGACAACAGCCTGTGATAGCAGCGTGCCTACAACCAATCGACGTAGTAGCGACCCCAGCCTCAATGAAAAGTGGCAAGAGCACCGTCGGTCTCTGGAGCTGAGCAGCCTCGGTAACCCTGGGGATGATCCGTTTGATGGAGACAGCCTGAGTAAACAAGGCAGGGCTCCAGTTGGAGCAGAGCTCTCTGTTGCAGCTGGTGTGGCAGAGGGACAGATGGAGAACATTTTGCAAGAGGCCACTAAAGATGACGTTGGTCTGGAGGAGCACTTAAGGGGTAGCCTAGATACAGTAGGTAAAGGGGATGAGATTGCCCTGGATAAGGAGAAGAGAACTGAAAATGTACATGGGTATGTCGGTGACCTCTGTGAAAAGGCTGAGGCAGATACAGGTATTGTAATGAACAATCCGGCATCCAATCCACATCCAGTTTCACAAGGTGCTTCTGAGCTTAAAGGACAACAAGATGAGCATACTGATCTCAGTAACACAATCCAGAAGTTACCTCAGGTGAAAGGACTACAGACTGTTCCTTTAGAGGGCTTTGTAAATAAAGATGCTCAAAAGAATATGGAGGAAGGCGTTGGCAAACTTGAAGGAGAAGCAGAGAGCCTGTGCAATACGGCACAGGCCAGCCTTCCGTTACCTCTTACAATCCCACACGAAGCGAGAACATCCAACATTGAAAGTTCTACAGAAACCTTAACAGAGAATGAAACGAAGCAAGAGCTCGTTCCTAAGGGTCCTTGCCATAGACCTCACCTGATCAACAACAGCGCTGATGAACTTTCTCGAACTATTGAAAATAGGCCAGAGGGGGAGAGCACGCTAGAACTTCAGAAACGGGGAACAAAAGTACACAGGACTTCTGGTAGCAGCAACACACACATCCCGATGCCTTCCCCTTGTGCCTTGCCTTTAGCTGAATGTAAAGATGAGATTGTGTGTAACGGAGAGCTGGAGCCTGAGAACAAGATGACGGAGAAGCCCGTGGGGTTTAGTATCACCCAGAAGTACCAGGCGACAAACGGACACTGTGTGAATGGAGAGGACAGCCGGATCAAAGCCTCTCTGAGTCGGCAGGTCTCCACAGCTAGCTGTAGTTCTGCACAGTTTCACTTGAGGAACTTGCACCAAAAATGGATGTTCAGTCATTTTGGTAAGCAGCAGGCAGCCAGCAGCCCAGACCAACCTGCCAGAAGTCACCTGGACGATGATGGGATGCCTGTCTACACTGATGTTATCCAGCAGCGCCTGCGCCAGATAGAAACTGGCCATCAGCAAGAAGTGGAGACCTTGAAGAAGCAAGTGCAAGAGTTGAAGAGCCGGTTGGAGAGCCAGTTCCTGAACAGCTCCTTACGTCTCAATGGTGATTATGGAGACGAAGTGGTAAGTGAAATGGTAATTGGGCCGCTGCTGGAAGCAGTGGCTGGTTAGTCATGTTCTGGTTCTCACCATATCGTCAGCTCTTGGTGCGTGGGTCAGGTAGTGATTTTCTGGCCATGCAGGCTTTCACAAAACTCTCAGGGTCATTCTGAAGAGGGCAGACAACTGACTGAGTACATGGCAAATGGTAATTACTGATGACTAATATTTTCATAGTATTTCAGTTCGACCATAAATGTACCAAAGGTTTATTTCAAGCCGGGTGTTTCGCAGCGAACTCGCACATACCTGGACATACTTAAACACCTTCATTGGCCTTATTGAAAAAAAACCAACCCATTTCTTTTACTGTTGTTTTCATATATGGCATAGATATTTTTTTAAGGATGTTAATGCATCGTTTATTGCAACAGTAGCGTAGGACTGATCTCATGGTGCTTTGCGTGCTCAGGGTAGGAAAGATGCAGCAGTGGCTGCTCTGTTAGCTCAAAACCATGAAGTTCAAGCCATCCCCTTTTCAGATGGCTGGCATGTACAAGGCTCTTTAACTGGAATAAATTAAGAGCTTTTGTGACAGCCTTATGTCAAGGAGGGTTCTTTCTCAACACATTAAGAATTTTAAGGGAGCTTTTAAACTGTTTGTGCTTTTACTTGGAAGTATTTAAAGTTTTAAAAGCAGAGACTTAAATTTGAGGCACGATTTAAATACAGTACGCTAATTTCTGTAGCCATTAAATGATCTGTGTAGTTGTGGTTGCAGAAGAAATTTTAAAATCAGAAATCAAGTAAGTGTAATTCTGAGTTCAAGATCTCAATAACCAGCAAGTTTTCTATATGTCTCTGTATGTCTTGGGTGGATTTTGAAGTTGCTTCTCCTCTACCTGTTTTTTTACCTAACTTCTCTTCTTTTGACTAATAAATAATAATAAAAAGTCAAAAGAAATACAGTCACTGGCCTTACACTGTTGCTTGAATGTAACACTGATTGAGAGAACAAGCAGGAGTCCTGTTCTGCAGAGGCCTTTGAGCACAGAGGAGTTCTGTAGATTGCTGCAAAACTTGGTCTTTCAAAGGCCCAGTGTTATTAGCTTAGTAAAATAAATGAAGAGGGGAGAGCTACCTGCGGAAGCAGGCAGGCACGGGAGGAGGAGAGGGGCATGAAGGGGAAGGTGAGGGGACGTACAGTCTCTGAAACAGAGTTTGTATCTTCCTGTGGGTTTGAACGCTGGGCAGAGCATTAGCCTGTAATACCTGAGGGTGACATAACACCCATCAAAAAATCTCCTTTTCCTACGGGCAAAACTATAATGCGTTTTATATGCCTGCAAAGTGGAAAAAAAAAATTTATAGGAGGTTTCCAACTTCTGTTTGTTTCATTTCATACTGTTTAGAAGTGGCAGAGGTGCTGGATAGTCCCAGGTACATCTGTTGTGAAAAATAATCAGAGCCTTCTTGGCTATTCACCCTGGAGAGAAGAGCACTAAGTGCTCCTTTGGGCATCTATTTCAGCTCAGTGTCATTTCAATTGGGTGTGGCTTCTGTCACTGCCAAAAGCGTGGATTCCTTGGAGAAATTTGGGGCTTTGGCTTAAATTTATTATACTCCCATTTTTTAAGGGCCTTCAAAAACTGCAGTGCAGGGCTGGATGTGAGAGCGTGCTGTCCTCCAGAAAATTCACCATTTTTAAGAATCTGATCTCTACCTTCTATCTGAGCCTCAGTTTGGGAGTAATGGGTTTTCTTCTGGAGCTCCAGAGATGCCCATTCCTCAGGCACAAAAAGACATTCAGTCAAGATTTCTTGCTATTTTTAATGTATTTTTTTAAAGGCTGTCTGAGTTTTAAGTTAGTTAAAATACAACTCTACCTGGATAGACTATATTAAGGAAGCATTATTCCCCCCAAAAAACTACATATGGAATATATATGGCTCAAATTCTGAGTTTCCCATGTGTGATTTGGCTTGTATTTTCCAGACTTTTTGCAGACAAAAGTATATATATGTATCACTGTTATTAGTTTTGGAAGTGAAACAACCTTGGCAAGGAAATGTGACCATGATGAAATTGGAGCCACAGATAGCAGCTTTTTTGGTTAATCACCCAACATGTTGCCGGAACTTTGGGCTAACATAACAGAAAACAAATTTTAAATCCATTCTACCTCGCATCATCCTGTCATCAGAGGGTCAAAAACTGACCTGTTGGGGGTTTTTTTTGCTTAGCTTTTTTTTTTTGCAGTTCACCACTGCACAAACCACTTCAACATGTGGCATTTATAGTCCCATTCAAAAAGGCACTCTTGCCTTTGCTGCCATGTGTGCACCGTAGGTAGGTGACTGGTTATGACATTCACCCTTCAAGTGTAAACATAGCCTGCAGGAGGTACCCTTTCCACTCTTCCCCAAGACTGTCTGGTTTTTATTTGTATGGAAGCAGGAATATGGGAAGGTTCTGTTCAGCTGTGTTTGTTTGCCAACAGACTTCTATACCCGACTCGGAAAGCAATCTGGATCAGAACTGCTTGTCTCGCTGCAGCACAGAGATTTTCTCTGAAGCCAGCTGGGAACAGGTGGATAAACAGGACACAGAGGTACAGACTAAATCCCTGTAAATTGCTTATTCTTCCAGTAGGATGGGATACTCATAATTCAAATTATCCTACAGCCTTTGGTCATGTGCCACTTCTCGTGAACTATCTTCCTTGCATTTCACTTGTCTCATGCTTTAAATATCGGTACCTGTGCCTATGAGCCCTCTGCTGTCTATGTATGAACTCTCTGAGAAGCTGTGGAAGGGTTGGTTAGCTAAAGGAGCCTTAGGTGGACACATGCTTGGTGAATATTCTCGGTCTGGATACTTTTAAAGCACAGGGGAATAAAAATGGGAATTGGACTTTATGACTTTCTTCCTGTTTGCCTGAGGGGAGTTTAGTGTATCTGTTCTCAAAGGGAGAGTTTCTGTTGTTTCTCTTCAGTTGTTGCAAACACCGAATTTGTGCTCTTAAAATTGAACAAGCACTTCCCTCGTGGTGCTTTGCTTTGAATTCGTGAGCGCAAATGAGATGGGTTTGTTTCTAATTAATTGCCCTCTCCGTGATAAATTTGGCTTTTATTCCTCCCAGGTGACACGATGGCTTCCAGACCACCTCGCTGCACACTGCTATGGCTGCGACAGTACGTTCTGGCTTGCCAGTAGGAAGCACCACTGCAGGTAACCTGTGCATCGACAGAGGATGGGAGGGAGGGAGGCATGGTCACGGCTCGATTTGCTCCCTCTCCTGTTAAACTGGGAAGGGTTTTTCTTTTGACACGTCGCTTTCTCAAGGATGGATGTCAGACCAAGTGTTTTAGAGTAGGGCTGCGCACACTCCTGAAGGAACCGAGCGCTTTGGAAGAACAGAACAGTTTCTCCTGTTCAATTCCAGTTCATGCAGAGTATATATTTTAAAAGCCAGATGTGGTATCTGCTCCACTCAGCCTAAACAGATCCTGCCTTTTTTTCCTCAAACTGGATGTGGAGGCAGCTGGCTATTTAGCTTTATCAGAGGGTGTAAATAATAAAAAATACTGGTTTGTCATCTTAGCATGCAGTAATTCAATACTGCAAATATATGAATAGCATCTTCTTCCCACTGCTGGTTGTAAACCTTCTCCTTTCATTCTCTAACCATTCTCCCCTCTTCATTAAAGTGCTCTTGTAAGAGAATCTGAAAAGGACACCTATGTGAAAGAAAAGTTTTCTGGATTGTTCTTTGCCAAACATGCTGCCAGCAGAGGCTACAGCAGATAATGCAGGCAGCAGGGGCTTAATGAAGAACAGGTGGCAGAGGCCTTTTGATTAGATCATACTGTAGTTAAAGACAGAGAATCTCAGATTTCTGAGTCCTGTTTCAAATAAATTCCTCTTCCTGATGTCTGGACGTGAGGGAAACTATTACAAGAACCATCATTTAAATAAACGGCAGTTATCACATTTTGATGCTTCATTGCTTTTTGAAGTTGTTGAGAACTACAAACATCTTTCTTGGTGTGTGTCCATTTTATATTTTGCTCCATTTAGTCATCTTGTAAAGATAAACAAATCTAGGGAAGAATAAATAGAAGTCGAATGGCTTTGATTTTTATTTCATGTCCACTGTGTTTGTGCAAATTTGTATGTCTCAAGCCTTCAGATGAAAAATTAAGCCTACAGCTGTACGCATCTGAAGGGTTTTATAAGAGTTAAAGTGACGTTTTCCTTTGTCCTTCTCCTAGCGGCATCTGTTGGGAACTGTACCCATTCAGCACTGTCACTCTGCCTCCCCAGGCTGACTGACATTTGGCACCTACATTTCAGTTTTCTAGGCCTGTGGGCTCTGCAGAACTCCTAGCACGTGGATACATACAGGGCACCCCCAACACTATGAGGAGTTAAAATTGACTCAGGGTTTCGAGTACGGTTGCAAATTTCCCTTTGGTGTCTTTGTTTCTTCAGCTTTCAAACTGGGTTGACCAGGCTGTCCACGTAAGCTCTGGTTGTTTGTGGTAGAGACCAATAAGGAATGGCAACCAACAAGAAACCCCAAGTATTTCCATAGTATACATTTTCAAAAACCCCAGTGATCAGTGGCAGTATGCTCAACATCTTCCCTGAGAGTGAAAATGAGTTGAAACCCATACGCTGTAAGGCCTTGAGCAGGATACACGTATCCAGCTTCCTTCATTGCCACTATTTGATTCCTTTGCTTGTTCCCCTCTGAGCTCTTTCTCCCCTCCTTGCAGGGACGTTGAACGTGTTGATCAAATCTGGTGAGCATTTACAACAGCCTCTGTCTGTTGTCTGTCTGCGTTTTCTTGGTAACTTCTCCAAACTAACTCGGTCTGTTCCCCCCCCTCTTTGTTTTTCACTTGCCTAGAAATCACTAGAAATAAGTTGTGGGTGGCTAGCACAGTCTGTTGGATGTTTAGATCCGTATAAACGGGCTTCTCTTGCCACAGAAGGCATTTAGGGCTTGGCTTTTGGTAGCTTAAACTGGGATGTGGATCACACTAACACTCACCATCAGTAGATCATGTGTTTGAGTAACAGAGAATGCTTCACTTCTAACTGAGAAGAGACTATCCTTCAAGTTTAGCCATTACGCATTTATTTTTGATTTTTTCCCTTTTTTGCCTTATTTTTGGGAGAGGTGTGTTATCGAACAATTCTAATACTGCTGTACAGCATGTTGACAAAAAACCTGCCACTTATTTTAGAGGGACTGAAAGAAACTACGGTAGCAGTAACAGGTAATGCAGAGCTGGTAGAGGGTTAGCATCGCAAAACACGGATAAACATCTGTGACTTAGTAAGAAGAGGAGGCGTCAGTAGCATGATTGTAAGTCAGCCTTCCTCAAAGGAGCAGGATCGCTTTTCCAGCCTGTTTTTTAAGATCTCTTTAATCTCTCAAGCAAAGCAGAGGACCACCAGGATAGAAAGAATGAGTTGTTCAGAGCTTTCCGAAGCTCGGGGGAGAACAGTTACAGAACACTATTATCTATCGCAGAAGGATAAAACAACAAAAAAAACCCCAAGCATATGTTAGGAAGCTGGTGAGCTACAACAAACAGGTATTTGTTTTAATCCCTCTGGTTCTTTTTTGACCTCATCCGTCAACAGCGAGCTTCTGCTGGATAATCCTTCTTTGAGCAGCAGAGATGTGGGTTGTTGGAACTGCTTTTCTGCAGGGCGTTTCTGTGTAACACCTCACGGGACTGTTTTCACTCCTCCTGGTTTTTCTGATAGTAATTTCTAACAGGGTCCTTAAGAAGGCTTCAAAACCACTGCAGAAAGGCTAGCCATTGTGAGCCTCCTAGTGCTAGGGTTGCAGCTTTGAGACTGGGAGCTGCTGTGCAGAGCTGAGAAAATTAGCCCATTGAAGTGAGAAATGGGATTTCTCTGCTGACTCTTTCCCCATCAATGACCAGCATCTGGAAATCTTGTCTCTAGGCAATGAAGGATTAATCAAAGCTGCTGGGTGTAGGCAGAATTCTCTGTCGGTCTCTTGGCAGCAGCAAATCTTTTCTAGCGCAAAACAATAATGGCAAAAAAATCCTGAGGCCAAAGAGTTAATGAACAGGGCATCAGGCATGGAGGTAAGCTTGCAAAATTCAGGTCCCTGGAGTGCCGTTCTGAACTCCTTATAAGAATTGATGAGTCTGGAGGACAGGGCACACCAGTCTAGCTTGAGCAGCAGCAGGTTTTGAGGGGGGCTGCAAGAAGAGAAGGTAATTCTTTTCAAGACTTAAATTTTATCCCTGCCTCCTGCGAGGTGCATGCGCCAGTGTGCCTCCAGCAGCTGACATCTGACAAGAATGTGTATGAGACCGCTCACCCTGCCGCAGCGTTGCTGTCATTTTCTGAGCATGAAATACCTGGCTGCCCATCTCATGGCTTTGCATGATCCTTGTTGACTCAGTTTACTTTGTGCAGAAGTGGGGGACTGCTGGGAACGCCGCAAAAGGGACTGCGCTGTTGGGGCAATGGGAGGATTGCATCAACTGCAACTGGTTTTAATTTCTTTCATCTGTCCCATGCTTAAACTTTCCAGCAGTGCACTTGAAAGGCACAGAAGAAAATGCCTCTGTGCTGGTAGAAGAGTAAAGGAGCGGAGACTCCTACCTTCTCCCAGCCAGGACTGCAGTATCCAATCTGTCTCTAAGGCAAAGCTGGATCAGTGATGTGAGCAGGGGCCAGGACACCACACTCCCCACATCTTTGTGGAGGAAAGCCCCTTGTTTGCTCTCCCTTAGCCCCTCTCTTAGCCCTGTTTTCCCCCAAGGTAGCAGGGACAGTGATGAGTAGCACCATGCCTCAGCTTCTCTGCAGGACGTGGGAGAGAGCTTACCCCTGTTTCATGGAGGGGTAAGTTCCCTCCAGTTTCACACGAGGCAGTGTTGTACAGAAGAGCCGTCACCGTAGAGACATTTAATGAGCTGTAATTCTGCTTTGTGCTCCTTTCTGATGTCCCTTGAGCTCTGCTTCCGCTTCAGAAGCGAGTAGCCCAGGGTGCAGACGTTGGTGGTTGTCTTTGCACGCATCCTGGTACTTAGGGAGGAGCAACTGCAGTCTCCAGGGCTGACCCCATCACAACATGGCGAACAGTGTAACTGTAGAACTCGGGTACCTTTGTCAAACTGCATCTAATCTTTTCTTTTCCATTTCTCCTCTGTTCCTGATGCAAGGAATTGTGGAAATGTGTTCTGCTCCAGTTGCTGTAACCAGAAGGTGCCCGTTCCTAGTCAGCAGCTCTTTGAACCCAGCAGAGTCTGCAAATCATGCTACAGCAGCTTGCACCCAAGCAGTTCCAGCCTTGATCTCGAACTGGATAAACCCATCACTGCCACATCAAATTGAAGCTCCAGCCTCGAAGCAGCGGGGGAGCAGCCATGCCGACTCTCCCCCAACAGACACGCAGATTCTCGATGGGCTGAGGCTGGGAGGATGCGGGAGCCGTGCACTTTGGAGGCTGGGGCGTGGAACACTGCTCGGCAGGACAGGCCTTGAGGACGTACCGCTGGATTGTGGGATTCTCCTTTTCCAGCTATTCCCCCTTTCTGTCCTATCTGTGTGTATGTGTCTACACGCGCGTGTGTGTATATAATAATATATATGTATGTTTGTTTGCTGGAAGATTGTGGAAGTGGGAAGGGAGCTGGTACCAGAGCCAGATTTCCCTTTTGTATTTAACTGTCCCACTGCTGAACTGCTGCAGACAGATGATTTTGTGGAGGAAAGGAGAAGAGGGGAATCAGTCCAGCCGGTGTGCAAAGTGTGAATACCTGTAGCGTCAGTGCTAGTGCTTTCAATCACTCCTGTTACTTCCAAACAAGAAACTGCTGTTTGGGAACCTGTTGCTGCTAGAAGAAATGGGAATCTCTTTCCCAAGAGAGCACTCTCCCTCTCTGTTCTTAGAGTGGGCTTAGTTATCCTCGCTGCGTGAAGGGGGAATCAATCACAGATTTCCGTACTCAGTGGCTCTGCACTTGCACACACAATCGATGTGTTTGGTTGCCGTCAGCCCTGCCGCTGCGGCTCAGAGTGGAAACACCTGGACGACGCTGGCTAAGGAAAGTGGGTGCTTGTTGGCGAGAGGTGAGGAGGGGATTGAACAGGCTGCCGAGCTGAGATGGGTTTTACACTGGCGCCTCTCTCTGAAGTTCTGTAAATGCAATTCATTATTTAAAACTGAGTGGGAAAGTAGAAGACCTTTGACTTCTATCCTTGCCCCATCTGTAGGGTGGTTTACTCGATGCGAAGCTACTTTTGGAGCAGTGCACTTGTCATGGTTCATACAAACAGGCCGTCGTGCTGTTGTGCAGACTTGCACTTTAATGAGACTATCCAAACCAACGAAAGAGCAACTGTGACACGCTGGTGTTTTCGCTGGGCTCGGTCCATGAGGAGTGCACTGGTGCTTGTAATGCTCCTGGGATGTCTCCTCCTTTTTCAGTCTGTATTCAGTGTACTCCAGATAGGAAAAACCTGCCTGAGGATTTTATAAAGACCTGAAATACATCATGGATTCCCCTTCTTCCTTCTGTCCCAATCTGAGTCGCTTTTAAAGTCACCTCATTAAAGTGTGAGTCTGTTGAATACATGTTTTTAAATGAGTGTTAGGTACTCGTCCCCTTTTCCTTTTGATAGAGCCTGCTTAGTGCAATTTGGCAAGGAAGAAATGTAGGTCCTGCTTCACAGTGTATTGCCTAGACAAAGTTCCAACTTCTCTGGTGATATTCTCAACAATCCTGCTGGAGTATTTGAGAGTTCTAGACAGAAAATCTCAAAATCTAAGAGACCTTGGGAAAGGAGTGCTTCCCTTCCCTGGAATGTCAGAATCGCATAATCCAAAGTGAGTATCACAGAGAAAACCATCTCAGAATATTTCTTAGGTCTGATGGGGAAATGTCAAGGTATTTTATTTTTGGCTTTGAACTTCCCACACCCTTCGCAAGGATCATTACGTGGCTGCGGCACAAGCTGAAGATTCACGAGACAAAAATGAATGTCCAGGAGGCTGGTTTAGCAGAGCAGCCTGTGTCCTTATGGGAAGGGGGTCTGGTAACGAAGCATCTTGGGATCTCCCCTGGTACGGGTTTTGAGATGTTTTTCAAACCATCAGGAGGGAAAAGCGAAGATACAAAGATGGGTTCTCCAGTCGAGTTGTATCTAGAAGTATTTGTTCCTAAACCAGTGCAGCGAGTATCTGGAACAGAACTGTAGGCATTGCTGTTCCGTGTAGAACAGAGACAGCTGGAGCAGGAAGAGGGTAACACGCAGCTCCCGTCTCTGGCTCTTCCACGGAGGGGGCGATTAGAGGTTTGACTTTAGGGGACACGGTATAGTTCTGCACACTAACATTGTGTGGGTTTGTGGTGCAAATAGACAGTCAAAAATAAGTCTAAGATTCTGCAGTTCCTAATGACAGGTGCCAAGAGGTTATGATACGGGTTTTTGGGGTCTGTGATGTACAGTGTGAATAAATGCTTGCAGCTCTTAGTCTTTTTTTGATCGATGAAGCACTTTTTTTATTAATATTATTTTTCTTTGTATGTAAAGGAGGAACCAGTATCTCTCCATAGCTGTATATATAACCGTTCTCTCCTCAAGAGAGTAAAGTGCTCCTATATTTTTCATTTTTGTCAAAGCGAGAAGTAAATACTTTAGAATTGTTAAATATATAAATAAAAGTGAATAAAGTTTAGACTTTTGCATGGGAGCATTTGCTAACACACTTTCTAATTTTTTATTTTTCTTTCCTGTCCTTCCGTAGGGGATGTGTTTGAGGTTCAGCAGAAACACCAAGGCCTTTGAAAAAGGAGGCTGCAGCAGGCCTCCCCTTGCTTTCTTTTCCACTGTGTGTCTTTGCAAGGAACAACAAACTGTTGCTCCTAAACTTAGAGGAAAAAAACATTAAGCTTGGTTTTCCTGGTGCAGGAGTCCCAGGGAGGGGGAAAAGACACAAACCGCATGCACCACCAGGTACCGTCAGTGCAATCGGCGCGGTTTTCTGAGCCTGGAGAACTGTGTAAGAGTCTCATCTTCTTTGGTACCTCGTTTTTCTTTTTCCCCTTAACCGACCATCATCTTTCAAAGCGTTGATCCAATGTTAGCCCACAGGTAGGAGCGGCCCAGGTCGCCAGGGAATTCGCCCTGCTTTCAGTGACGTTTGGAAAAGGAAGCTCGACGTCTCCCTTCCTCTGCAGCGAGCAGGCGCCAGCACTCGCCGCAGGGGCAGCGAGGTGGGGAGATCAGAGCTCGGTTCTCATTTGCACACTTTCTGCCTTACTCTCAATGCTGGATGGTGGAGCCGTGGCTCTTTGGGAACAAACCAAACTCACTCAGGTTTAGTATCTTTTAATCTTTTCCCAGAAGGTGGAAAACTCAACTGCTGTTTGTCCTGCAAAAGTCTCCTGCACAAGGGTCCGATTATTCTCATTTTCCTAGGGCTGCTTGCTCGTTTCAGCCGCTTTGCTGCATGCGCTCCTGTCACCTAAGCTCATACTCCATCAGTTATTTCTCTCCTTACATATTTGAAGTCAAGAGAGAGGATTTGCCCTGAATTGTCAGAGGCAGTGAAGGGCTCCTTGAGCAACTCTGAGTTATTTTGGGACAGGCCTGTTCTAATCACAAGACGTTGTGCACAATTGCTTTATAATCTCTGGTATTTATTTAATCAAATAAAACTGCAGATTCTGGGCAGAGCTGTGATCACAGCTGGTGGTAGTATTTACAGCTTCCAGAATAAAAAAGCAAAGCATATATAATGTTTTGCACTATTAAGAACAGGCGAAGGAACAGCAGATTTTCAATTATACACCAGAATTTGATTTTATATAGCTCCTTTCATACTTGAGTTACTTCTAAGTGCTTTTTCAGTAACTCATTACTCTGTAGCGCGGCGGCTGCAGGCGTTCTGTGCACACCGGTACTCCCAGCCCCGGACACTGGGCTGCTCGGATGTTCTCTGCTTCAGCAACGCTGAGCAAAACCCCGGGGGTCTCCTCTGCCGCTGCTGGAGGGAGTTCGAGAGCTTTTTTTTAACTTTCACGCAGTGTGAAGCCCTTATTGTGCAGAAGGGCTTCACATCAGGGGCGGCAACAGCCTGGCAGCTCTGCTAGAGGAGCACACAGCTGCCGTTGTGCAGACGCTCATTTCCCGGTGATCAGTTCTTCCTAATGAACATCCTTTCCTCTTCCTTTTTGTTACAGCTCTCAAACAGCAGAGAGCCGGGGAGGAGAGCCGTGCTGCTATCGCAGTACGCAGCTTTAGTGCTGTCTTAGATGCTGTAAAACAATCCCCTTATGCGAAGGTGACGCGTACGGCTTAGCGGGAGCCTTGCAGATAGTCTTAGTGGCTGAGGAACAAGACAATCTTGGAGAACTGAAGGCCCCCCTGGTCCCCAGGTAGGACAGCAGCAAGCCCAGCCTCTCCTTGCCGGTGGAGGTGGTGATCCTGCAGCGTGGTGGCCCGGGAGTCGTGCAGCGGCAGCAGTCTTGCAGGCTGGGCAGCAATTAGTTGATCCCAGCTTAATTGTATGGGTGAGGTACGGTGGCGGCAGCATGTAGGATGGAAAACTGAAGGCTCTTTGGCGAAGGGGAAGAAGGTGTCGGGAACAACTCGGCTACAAAGCAAAGGCCGTCGGTGCGGGACGGAGCCCGCGCTGGGAGAGGTTTTGAGCTGTTGGGAGGCTGCAGAGGGGAACAGCCAGACGCAGGAAAGCTGAGCGGATTCAGAGCTCATTTGACAGCCAGGGGAGCGCAGATGTTTTATGGTTAGTCTCTAATTGTCCCTTCAATAGCTCCTGAATTGCTCAGCATGAGGTTTTGAGAAAACCGTGTCCGGGGTCAGTGAGAAGATGGTGTTGGAGTGGGCTGTGCTGGAAGGGGCTGCTCAGTGCTGAGTGAAGGCCAGCTCCCTGACGTTTGCTCAGGTGCAGGATCCCGATCTAAGGCTTTACATATTCCTTAAAGCTGCCCTCAGCTGGATTCCATCGCTGGCATCCCTCGGAATTGGCTCGTGAGTTCCATGGAATTACCTCTCTTGGTTAAAAAGCAAAAGCAGCCATTTAGGCTCTTTTCTGAGTCGTGAGGAAGGTGAGTGATGCAGCCTCTGGCTGTGCAGCGCCCGCACAGCGCTGCGGTCTGCGCGGCCAGGCATTGCATTCGCTCCTGGCGGTTTTTTCTCTGAAGGACAGAGAGATTCCAAAGGCTGATCTGCTGCTGGAAGAGCAGGGCAGGGCTGAGGAGGCAGCCCAGGCCAAGCACAGGCAGCGTGAAGTTTCTTTTTTAACAATTCCGCTCAGTTTTTTGTTAAAAGAGGGAATCCGCCAGCACTAGAGCAGGGATGCAGAAAGAGAAACGTAACCTTTTAATACAGGCACGTCTGTACGAGCATTTGTCTGTCTTGCTGTCCCTACGCCGTGTAGACGTGCCCTTTCCTGGGCAGAGGAATAACAAATTCCCATCCCTTCATTTTACACACATAATACAGGCATTGGAGCTCAAATTGTTGCATTTTGGGATTTAAGATTACCATATTCTTTGGACTTTCAAATTTTTTAAATGCTGCTAAAGTTTTATCTTACTATTTAACAAATATGGGTTTTTTTAAACAGATTTCCCTTAGTTATGTTATTAAATGATTTTTACCTTGCAGTGGCAACAGGTGATGCATTTGATTGTACATTTTTTTTTGGTGGAATTTGTATTAAAATGACATCTGATTCTTGATTAATTACTTCAAGAACATTTAAATGTTTTAAAACCTGCAAACCTATGACAGCAGAGAGCTGTTTAGCAGCAGTATAAAGTGTTAGACCCTAGCGCTTACTTGTTTGTAACAGCATTTATTCTGCTGTAGCCTCAGAGTGAATATTTAGATCTTAATAAATTTGTCATTTTCCTACACAGTGACAATTTTACAGTCCCTTGTGTTTTCTGTATCGGTGCATCTGCAGGGCTCCCACTTTGTGGGGCTTGTTTTTAGGCAAGTTATAGCTCATATATTAGGAAAAAGTAACCCCGGTGTTCCAAAAAACCACACAAAATACTTAGGAAAGTGGTGACGTGAAATCCCAGGTGGGCAGTGAGCGTGGAAAGCACTGCTGCTTGCCAAAGCCCCGTGCTTTGGAGACGGGCACTTAATGAGAACGGAGAATCCCGACAGTTTATCAGCAGCCCTGCAAACAGCTCTGGCACGATGACTTTCGCTCTGCGTTGCATTCATCGTTTGCTGTCAGACCCTCCTGCCCTTCCCACGTGCAAATCTGGTGACAGGCTTTGCTGCCGTCATCGTTCAGGTTACAGCCACGTGTTGTTCTCTCACTTTCCCATTCTCCTGATTTTTACGCAGCGCGACAGGCTTCTGTGCTTTGATACCTGTAAGACCTTTGACACCAAACAACTACAGCGACGTAGGAGATTTTTCAAAGCCGAACGTTATTTATTCACTTAAATGCACGTATAACAGACACAGAGAAACGCTGCAGTGGAAAGCCCCTCGGTGCTGGGTCTGGCTAAACGGTGTTTGTGTGATTTGAGGGAAGCTCCGCTTGGCTCAGCCCTGTGATCCCCGTGCTGGGGCAGAGTGCACCCACAGAGCCTTCCTCACCGCGTCCCACAGGCACTGCTGCCCCGGCACTGCTGTTTGGGTCCTCCCGGATCGGCGGGCTTTGGCCTCAGTGAAAGGTTGGATGACTTTGTGCTCAGGAAACGGTTCCTTTCCTCTCTTCCCACTCACTATCCTAGCTGCTGTAGCACTTTGCAGCTATATGTTCCAAGTGTCTTTGTTCTATTATTGTTTTTCTTTTGTTATTAGCAACTTTTAGTCATCAGGGTAACACCAAGTAGGTAGACTGATGGGCTGAGGGTGAAGAGAAGCACGCAGTCAATATTTAGGTGTTTGCTTTGGTGGAGGATTACTGGATTTCAGTCTAAAACGTCAGAATTTATGTTGGTATGAACTGCAGCATCGTTAGGACACAAACATAGGGAATGAATAAGCCTTCTGGAGGCTTATATAGCAGTTGACTGTATCCTGTGTTTGAAACGCAGTAGGCTGAGAATGATTTTCCTTGCCCATCTCGGCTGGCTGCAGAGCTGAGTTCACAGCTTTAGCAGGGACAAGGTAAAGCCTCTCCTCCAGGTTAAAGTAAAAGCAAAGCTTGTTTGAGACGAGGTAGAACATAAAAGGAAAAATCAGAAGCACAAGCTAGACTAAGCGGTGTCCCGTGAGCACCTTGCTTAACAATAGCCTTGGCTAGGAAAATGGAAAGTTTGGGTTACAAAGGCTTTGTTTTACCCAACAAGTTGCCAAGATCGGCTGCTGGGCTGGGGGTCCTGAGCCCAGCGCAACAGCTCCCAGGGAGGTTGCTTGTATGAAGGAACACACCATCCCCACAGCCATAGTGTGTGCAAGAGGCTGCCCTGGAAGAAAACCCCATCCCTGGCAGGTACCAGGGTGGAAGACCGTGTGTAGCATTGGAAAGCAAAAAGGTAAACAGGGAAAAATGGTCGTTTTCTGTGTTTAATCAGCTTCAAATAATTTTCAGTTTGATTTTGGTTGCTGTTCTTTAAAAAGAACACCACTTGGCACTTGAAGAGCTGCTGCTTCAAGTCATTATCCGGATTTGATCACTTTGCCTAAAACACAGTAAGAACATTCACCATCTTAGACTGAATCTCAACGGCTGCGTCTGCATTAGCAAATAACTCAGTGCAAAAGCAGTGGATTTCACACTGGAGGAGGTGGTGCAGCTGGGTGTTCCTCCAGAAGGATTTGGTCTGGCCCCTAGTAGAATGTCCCCACCGTGCCTGTAATTCGTGGCTGTCTGAGGATTTTTGGATATTTTATTTTTTATTGCAACCCACCTTTTATTTCCCCTGTGGATTGGGCTTCCCCATTGCTTCTGGTGAGTCACAGCCTGCTGCCACAGGCAGGGCTGCCCTCGTACACCAGCGCGCTGTCCATGAGCACTTCCTCGGCCTCGTAGCTGCTGTTCTCCAACGCCGTGGCCACAGGACACAGCTCCTGGTTGCACCACCTGAACAGAGGATGCGAATGGTTTGTCTGAGCCCCCTTACGCAGACAGGGCTGTTTCAGCTTGAAGTCTGCCCAGTCTGGATCCCTCTCTCATCACTACCAGAACGGAGGTTCCCCGTGGCAGGGAAAAGCTGTGATGTTGACAGCAACCCACCCAGAACGGTGTTTGTCTCCATCAATGATGATACGAAGTTTGGGTCTCGCCATGGCAGGAGGTCAGATCGCTTAGTGAGGCAGAGCAAAGCCTGCTGCATTGCACAAGAAATCATCTAAAAGGGTTAGGGCTAGAGGAGGTTTTTACTTACCTTTGAGCAGCGGAGATGTCTGTGGCGGAAGCATCCGGCCGAGTTGCATGTTCAATTAAAAGAGCTCCTGTGGAAGAGCGGGAGACATCAGTATTCCTGGGCTCCAGCCAAAACAGCAAGGGCTCATGAAAAGCAGGTGCTGGTTACTTCTCAACAGCACTTGCCAGGCAGAGCTGCCTCAGTTTGAAAGAAGGTGGGGACTGAGCTTTCCTTGAAACTCCACCCTTTTCCCAGAAGGTAGGAAACCAGGCCATTCTAGGACTGATTGATTCCTAGCCCTTTCCTGGTCTGAAATCCATCATTTCGGTCTTCCCCACTACCTGCATAGATCCTTGCTAGGGTGTAGGAGAAGTCTCTTGCTGCTAGCTCCATGGTCGCTGCTCCCCTTGAACCAGCTGCTTGCATGAACTGCACAAGACCGCTGATGGCATCCTGCATTTGCTTCACAGCGGGTTCCAGTTTTGCAGTGCTCGAAGCCAGCTCCAGTTTTTTCTGCAAAGAAAACAATCGCAGGAAAAATTACAGCGTGTTTACCTTCTGCAAGGAAATGAGGCTGGTGAAATCCTGAGCACACCCAGCAGCTACTAACAAAAAGCTTAAAGCAAGGTGGCTGTAACGGGCACTGCTGTCGGTGGAGCGGCCAGAGCACCGTGCGGCAGCAGGAAAGGGGACTTTGCCAAAAGGAAACTCGCAGCCTTGCCTTAAGGACGGAGAATTCCTGTGAGCGTGTTGCTGTTTCCATGCTGGCTTTCCAGCTGCCCACGGGGACCAGATCACACCCCCAATTCTCTCTAATTACAAACCTATATCAGGTTCTAATCTCCCACTTTTATATTTTTACTTCCATAAAGATGTTAGAGCTGTGTCTGTGCAAGAAAATGCAGATTTCAAGGAGCTCTTCCCTGCAAGTCGTCAGCGGGAAAGGCCCTGGAACCAAAGTGGCTCTCTTCTGATGGACAGGCACTTAACTGTGCCCAAAAGCACCACCTAGAAGCTCCCCCTGGTTGAGCTAAGCTGCTCCTTCTCCACCGTCCCAAATACCTTGTGAAAGCACAAACGATACTCTGCCGAGAAAGTCTAAAATAGTTGCTCTTTTAACACGGCATGCCCATGGCTGCCTGGATCCAACCAGCAAAGGCTACCCTTTAATCTGCATTCCCCACATTAGTCGCTTTTCTCGGTCGATCCCTCGTAAGAGGGTGCATTTGGCATGGAGCTGCCAGGCTGGGGTGACAGCTCGGTCCTCCTGAAGTCACGCAGGCGGAGAAGCAGCCAGCTCTCACCCACGCAGCCGTCACCAACCTCCAGACCCTGCATCCCCCCCTCCTGCAGCACTTGCGGCTGGACTCTGCTGCAGCAAAGGAGCCCATTCACCGGTGGGCTCAGCCCAGGAGCCTCGCGTGCTGCGATAACATCTTTACAATAATCAAGCCTATCTCTCTGCAGTAGAACGAAAGGATTACCTTGGACAGAATCGCAAAAAGGAACTGTTATGTGTTTAAATAGCATAGCAGGTGGTAGGAGGTGCTTTTCATTAATTAGTCTCATTTGCAGGTTATTGATGAAGCTAAAGCTTACAAGTATCTGCTGTGTAGAACAGATTTTTTATGTTTTTGAGGCTTTTGGTGCTTAAGTGATCACGCAGTTCCTCTTGCTAGTACGTGAAAATACAGCTTATTTGCACAGTAGGACTCGGGACTGCACGAGCTGAACCCAGTTTTGTTTTCTGCAGTACGTCTGTGCATGACACCTTCTGCCTAACCACTGCCCTGTATTTTCTGACTGTTAATACAAGAAAAACACAATCCTCAATGGATGCTATTCTGTACTCCAGGCAAAGCAGTACATAAATACTTGCAGCGTATGCTGTACGAATACGAAAACATCATCATTAAAGCGGTTAGGTCTAGTGCCAAGATAAAGTCCAAGGAACCCTCCAAGCCCACAGAATGCTAATAAGATGTTTTAAAAGTAGCTTAGAGCTTGTTGCTAACAAGGATCAAAGACCCCAAAGGCATAAACATATTCCCAGCAGCTTGGGTGGAAGCCAGCATCACACAGGCCAAGCACAGCGACAGCAAGTGCGCTTCTGCCGGCACCCTCGTGCTAATGGCTGGGGTACGAATAGCTACATCCTACGCTGCCTTGCTTTTTAAGATTTTAAGACCTGGGTAGTGTGGAGCAGGAATACAAAAAGCATCATTTTTAACCTTAGCGGG
>JANZLQ010000092.1:1393891-1409446 GCA_026212715.1 Elanus axillaris | reverse complement strand
GGGGGGGGGAAGACATTGTATTCTCTTTGCTCTCCAATAATTCATACTTTGTTGTTTTCAGATTACAGTCGTTCTTTTCCTAATCAAAAGCACTGAATCTTCTGAAAGACCAAACTGGGTTTTGACCCGTCCTCCCCTACATTTGAGAGCGAGAGGCTGGAGAGCTGCTTCAGGGACAATGCTCGAGGCAGAAGCAGCTCCTGTTTTCTCTCCTGCATGTTGATCTGCTCCAGTTCCTGTAGGGTGTAACTGAGGAGAGACACACGCACACGGCATCGCTGTGCCAGTTGTACTGTTCTTTTCTGGCTGAAATCATCAGAAAGCAAAAAAGCTTTAGAGCTCAAATATTTCTGATTCCTTCGGGTTTCACTAAGGAATTTTAAGATGCCGCTCGTTTGTTTGCTCTCACTAGCTACCAAGAAGATTGTCCGAATGGTTTTTACTTAAAGAATAATCATGAATATTTAAAAACACAGCAACAGGCAGAACATCCAAAACGGGGCTAGAAGCACAAGTCTCATATTAATGTTTCAAGCAAACACGTAGCCTTGCTTTAATAACCTAGATTTATTTCCTGCTGTGTTAAAATTGTGGTTATGGTCTGAAAAGGACCTGAAAACACCATGACGTGGCTTAGATTTTATGTCTGATTTACAGCTAGAGTTTCAGCCCTACGCAGTCATTCTTGATGCATAAGGCAGTTGATTCTGAGCTCTGCAAGATGCCTGCGGGACTGGCATTCAGAAACACAACTGTATTGCGATGTGACCAAATTTAATCTAAAGTGACTACAATGCAATAATCAAATAATTCCCTGGTGCTATTTTAGAGTCACTTTCCAGACTGTAATTGAATTCTAAAGTACACCCAATGCTCTGGCTCAAAATTCCAGCTAATAAATTTTTAGTATAACATGAAACGACTGCCCCCATGCAGTATCCACCTGAAACTCCCACCACGGCTGAGCTGGAATCCAGGGCTCTCTCACATTTGCTCTTCTCGCCACGTGTTCTCCTGAGACTTTGCGGACTAATTACCTCTGGACAAGGTGGTTTGTAACAAACTTGCCTGTGTATCAAGAACCCTGAAAATTCAGCTTCTCATAATCACACTGTGCAAGGATGAGGAAGTTCTCTGCATTTCCCTTTTCCTGAGGATAATTACAACATTGGGTTCCTGCTCCTAGATCACAGCACCATCAGCGTTGGGTATCCCACCACCAGTAGAGGCAACTAACATGGGATAAAAGCAAAAATAGGTGGCAGTGGGGTCAGCGGGGAAGTTACCCTGAGACATGACCTTCAGAGAACAAAGCGCTATGCTGTACCAAGTACTCAAGCTGCTTTCTTCAAAGCAGCCTGTCATTGGGCACAAATCCTGCAAACTGAGAACCTTGATGGACAAACATAAAGTAAATTGTACTAGTCTTGTGTGCATCAATAAAAAGGAAATGGATTGGAGCAGTAAAAATCCCTTTATGAAGGGCTAAATGATTTCCTCACTAGACAGGACTGGGAAGGATGTTTCAAAATGAGCCAGACTCCCAGAGATGGAGAGAATTTGGACACCTGGAGCTCAAAAAGAGGCTGTTTATCACCTGTGAGTGAAACCCTGATTCTGGTGTAGAAACTCAGCACGTTCCTGCCCGATGCTGCAGAGGCACTCCGCAGAAATACCTCCCAGTCTGCCTTTCCAGTGCCTGGCTGTCAAAGGCTTAAGGGAAAAGCTTTCTGACACGTCCAGGTTAAATTTGCCAAGTATGATCTTTTATATCCAGAATCAGTGCATCAGCACTGCTCTCCCAGCGAAGCCTGTTCCAGGCACTCTGTGGAAATGGAGGCAGCCTCAGTGTGACATGAACAGCAAATGCAACGGCACTTACCGGAATTTGGAGACCTTTGAAGTCAGTGCTCACTTGTTCACCCTCCAGTCTCATATACAGCGTGATTTGTGGGAGTGCAAGAGCAATGATAAGCTTGTTAATTAATAAATCTCAATACTTGGTGTTACTGCTGTGCAGGTACCTGCTCTGAATCACGTCGCTGTGTTCTTTAATGCTTCTCTGATTACCCAGTTGTTAAGAAGCTGGAGGGGCCCTCGCAGCTACACCAGTGAGGTGCTCTGAGGACTGCAGTATGGCACCTTTGTGGGGTATTTGTTTAAATGAGCGTAACTGTAAGCCTGCGGAGGCTGGCTTCTTTCCAAGTTATTTTTAGAGCCTACTGCCCGCTCCTTTCCTTCTCTGCTCCATTACCTTCAGTGTCAGACTAAGCTGCTCTTTATCAACAGCTGGACCAGTTGGCTTTTTAATTAGCGGGTGTGCTCAGTCCTGATTTGGCTGCCTTGTTTGGTAGTTAAATTGTTTCAGGTGTTTTTCCTTTATCAAAACTTGTCTGAGAGGATGGCAAGACAACACTCCTCATCTCTGGAGGTCAGAGAGGTGCTCTATACAGAATACAGCTGAGTCGGGGGTTTGAATTGTAACAGAAGTTGCCAACCGCAACCACTGGTGAGAAGGAGTCAGACTCTTGCTTGTGCGTTTTTGAAAGACCTATCCAGTTGTCAGTGCTGCAGGGAGTGCAGTGACCCAGACCTTTCCCTTCTTACAGTGTCTGGATGAGAAAGTGAAGGCTACCCACAGTCAAATCCAGTACTCCAGATACCCAGGATTCCCTCACTGTATCTGGGCTAATGTAATCTGGATTGCTCTATTTGGATTAATAATGTCATCTTTGAGAGAGAATACCCTCTGATATGCTGATCATGCCTTTCAGGCTAGTTCCTGTCTCCCTTTACAAGACATATGAAGCCAGCTGATGCTCATTTTCCTTCATGAAATTCTGAGCTGCTTTGGTCTCTCCCTGACTGCCTGTCATCTGAGCACCTTCAGAAGAGCAGCCTGTAGGTAAGCCAGAGAACAGCAAATCTGAAGAGGCATCAATGGAATTCTTTTGGCTCTTTCCATCTTTTCAGTGGGAATAAAAATAGAAAGCCATAAGGTAGTAGGTAGCCCTAGTGAAGGTTTAATATTCAGCAGTCTTGTGGTATTTTTCCAGTTAAGAAACAAACCCACAAAATTATTTTGGATTCAGGAAGGTGACTCTTTCATGTTAAAAATATACTTGTATTGGTACCTGTCATGAGGAACTCTTCACAATGCAAAACTCTTCACTGTTGAGATGAAAGTATCTGCAATTTTTGCAGCACACAAGGATCCCAAAACGAGCACTGCCTGCGTTCTGCTTTTGTAAGTGCTATTTAAAGACCAGAATTGTAAGACACCTTCTGAATACTTGTCTAAAGCTTTCAGTTTGGTCATGTTCCCTACCAGTCTCAGGTAGGAGCATAAACACCAAGTAAGACTCTGCTAAGGTGGGCAAGTCAGGTTGACCAGTGCTTTTGATGTGGGCTCACCTGCACTGTGGAGAAGAACACAGCCATCACCTGTCCTTGACTCTTGGTGAGGGATCGCAAGACATCAAGTGACAGGATATTTGTCGTTCCCTCCCATATGGACAGCACCTGTGGAGTAGAAGAGCCTGTGGAAGAGCATGAAGGAGACTTTTGGAGCAACTGCAATAAAGAAAAGGGAACGTGAGGAAACAAAGACATGGGGCAGACCTAAGGGATATCAGTGAAATCTCCAGAGATGTCTTGCCTCCCCACAAGTGGAAAGGAGCAGTGGTGATGACAGCTAGGAGTCCAGCTCCGATACTGAGCTAGGGAACAGCCCCAGCACTAGGAACAAATCACATCCCCTCCCTGGTGATGACTGGCCTAGGCAGGAAGGCAACTAGGAAAGAGTTGCCGTGCCTGGAGTGAGTCTGGGGAGGGCTCTGTTTTCCCTTGAGCATGTCTTCAGGAGACAACCATGGAATACTGTGCAGGGAACTAGGGGACACCCAGGAGCTTCTTCTGCTTCTCCTGCTGCTTTCTTACCAGAGTATCGCGGACTATGACTGGCAAGCTTGTATCCTCCATGTAACCTTGTCCTCCAAAAGTCTCCATTGCCTCAACAACAACAGCAGAAGCCTGCAAAACACAGAGAGCTGATGTGATCCATGTTGCAAAGGGGAAAGAGCAGCCAGAAACCTCTAACATCACACAGCAGCTCCTGCTGGGATGGGACTGACTGGATCCCACTCATTTGCTGAGGCAGGTTGCTCATTAAATGCTAGAGGAGCAGCCTGGGGAATGGAGACTGAGTGACACCAAGAGAGGACCTGCAGGAACCGTCAGACCTTGGGAGAAGATCCAGGGACAGCGTGTTTCAATACAGTCCTCTCCAGGTAAGGGTAAGCCTGTGGTTTCCTTGGTACACGGGAGTACATGTCTCTAGTCCAGGAGTCTTTACCTTCTACTTGCCTGTGGTGTGTAAACTTCTGTGTATTTAAGCTGAGGGCAGTCAGAAGAGGGGCAGACCCCTGAAATTAAGGCTAATGCTAAACTATTAACACCTCGGCTATTTATTCATAACTAGGGGAAAGATATTCCCTGTGGCTCAGTGACCCACCTTGGTCTTGGGGCAGCCTCAGCAGCATTCCTCTGTGGCATGTGGAGTACTTCACAGTGCTGGCTCTGTCTGTTCTGATCAGACAGCTGATCTGTGGCCTTGAGAGTGAAGGGACAAGTCTCCTACCCACAAAATCCAGCGTCGGTACAGACCAATAATTGCTGCAGGCCCTGCAGCTAGAGGTCACTGCCATTATCCCCTGCTATCGCTGCCCTTCATGTTGGACCTGTTAATCACTCCTCTTTCCAGCTCTGTGGCTGCTAGTGTGCCACACAGCCCCACTCCGGGCTAATCAAACTGGTTGTTCCATACCTGCTTCCCAGTGTACAGTTTGGCGACTGGTGTCAGCAGTCTCAAGAGAAGCTGGTCTTGCTCACTCGCCATGTTGGTTTCTACAAGCCCAAGCAGACGAACAATCTCCATAAGCAGAAGAAATGCCCCTCGCGTCTGCACCTGCAGGCAGAGAAGTGGGGAGCTTCACTGGCAAGGATCTTTGAATCAGGCTGATTCCAGCCTGGTCTGCTGAGGTGCCATGAGACTATCTCGAAGGGATGTGCAATACTCGGACCTGGGCAAAATGCCACCCCTGTCCTTACAGACCCACAGCTTCATAGACAAAGACCACTGACCAGCCAAGGCACAAAGCATGAAATATTAAAAGTAGTCCAGAACTGCTGCTCTTGGACGCTGCAGTCTAGTATGAGGAAAGGGGCAGTGCCATTTCATCAGGCCTACTTGGAGCCTTATCAAAGCTCCTATCAGGCATCCAGGTCACAAATCCACATTCTTTCCAAAGGTAAGGGACATGAGATGGCACGCGTGATGGTTGGCCTCTGAGCACCAGGATCTGCAAGGTCTTTGACAGATTTGTTGAGCAACTTGCTTGCCTGGCAAGCTGTGATTTGGGAAGCACTGAGTTATGGAGCTCTGTGGTCCCTGTGCATAACGATGTGCTGTGGGACTATATAGGATCTGGCCTTTCTTTCAGAGGTGGAGTTCTGGCCACAGGCTAAGAGATGCTGGAGCTTTAAGTTATGTTTGACAGATGTTGACCACTTTCCCCCACCTCACAAGAGGATTTTTAAATACTTTTTTAAAAATCTGCATGAACCTACCGCAGCGCCTGGATGGGTGAGAGGAGAACTGTGTGCCTTCTTTTTGAAGTTTTAGTAGGGGTGTGAAGCCACCTGTGTCCTGTGGATCTAGCGAGCTGCTACAGCTCAGCATTGTGGCAAAAATGGGAGACATTCTGCAGTGAGCGAAGGGCAACACGTGAAATTCCTCCCAAAGCCCAGAGCAAGAGTGCCAATTCATGCTGCTGTCTCTTCTGTTGTCTGTTATTGCCTTAGATGACACTCACACCTAGAGGCTGTACTCAGGCTCGGTATCTTGTGGTGATGAGCACTGTGCAAGTACACAGGGAAGACAAACTTCTCGGAAGCTAGAGTGCATGGTGACTGCTCTGGAATTTTTCAAGCCTGCTGGGAACAGCCCATCTCCTGGTGCATGAGCTACCAGGGAAGTTGGATGAGTCCGTGTCAGTTTTGGACAACAGTCTGTTAACTGCGGTTTAAGAGACTAAACTGTGGACTCTGATGCTGATGACCAACTTCAGAGATCACAGCATAACACAGTAGGTGCATGCATGACTTTGGCACTCCTCTCAGGATAGCTCCCAGGTAATTGTTGTTTAGGACAACCTGAAGTCTGGCAGAGAAGCTAGGTCTATCATCAGATCAAATCTCACTAAAATCTAGCAATTGCCCTGCTGCATACATCTCACTGTAGCAGGAAGAGCGTTCTACATCTGACTGTTGCATACAGAGGCAGGCTGTCTGTGCTCATTAGCAGCTGAGGATTTCTGCCCTCTTTCCTCATCAGCAAGTTCAGCTTGGCTCCCAAAAGCCTTACCTCCATCCGGGCTATTGTCTGCATGTGTAGGGGATGGTCCTTGAGGAGCTTCCCAAAGGCAACCCGCCTACGGGCATATTCTCTGCTCAGACTGATCATCCTAGAGAGAATACAGCCAGGGAAAGCAGTTAGACCAGCAACCTTCCACTTCTGAGCTTTCTCTTCCAGCCATCCCCACTGGAAGAACCCTACTCAGCTGTACCACACCAGGCTAGGTCACCCACCCACAGGCCAACCTTCTCCAGCACTGCTGGCTTCCAGACCTGTGCCTGCAAAGGCATTAGATGTAAATTGCCTGCAATGCTGAGCATTGCAAAATCCCCTTGTCCTGATAAGCTGCTCCTTCAGCTCGGGGGAAGGGATCCATGCTGCCTTCACCTTCTCATGGAAGCTACTGCACCAATGACATTGTGGATCCGAGTTATGTTCAGCATGTTGGAGATGGAGGCCACTCCGTGACCTTCTGCAGAGATCTGAAAGCATCAAGGAACAAAGGCTGATGTAAGTGGACGTGTATCTAAGTGAAAGTTGTGTCAACAGATAGATAGAGTCTGTCCTCTTCGTCTCTGTCTGTCCTCAGACACCACAGAGATCTGCTTGCTTTAAAATACGGCTGTCTCATTTTAGCCAAGTCTGTGGTGTGACCAGAGAGGTGGCTTTGGAGACCACGGCAGCATGATCAGTTCTGGTCCCTGCTGCTTGTTCCTACCCGCATGCTACACAGAAGTGTCCCTCAGCTGGGTCAATGCAACTAAATTAGGGAAATGACCAGCCTAAAATTACAGGGTTTTTTTTCTTTCTTCCCTCCTGTCTTTTCTCGAGCTCTTCTCAGCTCTGTCCTACACAGCCTTGCTGGTGAAGCGTCCTGCAAAGTGAACAGCCAGCCACAGAGGTGGAAGAGAGGAACTGCAGCTGGCGTCGCTGCCAAAACCCCCATGATTGGTCTGCCACACCAAGCCAGCCCAGTCCCAAGAGGCAGGCGAAACCTCACTTACTAGCTCTGCTTTAGCTCCATCTAGCCATAGCTCTGCTGTTGCCATCTGCCGTGTGCCCAATTTATCTTTCAGCCTTTGCACTTGGATGCTGTTCAGCTTCCCCTCCTCATCTCGAACCTTCAGGAAGAACAGGGACAGGTTGCTGAAACCCGGGGGCCACTGAAAGGCATGAAAAGAGGATTTCATTACAATGAAACAAGAAGAAGAAAGCCCCTGCTCCTTTACCTGGTTCCACCATCAGACAGACCTGTTTTACTTGTCCTTCAGCATCCACTACCCTGGCCAGGGTTAATGCCACATCAGAATCAGCAGCCGATGTAAACCATTTAAAACCATAGAGACGGTATGTACCATCTGGCTGCTTTCTGGCCACTGTCTCGGTGCTGTTAGCTGCAAGAAAGGAGAAGATCATCTTGGCTTTATGGGAACTTCTGTATCAATCAATGCTGATTTTTTGTTTAAGCACCAGCTCTTTTAAGTCACCTCTTGCTATCAAGGAGGAGTATGGATTAGCTGCTAATCTCTTTCATTGACCCTGGATAAGAAATGCAGCCAGAGTTAAGTACTAGAAAGGAAGTATGCTCTGTTTAACTGCAAGCCTTTCCAGCAATTCCTCCAGACTAACAGCTGGTAATGGCAGCGCTTTGTAAGCAGAATGTACCATGGCATATAATCCAATGCCTCCATTTCTTTAGGAGCTACCACAGCCAAGACCAACAAAGGGTGCTAAGGAACAGGAGTCCTGCAGTGGTACACATCTTTCAGTCCACAGCTGACCCTTTCACGTCTTCCACCAGGAAACCCACTGCAGCTTCATCCAACCATCAACCAACTGCAGTCATGCAGGTGACTCCCATTCCACCTTCCTGTCTCTGCAGCAGAGTTCTGAGGTTTCCTGGCCCATCATGCTATTACTAACATTAGCCAAGGAATAAAAGTTGAAGGCCAAGAATGCTTTCCTAGTCCCAGCTGGGATGGGTCTGACTGTCTTGCTCAAGGTTTAGATTATAGAGCTAGACATCAGTGTGTTATCTGTGCAAGGAACACAGCTCTGTACCCGCCTATGTGTACTGCATGCATCAGTGGATAGAATTTGGGCCTTTTGTTGGTTAAACAGCAGAGCTATGCAGAAGATTTGGATGACTTCTGCTGAAGTTTCCTAAACCAGCTACCAAGCTTTCTAAATTCCCCAGTCTTCATTTTCTTAGTTCTCACTAACACATATCTAGCTACTGCTGCAGTTGCTTCCCATCTCAGAACACGTACCAACATCAGAGCCTCCTCTGCGCTCAGTCATCCACTGCCCAGAGGTCCAGAACTTCTTGGGGTCACGGGATGTCAGATGGTCAAAAGCATTTTTCAGAGATCCAGGAATACCTAGTGACTGTTTTGGGGGAGGGAAAAGAAACCAAGATGATCGTAACACAGTAGATAAAATTAGGCAGTTGCCTTAATTAACACAAGCAGGCGAGTGGGGCACTGAGTGTCCTGCACTACAGTGCATCTGCACATACTGCTGAGAGTCTGTGAAGCTGCCCAGCTCCTACACGGCTGCTGGAGCACTGTGCAGACAGAAGGTGAAGACTTGTGTTGCAAAGGAGAGTGCTGAGCACCCCTACCCGCCTCAGATTTCTGCACCACTAGATATCTGGACAGAGAACTTTCAAAACACCACATGTGCCAGGGTATCAGCATATGTTCATATATGCTGAATGTCACCAGCGCCCAAAGAGCTGCAGGAAAGAGGTAACCGCCTCATGCTTTTTCTTCTTTTTATTGAATTAAAGTGCCCAGAGCTGGCTACTTAAGGGCTAGCTTTTCTCTGCATCCTACATAGCTACTGACATAGTGCAAAGGGTGTCACTAAGATGCAGAGCCAAATCTTCAGATTAGGAAAGTCTTGCTAACTTGGTTAATTTACATCAGGTATGGATCTGGCCCAACACATTTAACTGCCATTCCACACCAGGAACAGGAAAACGATCTCATAGTAAAAACATACGGGAAACCTTTCCAACTACCAGCAGTGCCACAGGTTTCATGTGTAGCAAAGGCTTTCTTGTATACAGTGTTCTAAGTACACATAAAAGCGAGCCTGGGCACAAAGACTTTGTAACTAAAGGAGAAAGGCAGTGGGAGATGGAGCTGAGTCACAGAGCAAGGAAGGGCCATGCCCGGAGCCAGATGGCAGATCAGCTCTCCTCCACCCTTGGCCAGTGCTCCAGCCTCTAACCAACACTGCCAGGACGTGGGCTGTGCCCTCAGAGACCAGCTGAGCTCATACCTCAATGACTTTGGCTGCCCCATCAGTCATGGCCAGTGGACAGTTGAAACCTCCAGAGGAGCTTGAAAATAAGTACAGTTTGACAGCTTGATGCAGACGGCTACGGAAAAAAGTGAGTGAAAACAGACAGGTTATGCAGCAGTTCAACAGCAGGAGGATAAAACATCTTGACTAGAAAGAGAGGAACAAAATACAGCCAAAACGAGTGAGAATCAGACCGCTTATTTCTGAGAGGGCAAAAACTGTTTCAGCCAGGAAGAGAGAAGAGGAGCAGCAGCGTTTCTCGGTCCCAGAGAGGCTGCGAGTGCAAGGCTGGATGGAAGGCACTGTTTGCCAGCTGGTGCACATTAAGTGCAGGTTTTAAAAATAAGAAATGTGGCCCTATCTCCAGAGGCCGGAATATGGTACAGCTAATGCATGTAAAGCTGGAGCAGTGTAGGGAACTGCCAGGCCCCAGAATCAGGAAGGTGACATCAAAGAATATTATGATCAACTGTAGGCCATTAGTTACAGCTTATCATTGCTGATGTGGAACATTACAGCGGACAGACACTGCTGTTCACTACAGCGGTAGGTGTGCTTTTGTCCATGCATCATCTGTTGCCCATTATACAACAAAAAGTTCAGTCCTACAAGATGTTGACTGTACCTTGCTAAGAATAACCGGGAAGGCACCATGTCACTCCCATTCTCCCCCAGTTACCTCCAGCTGGAGTATCTTCTCTCATAGGCCTCAGCAATCAGCCCCTCTTCTGCCGCAATCTCTTTCATCCTCCTCCAGGCCGAGCAGGTGACAATGTGATCCACCCGTCGCCCCCAGGCATCATACTGCCGAAACACAGGGGGGTTCAACTCGCATTCCCATCCTAGCTGTTTGATCTTGGTTAGCAGACGGTTTCCAAATCTCTCCAAATCCTGATTCACCTCTTCCAGTACCTGTGAAGCAACACAAAGAACCCTTCAGCATGACCCTGGAAGGCAAGAAGCCTCAGCCCTAGTTGGAAAGGCAAAGGACTGACCGTATTGTCCTGCAATGCTAGTGGTCTCTTGCCACTTGGCCCTTCCACGCATTCTGAAATGCAACAGGACAGCTTGTCTGTTAGCCTCTGCTGGCACAGCTGTGCTCAGCTGTCACTTTTTTTTTCTTCCCCCAAATCATTTTTTCAAGTTACTTTTGGCAGCACCTCTGGATTTTACAAAAGACAGAAGAGCTTTTGTATCAGGGCTGAGAATGACACAGATGCACATGAGCAAGGGGGTTGGACGAGACAATCTCCAGAGGTCCTTCCAACCTCAGCCACTCTGTGATTTACTGCTGGAGAAGAATGCCAGGGGAAGAGCTTCCAAAAACGGAAAACCTTTGTCTGTACAGGAAAACTTCCAGTGGGCTCAGTAGTTACCCGCCTAACAGATTAGAAAAGGAGGCCCAGAGCAATCATTTGAAATTCAGCCTGGCACCCAGTGTATCTAGATTCAAACTTCCACCCTGCATCCAGCTTCCTGAATGGCCCTGGATAAGGATTCATGTGCCCTCATTTCAGCCAGGCTTGGGTGACCTGGGGCGAGTAGTCTGTCCATAGTTAATGGACGGAGACCGGCACCCGCAGAGGAGTGATTCATTCCAGCCCCCTTAGATACCTGTTCCAAGGTGACAGGAATTGCCTTCTGCAAGTGCAAGTGCTCTTCACTGCCTGTGGCCAAAGCCTAGTGAAGTTGCCTAGACTTAAATAACCTGACTTACAGATGATTAAAATTAGGCCAGGCAGACCCAACTTCTAGCACTGTTGGACCCCTGTTAGCATAAATACATCCAAGACTCTATTGGGGGTCTGAGAGCCACCTGATCTAGATTTGCTTTCATCAGAAGAATGCTTTTTGCTGTTCTCTACCCCTCAAGAGATGCTCATTTCCTTCTCAATATAACAATTGTGGAGGTGAATGCCATAGTTGCTGTACCCAAAATGGTGCAATTATAAAACACATTAATTTGCTGCTGATGAACTACAAACACTGCTTCTTCCTTTCCCTCCCTCCCCCTGTATTGACTTTTCATTAAACTACATCCCGTATGATTGATTCTTTCATCACTCTGCCATTCAGCATGTATAATGAGGATCCAGCACACACTTCCCAGTTACCACTCTGGAAGTCTCCAGCCTCAGACCAGCCAGTTTTCCTTCAGGTGAACAGTGAAATACTCAGCGTTAAAAATCACAAAACAAGCCAAAACCATGCCTGAGAGCCCTGTCAACTGGTACAGCTCATGCTGCACTCCTGTTTGCTCTTGGTGGAATTCAGCTAGGATGGGTGTATGCCTCCAATGCTTCTTATATCTTGACAACAATTTGAAGGTTGTTTTAGAGGCATAACCTAAGAATCCAAGGTTCATGGACTTCACTGATCCCTGAAGCACAAGAACCTTTAAAATGTTTAGCTGGTAGTTTTTTGTGGGCAGAAGAACGAGTTTAGCAAACGGGTCTCTTGGTCAGCACACTACAGTGAATTCAAATTACAACAGTCCCTTCATCTCATCCATGTATTCTAAAAGAAACCAAACCCAACTGCCTAGCTGTGAGCTCATGCCCTGACCACACATAGCTTTACAAACCACTGTGCTGACCAAGTGAATGTGTTTATTTCCAAGGTAAAAGAACAAAATCAGAGCTCCTACATTTGTGACTGCTGAAGGTAACACATAGCAGCTTGGGCATTCTAAAAAACATACACCAGGCTATGGAGATGGCACCTGTAAACCATTAGGGCCAGGGCTGAAGTTGCTACCTAGCAGCATCTGCTGGGTGGTCTCATTCACCCTAATCTGTCCTTTGGTGTCCCAGGGATGAATATATTGGAAATGTGCAAATTATTGCACATGAAGAGTGCAAACAGATGATCCTTTATATTAAAGGACATATTTTCAGGGGGATCAAAGACCAACAGATACCTCTCCAAAACGGTGCCCAGACAAAGCAGGTGCTTTCTTCTGTGTTCTCCAGAAATCAGCTTCAAAGAAAGAAATAAATCTTTTGCTCCGTTCCAGGAAAATTTCTGTGTTCACCACTGAACACAGGTGACTAGTACAACAGGAATCGACCTCCAGCATGGTGTCTGGTTCAGTGGAACACACAAAGCTTCATCTGTTGCTGCTCTCCCGGGCAGGAAGGTGTTCACATGGAGGGCTAGCTCTCAGGCTGCAGACAAGCGGGTGCTGCATGAAGCAGTCAGCAGACTCTGCTCTCCCCTTCAGCGGTAAGGCAACACTGCCCCACTGGGACCAAGAGCAGAAATGTTAAGGGAGAGGCTGCCGATTCTCTGGTAGATTTTGCAGCCGCTTTGTCTCTTTGGAGAAGGAGCAGAGAGCAGCTCTTAGCCTTGGCAAAAGGCATCGCTGATCCTTTTAGTCTTCAGGACATGTGAATCATGCTACTTCCAAAGGTGCAGATTAGGAGCAAAATCTTTATGGCTGCCCAAAGGCATCCTCCTTTTCCCCCATCTTCTCTTTCTGGCAAGAAGGCCACAGTGGTGCTTAAGGAGGCCTCGTTCCCATCTTTCCTGATGGCTGTGACAAAAGCAAGCTACCAGTACTGCCACCACACTCTTACTACCCCACGTCTGCAAAACCTCACAGACCTGGAGAGCAAGCAGCGCCAGGAAGAGGGTCACTGAAAGCCAGGTCCTGCCCCACTACTCACCCGGTGGCTTTACCGTTCATTGCATTGCTTCTGCTGGAGTAAATCACGGGGAGTAAATCACGGAGAGAGGTCACCCTCTGCTCCATGAGATCTGGTCCTTGCAAAGCAGGCAACAGTGAGACAAGCTGCTTACTCCCAGTGGTTCCTGTAGGACTGGACCTCACAGAAGAGAGACCTGCAGCTCAGGGGTCTCACCCCACCTCTCTGTACCCCTGCAATCTGTACAGAGCCTTTGCTGTCTGAAAATCAACCCAGAAAGCCAATGACCCGTGCTGAGAACAACAAGCAAACCTCAACGGGCCTTTGCATCCTCCTGAGTGCTGAGAACGGTTCCCCCCCGACCCACTTCCTTTGGAAAGGAACTTCCTTAAAAGCCCCTCTTCGCTGGGGGGGGGGACGGGACACAGACGGACACAAGTGAAAGAGTACAGCAGAGTTTGGAATCACCTTATTTTTTTCCTTTTCTCTGAAATTTCTTTCTCTGGATGACCAGACAACAAATGCCTGCACTGACAATCCCAAAACAACACTCTTGTTGCAACACCCTGAGTAGTCACAGGAGTCCTCCAAGCCACTTTCTGTTTATGTCCTGGCAGTATTTTCCACCCCCACACTGACTCAAAGATAACAAGTTTTAAAGAATGCTGATAAATTCCCCCCAGTTAAACACTCAAAGGCACCAGAGGGTTCAGAGAAGTGTTCAATTCACAGTCTTAAACAGTGACCTTGCCAGAATTGTAGTGTGTACACACAGAAAGACAAACATGCATGCCAGACCTTGGGAGGAAGGTGTGTCTTCAAGTAACTCCTAAGCAAAGCATCTTCCAAATACTGGTTCCCAGTCTCGGGCTGCTCTTGGAAGAGGGTCTCAGTTTCTCTCCTTGCAAGGGGTATTTCCAGATCCTCTAATACTTGTCCTTCCTGCATGACGACCTGTTGCCCCTGGCCTGCAGTCCTGTCAACAAGTCCTTTAAGACTCAGCGGTTGGCACCTCTCCCAGACGCAAGGCAGAAAGCGACCCGACTGCCACGGCTTGCAGGTAGCACTGGATCTCCACCAAGGCAGGCGACAGGTTAGCAGGATCCCACAAAGCTCAGAGCATGTCACGCCAACAGCTCTCACCGCCAGACCTTTCCTCGGTTGACAGCAGCGCCGATCCTCTTTTGGTTTAATGTTGTGAAGTTATTCTTAAAAAAAAAAATAAATCAATCATGCCTTTGCCCCTCCCTCGGGGAGGTTTCCCACAGCTGTTGTCAACTAACTGTGGAAAAGGTCTCTGGAAAGGGATCAGAAAGCAGCCTAGAAAAACACAAGGACTCAGAAAACAGTGTCCTCCCCTGCCAGCCAGGCAAACCATCGTAACCGGCCGACATTTCCAGAGCTGGGGCGACCGGGGGTTGTGTTCCTGAATTGCTTGGGATGGTAATGGGGCTGAGATGAGAAGGAAAAAAATACGTTTCCTCATCTAAAGGGTAACAAAATGCCTGGAAATGGGAAGGAATGGTTTAGGCAGGTTATTTTGTAAATAAGGTAGCAGTGAAGTAAGATAATCCGTCCTCCATGCGTGGGTTGTGACGCCAGCTCCAAAATAATGTGCTCCTTATTAAGTCCCTGCTGCCTTTAATTTGAGTTGGAATGGTATGAAGTCTCCCTTTCCCTAAGGAAGCACCAGAATATTGTAAGAACCTGTCTTCTGGCTTTGAGTTCTGTAAAAGCTGCACCTCACGTGGGGCGATACGCTGCTAATAAAACCAGTATTTTACTTTAAAGCGGTTTTAAACAGGAATGTTACCACACCACCGCCCATTTCTTCCCCGGGGTCACCTCGCTCTGCCCGAACCCCTGAGGTACGGTACTAAACCCCCTCACACCAGCCCTCCAAACAACCGCAGCCCCGGGGTGCCCCGTTTTTCAGCGGCAGAAACGCTCCTCACCGACCCCTTCTCCTCAGCCGGGCTCGCCATGGCGGAGGGCCGGGCACGGGCAGCCCGCCCCGCCGGCCTCCCTGTGAGGCGGCGGCCATGTCCCGCGGCCTCCGCCCGCCCTCCCTCAGCGCCGGGACCGGGGCGGGAAAGGGCGGGAACGGGGCCGGCGGTGAAGGAGAAGGAGAAGGAGAAGGAGAAGGAGAAGGAGAAGGAGAAGGAGAAGGAGAAGGAGAAG
>JANZLQ010000092.1:1338177-1353848 GCA_026212715.1 Elanus axillaris | reverse complement strand
CGGCCTGCCCCAGCCCAGACCACCGCTGCTCCACACCGAGGATCCCCATCTACCACCAGCCTCGCAGCCCGGACAGGTGAAACCAGCGTGGCTCCTCGAAAAATAAAGAAAAAAAGGATCTATAAAGCAAACCGGGTGACAGCGGCAGGTCTGGGATCTGTTGGGACCTGCTCCAGGTGAAACCGTCCAGGGAGGGAAGGCAGCGAGGCCCATCGCAGCGCCTGAGGCTTCTCACAGCCCTGAGCCCAGCGCTCCATTTTCTCCCCCGAAGAGCAAGGAAGCAGGGTTTTACAAAGAGCTAAGACCCTCTCTCAAAGAGCTAAGACCCTCTCATGACCGAGGGAACGAAGCTCATTAAAGTCAGCAACATCTCAACCTACTTCCAGATTTTTCTTGCAGCCTGAGCCCCACGGGTCCTCCCCACTGAAGTGGAAGGCTCCCATAACAGTTGCTTTGTACTGGACAGACACACGCACAGTCTGTTACAACATTTATCAGTAATATTTAGATAGAAATGGGCTGGCAAGGGTCCACACAAGCTCTTTCTAGCAGGAAGTTTTCCTGCCGGAGCACCAGGCTGGGAGCTCAGCCCTGCCAGGCTGGTAAAAGGGGCTTGGCTGAAAATGTCACCCTAGCACCAGCACAGCCAGAGATGTCGAGGAAACACACATCGGATGGGGGAGTTCCTGGGGCACCAAGAGCCCTGGCGGTTCACACCACCGAGCACAGCTGGAGAAGAAAAGCTGGATGACTTTAAGCACAGTCCCATCACATTTGGGCCCCGTGCCGGATGTAAAAACATGACTTCTCCTTTTCAGAGCTTTCTTAGCAGTTTGTTTTTTTTTTTTTTTTAATCAACTCTGGGAAACACCACTGGCTGCCTGGTTTTGTTTTCTTCAAGATTGTACCTATTGTCTAGTTTTTCAAAGCAAAAGGAAAGTCATTATCGCACCTTCCTGCAGGGCAGGAGCACTCCTCCATCTGCCATACACCCAAACACACCCTGCCCACACCCACGGAGCAGCTCCAAATTCAGTGTCCTACAGCAGGGATGGGAGCAGGCTGCCTGTGTGTGTCACAGACTGGCGGGCATCTGTCAGAGACAGCAGCTGGCCACCACAGCTGGGGGACCAGCGGCCACCTGGGCTGGGCCAGCGCCAGGCTCCTTCCCTACAGCAACAGGGCTTCCTCCCACTCTCCGAGAGGGGCACAAGGGAGGTGGAGGATGCTGGCTCTTCCCTCCTGCTTCATCTCTCTCTCCCCTAAGCGCAAAATAAGGTAAACAGGATGTTCCTGTAATGCCTGAACACCACTAAAAAAAATAATAATAAATTCATGGCTTTGGATTATCCCAAAAGAACAGAGGCACCCAAATCACAGACAACCGCCTCTTCCTTGGCACCCAGTTCTCTGTTGATTGACTTTGCTCTGTGTTATGTTTCCATCAAACTGCAACACAGCTCTGACTGAAGGTACAGGAATAATGTTTTCCAGATCTGTATGCTCTCCAGAACCAAGAGATGCCAGCTGCGTGATATAAAGTGTAAAACACGTTTTCCAATGAAATTCTCACCAAGTTCAAAGCAGTCTTTCTGCCCCCATACAGAGACGTAAGCATTGGTATATACATGCTTTACGTTCAGGAATAACTGTGCAGTGCTAGGGAAATTTTAACAAAACCCTTTTCTTGCAGCCTTTCCTAGAAAATAAAAGGATTTCCTATAGTAAACTACTTAATTACAAAACCCTGATGGGTTTCCCCACAACCCACCCGAGTGCTCTGAAGCCAGGCACACCTCCATCTGAAAAACCTAAACCCCAAGGAATGAGAGCTGTGACAGAGAGAATCCCGCACTGAGATGCGTGTTTATTAAAACAAATCACAGGCTGTACAGAATCAGCACGAAGCTGTTCAGTGTGCACAGACCCAGATCTCCTTTATCGCAGGGAACAGACACGTACACTCATGCTGAGGGAGGATAAATTTCCAAGTCAGGTTCAAGGCAAGAGGCTCTTGCAGATAGATCCAAGACAGAGAAAGAACAAGGTGTTTAGTAAGTATGTTAAGAAGGAAGAAATTTTCTATTAGAAAAAGGTTAAATGAAGCAGCAAGCACTGTAGTCAGACAGATGATGTCCTTGGTCAGTGTAAATTCCTTAAAGACGGATTTAGACTATGCTGGGCACGACCTCAATGTTGCTTCACAAGGGAATTCAACGGAGAGCCAGCACTTGAGCAAAGCTTTGATCGCTAACAGCCTGCTGCAGTTACATACTAGGTCACTACACTTACACATTTCAGGGCTCTATCACTTCCCCTCTCTCATCAGCCACCCAAACACAGGGTTCGTAGTCTCTCTTTTCAAACTAGAGCTGGCAGGTAGTCACAGTAGCCCCTAAAAGGCTGGAGGATTCGAAGGGTGGGGGTTACACTAGTGGCAATGCAGCCATCTTACATCTCTGGGCTCCACGGCTCCTATTTCTTTCTGCCTCCTCTTTCTTTGAGTGCCAGGTGAATCAGAGAGCCACTTGTCATGTTGTAGTAAGCCAGGGAGTTTGAATCCTTGATGAAGATGCCCTGAGGGGAGGAAAAAAGTGAAAAACAAAACAGTCACAGCAGAAATCTTAACGCTCCCTTCCCACAAAACCCCACACAGATGAAGCCCTCCTGCCTGTACTCTCAGAACAGGGAGATGACAGAATGCTGCAGGCTTTGAAAAACCCTGGAGAGATCCCAGGGTCTCAGAGGATGGGTACCGGAGGAGGTGGGTACGCTGGGAATGATGCAAGAGTACAACAAACAGACAAGATACACCATATACCTCTACAAACATACCGATAAAGACAGTCACCACAACAAGTGAAATTACTTAGGCTCCACTCCCTGCCCCCTTTTTTTAAACTTAAAAAAAAAAATCAGTTAAGCTTCCTTCCTTGCTAAGGGTTAACACAGTATCTGCCCATAGATGAACTCCTGAGGACATAAGTGCACAAAGTTCACTGCTTAGGCAGCAGGTTGTGCCTGCGCACATGCATGACTGGAAACAAGTTATTAAAAAGGAAGGGTGCCCTCCTAACAGCTCCAGACTTGAGAGGAAGAGAGATCTCTTCCCTTTTGTGTTTTGGAGAAAGTCTTTGCAGAGCTGCCAGGGTTTCAAGGTACTCTCGCCCACCTTCCATAGCACACACGACAGATCAGGGGGAGCAGACTGCTGCATTTAAATGTCAAAACCCCCCAATAAAATAATCAGCTGATTTCAGAGAAAGCCATCGAACTTAGAGGACTCATCTGCAGCAGTGACAACGAGAAGATCCACTGATGCCACCTATTAAAGGCCTGTCCGGCTGTAACAGTGTGCAGTTCCATAACCAAGTATACTGTTCGGACAGGAAAAACATTCCCTTTGCTCCTCCCAGCATCTCAGTAGGTACAAGTTTTTCCTCATAAAAAGTCAGTCTGTGTGTGAGAAAGCACTGAAGTAACAAACAGGATTCGAAGGGCTTTTACCCACCTCATACTGCAGCTTCTGTTTCCCAGCTGGCATCCCTGTGGCCTCGTGGATCTTAACCTTTATAACAGACACCTAGGAAGAATCAAAGACCTTGCTCAGGCTTTTTTTCCCCCCACTGTACTGATGGGCAGCACTGCTCCCCCAGCCACACAACCCTGCTGGGCAAGAGGCTGCGGTGTAGGGAACATCAGAGTTCTATAGCTCCTGCTGTGCAGGTCAATTGCTGTTCTCAAAGCAAAGAAACTTGGTAGCAAAACAAGAAGGGGTAGAGGCCAGGTTAATAAGCTACATGCCTGGTCTGAGAGCGGCAGGGTAAACACCAACACTTGGCCGTTCAGTTTCCATTCCGTCTTATCCTGCATGTTGGGAACCTGGACTTTGACCGTGACCGGACCCTAGAGGAAACAAAGATAAGGTCTCTTACAGGACTATGATAAAAGAGTGGGCAGACAAATTATTTATAGACACACAGCAGCAGACAAATTATTTATTTCCAAAACCAGCCACATATCTCAACTTCTCAGTAAACACACAGAAATGTATTTGCCTCAACACTGAGAAAGTTACTTCAGTGCTACCAAAATAAAACATCTAGTTAGATTTCTTTCATTAGTCCCTCCTTTTGCATGCCATTCACCAAGCGTCACACACATTCACAGTATTACAGAGTGAATGGATGAAGCATTAAATGGGAGACAGCTTCTCTGTGCAGATGTCCAGGAAAACCATACAGCGTTCTTAAAGGACTTAAAATTCAACCCACAATGATGGCATTCCTCAGGAAGGAATTCAGTTCTAACATTTAGTTCTTGCTGTTATGGAATATGCCACATTACCATACTATCATGCTGACATTGATATATTAAATCTCCTTGCATCTCTAGCTTAGCAGCCCTCTGCTTAAAAGCTTATTAGCAGCTTTAGTTCCTCTTTACATTCCTATAAACCTACCTCTCGTTGCCCTTAATTAAAGAAGAGCACTACCTTACTGAACTTCTGTATGTAGTGCTGCATTGCTCTCTCCAGTAAAACACAAAGCAGTTCACTTTCCTCAGGAATTGACAGTAGGAAGGAGCCATCTCAGAAAGTCACTCCCTTGCGAAGTACTTTTGCACATCAGCTCCCCTCTGTGTAGTGAGCTGGCTTTACATCCCCCCTTTGGGCAGAGGAAGCTGACCAGCCCAGAGGGGTCAGGAGTCTGGCGCTTCTCAACAAGCAGCCAGCCCACACACGTACCTTGTTCCTGCGCAGAAACTCCTCCTCTGGAATCAGGCTATCTTCGCTCTTCAGTTTCTTTGAGACTGGCTCATCCTCCATCGGTGGCGGTGGGTGAACAGGAGGCATCGGTGCTGGGGAAGGAACCGGAGCCACGGGAGGCGCAGGAACAAATGCTGAAAACGGGATGGGGGGACACAACACGGCCTGCAGTCATCCACTGAATATACAACAGACACTCCCTTACATAAAACTTTTAGCAGACCAGTCAAGGCTGAAAATAAATGCCACAATACATGAAGGAAGTTAACACAACCAACAGTAACATGCAAACTTCAAACGTTAGATCTTTTATATTGGGAAACAGCCCAGGAAAAGACAACAAGCCATAAGAGCTTCCTGCAGATCTTGCAAAAAAGAAAACGCTCTCACTTTGGCATGCAGAGCAGTGCCAGCACCTCAATTTAAAAAAAAAAAAAAAAAAAGGAAGACTTGTTTTGTAAATTGTGCTTTTTAACTTAAAAGCACCCAATGCTATGAAACTGCTGTGAGGAAAGGGGCCAGACAACAGCTTTTCTTCCTGCAACAAGCTGTAACACCCAGTGAGGTGCTGGCAGTTCCTCTTTACTCTGGTTCCTTTTGGAAAGCAGCATGGATTCTTAATCTTCACCTGGGCAGGCTCCCGGGGACACAGCCATAAAACAGGTGAGACAGAATTCTCTGTATTTCATGCTGCAGGAGGAGTCTGAGCCCAAAACCAGTACTGCTAGGTAAGTCATATCAAAGACCCCAAAATTCTTAATGATGGGACTTAGGGTCTGCAATCCCAATTGCACACCATTATCAGAGGCACAAAAGGAAAAAAGAATCAAAGCTCAAGCCCACGTTATGCAGGAATTAGCTGACAACCAGAAAAAGCTGAAATTACTGACCTGTTGGTACTATCATGGGAGGTGGGCGGGGGCTCATGATGGGAGGAGCAGAGGGCGGCATGGGGACAACGTTGATGCGTGGGGTATGGATTATCGGTGGCATGGGGGTGGCTATGACGGATCCTGGAGGCAGACGGACAACGGAAGTCATCGGGGGACGAGGCATGACTGGAACTGCAGAAACAACAGCAGCGCGAACGGGAGGGGGCATCTGGAGAGAGAGGGCAATTTTTCTTAGTGGATGCGTGCAGGAAAACTCAATGCTGTTCACAATCCTGATTAAAATAACTGGGGCAACACACAGAGGACTTCTGCAGGCCAAAGACTTGCTGGGAACCTCAGCAAGCCCACCGTATGGCCAGCCCAAACTGCCTGTAAATGGGCACAGAAGCCTCATTAACAGATTAAAAACGGTTCTTCCTTCCCTCACCACTCAGCTATCAGACCACGAGCCATACAGCAATCTTAAAGAAGGAGCTATTTAAGAGTCACGTAGCAGAACCCTTGGGGCAGGAACACTGGGCAAGTGAGTCACCTGTGAAAGTTTCTTACCTGTGGCTGCTTTTGTTCTGCACCACACCTTTTACACCTAAAAAAAGGCCCCCACCCATTCCTTTGTTAGCCATACTCCCTTGCTCCAAGATGTCACTGCCCAGCTGACCAAGTCTCTTTGGTACCTCTAAGGATGAAAAGCTCCACCTAAGCCTTATTTTCCATTTTTAACAGCAAGTTCAACAGAGTTCCTCTGATGGTTTAAGAGTCATTCGGAAACATGAACTTCACTCAAAATCTGCTTCTAAGCCAGCACTCTGCTGTTATAGCAGCACCCTTGACCAGGACTCCGTTCTAATCGACTACGGCCACAGCCATTTGCTTTTGGAAACCCAAACACTTACTGTGGGTGGACGAGGCACGGATGTGATAGGCTGAGCACTAGCTGGGGGATTTGATGCCGAGGAAGGAGGGGGTGGCTGGGGCATTTCATTGGGTTTGCTGGGACCAATCTTCTCCTTGCTGTCATCTTCTGGCACCAGTCCCTTGGCCTTATGGATAGCTTCAATTTGCTCTTGGAGAGTAATATTGGCCTGAGCAGCCTGTTGTGTGCGGGCCATGCTGCCCGAGTGGCCATCCCAGGTCACCTGAGAGGATACAATAAATCAGAATAACTCCAGTCTGTCCAGACTGTAACATGAGCTGCAAATAAATCAAGAGAGCAGCTTTACAGCAAGAACAAAGTTCAAACGACTCCTGTCTCTCTGAGCATTGATAATACTGCAGAAACCTGTTAAAAAACCCCACAGCTTCCACTGTACCTTTTCCTCTGGTTTCTGGATTTCTTCTTCACCAATCTTTTTACCAATGGCAGTCTCTTCTACACCAAAGATATCAGTACGGCGCTCTGCCAGCTGCTTCAAGCTGCTTTCAATATCCAAACCTGCAGGCAAAAAAAAGAAATTCTTATCTCAAGTGATACAATCAAAGTCAAACATGATCAAGCCTCTGTTAACGATCTTTAAATTATTTGGTACCTAATAGCCAAGTGTTGCTTTTTCTAATAAGAGACTGCAGCTGACGGCTGGTCACCAGCAGCTAATGAATGCTCTTTGCCTTTAAGTTTACAGAAAGGCTTCAGTGTACTAATGACAAATGTATCCACATCATCAGCACACCAAGAACATCACACAGAAAGCTACATTTAAGATGGTCCTTATTGGTAGGATCTAGGGGCAGTGAGGGCGTGTGCTAAGATCACAGAACTCATCTAGGAACTCAGTTTTGCAAGCTGTGTCAGGTGCTCAAGCTGACCTGGGGCATACACTTCATCATCACTCTGCTTTTCACGGATGGATCGATCACGCTGCTCCAACCATCGAGGATCCAGGAGACCAATTCGCATGTGTTCTTGCATTTTACTGGCAGGAATTTTCTCACCAGTGATGGGGGAAACAAGATACTCATCTGGAGCTGGGGCGGGTGGTAATGGTTTTGAGGCTAGAAAAACAAAACCACACTGTTAAAAAACACATTAGAGGATGCAGTCTAGAAACAAATGCTTTTGTGATTATTCAGGAAAAAATAATGTTTTTCTTCACCAGCCTGATTTACCTTTGGGATCATAATCTTTCCGCACAATGACCTGATCTGGCGTGGGAGGAAGAGGTGGTGGCATCGGGGTTTCTGGAGGAGGAGGAACCTTCTGACTTTCATCTTCATCATCTGAGCCCTTATTTGGAAGGGGAAAAAAAAATCATAACCAAATTCCTGTAGTCAAATACTCTCCCACAAGATTTGAGAAAGGCATAGAAATCCTATGCAGTGCTGGACAAACCTATTATGCAGCTTCAAAGCAACATAGCTATTTTGCCTCTAGACACCTATGCTACAGTGGTTCCTCTGGATAATCATGATTCAGATATTCAGCGGACCCAGAAGAGGAAGCACATACTCCTCAGCTTCCACATCACCACAGCACAGCAAGCAGGGGCTTACAGTTAACCATGCTCTTGTTCCTTGTTATCAGAAAAACAGCTTACATACAGTAGGTAGAGGAAGAGTCTAGTATGAGTCATCTCTCAGTGTTCCAGACTCTGTGCAGAAGAAAGCCCAAAAGGCTTGATCACAGAAACATAAAATCCACACCATTAGGTGACAAAATTACTGGATTTCTCTCTTGGAAACTGTATTGTCATGGAAAACATTAAAAAGCCCCATATTCCAGCAAAACCAGGTTGTTTTGAAATTCCATCAGACGGAAATCTCATTTCCTCACAAAACTGAGGAACTTCTCACAGTGAAAACGAAGGGCATCATAAAGCACACAAATTTTACAGGACAAAAGTAACGCTGATTCTGCTGGTTAGTTACCTCATCCATATCCTGCACTTGTGTGTCTTGATCCAACTGGGTTGGGGGCTCATCTGTTTTCTCTTGCTTTTCATCTTCCTCATCTGACTCCACCTCCATCTCTACCTCCTCACTTTCCCCAAACTTCTCATAACGCTCCTGGATCAGGATTCGAGCTCCCAACTCTTCTGGAGTGGTGGGAGGAGGGAAATTCCCTACAACACAGAAAACAAAGCTTCTGTTTCTCTATCCCATTTCATTGCTCAATGCACAGGCAGAAATATCAGCTTCTTGAATGAGAAGGAGTTTCTTTACAAAGCAGCGGCATCAGTATCTCCTGGGAGCCAAGGTATACAGAAGGGAAAGGATGGAGTCTATGCAGACCAGCATCAGCTTGACACATGAAGATGAAGGTACTTATAGGTGAAAGAACTACTAGAAAGTGGGACAAGTTCTGCTGTCCTGATGGAAGTGGAAAAGTGGACACTGATGCAGTCCTGGACTTTGTTCAACAAGAACGTTACTGACTCCAGAAAAAAACCCAGCCCTGCACAGTTACTAGAAGGCTTTCTCCTTCATCTTTGAAGGATATGCAGCTGTAAAACCCAATGTCTGTCTAAAAATGGCATTTCAGGACATAGACCCTACTCAAAAGGAGCAGAGTTTCATAGAGGTTAAAACGCTTCAGTACCTTGCTCATTGGGCTGAAAGTCAACTGTTTCCACAACCACAAAGTCATGCCAGTCAATTTGGGCATAAGCAACACGCTCCTTTTCCTTCTCCTCCTCTTCCTTCTTTCTTTCTCGCTCCTGGAACTTTGCCCACTCCACTCTGTAATACACCTGCACAAGCAGACACAAAGCACACAAATGTCAGACAAGAAACACATCACGGTCATCTCTACAACATCTAAAAGTTTACGCTACCAACCCTTTCAGGGCAGTTACATAAGCGCTACTTCAGAGGCCTGACACAACCAAGAAATACTTGTATTTCATTTAGAAACCATAGGTTAGCCTATTGAGTAACGTACTGCACCAGCTTTGCAGAGTGGTCTTCTAAAGCTGGAACTGCAGACTTCTTGAGCCAAGACCAGGCCATCCATGTATGACATGACTCTGCTATCACTGAAGATTCACAGCCAGCAAACAATTCACAGACACTTTGTTACAACCCTGTAATGCCACCTTTCCAAAGGAAAAGCAGTCTTTGTGACAAAGATAGAAGTCTAAGTAGTAACAAACAGCTTGGAAGGACTGTAAGTGACCAAGGTGTCACACTGAGGTCGTCCGAGAGGGAAACATTCTTTGTAAAGCACTTGGAAAAGGGTTGTGCGGTATCTATGCCTCTATGCTGCCACAAGTAAATTTCCCCCAATACGAACACTAGCTAGTGGTTTAAAGGCAAGCTTGAGTACCCTGTATTCAAGCGACTACAAGGGCCACGTCCTATCCTCTGTATATTTGTATTTGCTGCCAGTAAGTCAGAAACATGCAGAGAAAAAAATTCAAAACATAACTGAAATACTTAGCAATTTTGAAAACTTTTCATGCAATACCTGATCTAGGACTTCCTTGGGATTTTCGGCCTCTTTCTTGAGTTTGAGGAGTAAGCCTTTTGGTGGGATCAGTATCTGAAACATATTTTGCATGGACAGTTGGTGACAATTCTTTTTGTCAAAGCCTCCTTTAAAGCAATTATTCTCTTTCCACACTGATAAAAATATCAGCAGACCCCTGGGACTACATTCCATTTATTCTATTGCAACCCCCTTACTGCTTACACTTGCACTTACCAATATTCACTCTTGGCCTTCCAACTACCCTCCATATTTAAAAACCCACAACTTTTACTTATACTACAACAGTGTCTGGTACATTTAAGTAACAGCCCACTGTGTTCAGCGCTGCACATTGCCAACAGTGTATGAGATACTCCTCCACTTAAAGAGTGAGACTTAAAGGATGGACTCCTGGACCTGCACATATTTCTAGTCTGGCTGTTTTGTAGGGCTTTGGTAGTCTTCAAAAATCAATACTGCTGCCGAAGGAATCAACTTGACAGATAAACTGCCAAGAGTACCTTTGTGTACTGTTCCACCAGCTTAGTGAAGTAGTTAAAGAGACTGTGCTGGGGGCGAAGGAAATCAAACTGGTAGTTCCTCTGTTCTTTCTGCATCAGCTGAGTCAAGAACTGCCGCCCGTTCCGAGCCACAAACTGTGCCGTTAGCTTCACCACATCCAAGTCAAAGGCTGAGATTGAAGGAGGATCTGCAATGAACTCAAACTCCGGAGGTGGCTCTTTTGGAACGACTGTCTCCTGGATTACCTGGGCTTGCACCTGCAAAGCAGAACAGAGATGGCTCAGTGACTGCCCTCGAGAAACCGTTACCAAACACCTGGCAGAACTCATTCTTCCCTTAGCTGCTACAGGAAAACATCAGTCTAGGCATCCTGGAAGCTGCAAGGATGAGAAAAATTAGAACCACAGGGTATACCTGGACATCTGTATTTAGGTGTATTATAAAAAAAATGTTGCTCCAACAGCTAACAAAACTGGAAATTATCAGGACTTTGCTATAATCCTCCACGACAGTCAATACCACACAGCATCACTGTTGGCCGTGCAAAGCATGTAAAAGACTTGCATTCAGTCAGTGCCCTTTTTCCATCCAGTAGGTATAAAGGCACAACTAAACAAGATTAGCAGTATTTTTTACTCCACTTTTTAAGGGGAAGTTGATCCTGCCAGCAGAAAAAACAGGACATGGACAAAACAGTGCATACAACAAGCCCAAACTGAACTCCAAGGGATTCTAAAGACTTGCCTATGGCAGGAGTCCTAAACTCATACAGTCTGAGCAACCACTAGTGTAAGTACTGTATCAGTCAACACAGAACTACAAGTAACTAAAACGGATGAAGTAGAACAACATATCGGCTCTTTCACAAACAACTTTAAGTTACCAGCAACTAAAGGTTGCACATCTGCATCAAAACCAAGTCCCAGACACTAAACTCCAAGCCTCTCAGTACTGTCTTTTTTGCAAATGGGTAACTAACTCCATTTGCCTTGTCTTTCAGACCTCCTGCTTAACATTAGGATGTGACACAGCCAGTTGGAAACCAACTTCTTGACCAGAGCAAAAAGGAATACTTGCCTTCTGTGGAAGCTGCTGCTGAGCACTCTGCTGCTGTTGCATGACCTTGGGAATAGCAGCCGAGGGCTCCTGTGCTTTACCCTCTTTGAACTCACTGACTTTGTGGCGGTAGTATGCATGGTAAGGATCGTTGGGATTCAAGAAATTGAACTTAGGGTTATTTATTTCATTCTGACGAATTCGAGCTTCAAATTCTGGACCATTTCTGGGGAGAAAAAAGATAAATTGTTTAGATGAATGGGCCCCAACTCAAGCGTAAGTGTCTGTTTCTTTCATAGTAAGATGTGTTGATGCATCAGCCCCTCAGAAGACAATTTTCTCTCCTACATGGAAGGAGTTTACTTCTAAGTAACTCATACCCAATGTACCAGCCATCTGTACACAAACAAGTTAAAGGCATTTGTCCTAATTTAGTCTACAATACTTCACAGCGAATATTTCTTAAGACAGTTAAAAACGCAGGCTCACAACTGTTCCACAATCTGATTTGGCTACACACAAACAAAAGGTCATTTACTGGATTGACAGTTTATTGGATGAAGTTTACAACTTACTTACTAGGCCAATTTTATTTGCCCTATTAACAAGCTTTGAAGACTAGTTTCATTTCCAGAAAGCTCATAAAAGGAAAAAAGTAGGTAACCATCAGCCTGTGTAGAGATTGACCATACTGGAGAGTTGCATTTAGGACAGCTGTAAGTTTTAGTTCAGGTAACATCCATTCCTCCCACCCAAAGTGCAAGCCATTTATTTCAGGGTAGTTTGAGAAAGTTAACAGCTGCTACAGCATGTTTCTCGTCACATTCTCTGGATACCTCTGCCTCTTCCAAAAGAGGAGGTCTCTATAATACCAAAGGATAAACACAGCACCTTCCTTATCCTCAAAGGAAGCCAACGCTCCTTGGCAGCATTTTAGAGACCAGATACACAGTAAGTGTCTTTGACTAGACCAGCATTTAGTAATTGTCTTAAATACACAGCAACAACCACCCCTTTTTCATGAGGTGAAAGCACACAGCATTCAGTCTGCCTGGATGCCATGAAGGTTAAGAATTCGCACAGCCAGCTGAGGGGTATTTACCTCCTGTGCTACTCATACGCTGCCAGGAAGAACAAGATCCAGTCCCCTAAGACCTCACGTCATGCTAAGACAGCTAGAAATACTTAAGCATTAAAAAACAGTCGAGGAAGATGGCCTACATAGCACTAACAACTTGCCCTTGCAGAACAGTGACATTAAGCAAATGGCAGAAGCCCAAATGAGTAAAATTTATTCAACATTTAGACTCCTCCCTTAAATTTGACATCTATATTCATGCTAATCAATCTGCTACAGTCAACAGGGGAAAAAATCCCATACACATCACAGGCAGCTCATCTATCGTAAGAGAGAACCGGACTACTCTCTGGAGGTACACGCTTCTCTCCCTCTGGCTATCAAGGGAGAGAGGGAGATGACTGAGGCTTGGATGAGCACACATCCCAGCCGCTGGCACAGCTTACCAAGCTGTACACAAACAGGGATGGGACTTAACCTCAGGGCTCCACAAGCAAGTGAGCACCCTTGTACTGGAAAAATCATCGCCTACACACTGTAAAACACAGTCATGACTCCTCTGCTTCATCACTCAATGGAGCACCTGTAACAAGACTCCCGTTCCACCTGGAATTTTGTTTCCCTCAGATCATTCGGAACAGGAACTGTTACCTGGTTATTGCAGCACATGCTAGAGATTTTGCCAAGAACTTTATTTTATTTACTACCACAGTTTTTCTAGCATAGCATGTCTTCAGTAGAATACTGTTGTTTCCTTTCCACTGTCTCACTGGTATAGACTCAATCCTTAAAAGCCTTCATGTAAAGTCACGGGACTGTGACCTGCTTCTGTTTCTGGAGCTGCGCAGACATTAGCACTGAAGAGGAGAAGCACAAAAGTCTTGGGAAACACAAGACACCACCAGTGTTGTTTACCTGGCTACGAAGCTGGCAGTCTTGTCCACAATATTCCTGACCTCGGGAGGAGGATAAATAATTCCTACCACAGGCTTGGCTGGTGCCGCTTCCTCTTTTGGCTCCTCTTCTGGCTGTAATAAAAATGTACATATACACATATATACAGTCCTCTGTACTGCCGCCTCACAACTAGAGCAACTATTCAAAAGGTGAAGAGGTGGACATCTTTCATTGTGGTGTTTGCAACCAGTTAAGATACTAAATTCAAAGAGCCTAAATCAAAGCTGAAAACAAGAAAAGGAACTTCAAATAATATTGATTAACATGCTATATACCAGCATCAGGGGGTGAAAAATACCCTGGTAGACTGCAAACCCAGACTAGGTTTATTTTCAGGTGGTTGAACTGGAAAATTCATCTCTCTCAACTTCCTCATCTACATTGGGAGTAACAATCCTAACACACCTTAACGAATTTTTCTGCAATCCCATGCTTAATGAACGTTATGTTAGAACCAAGTATTCCAAACAGCAATCCAAATGGCACTTAGGACTGTCTATCGCCATCCTCAGCCCCCAAATAATTTAATTTTTCCTGACACAAAGATTTGGTTTAACAATTGGAACCACTCATCCCACAAATGAATTCCTTAGCTTCTCAGGGTGGGAGACAATGTTTGTCTCCTTGTCAAGGGCACCCACTGCAGGGACAGGCACAGCCAGACAACAAGGAAGGCTCCTCCATGGGAGCCAAAACAAGGTTTCCCAGCATTTTTACTATCTCAGCCTTGACCCTGAGTAGGTTTATAAATGCTGAGCCAAGAGGCAGCGTAGGGGAATGCCTACAACAACACATCTAGGAACAACTCAGCATTGCTAAACAGGTTTGGAAGTTATAAACGTTCCTAGAGGCCTGCGAGACTGCAAGAAACTAGAATCTGAATGATTAACTCCACATAAAATAAAACATAGATTTTTAATCCTATTGCGGTTACATCAAAAGCTGTTTGTATAGGAAAGCTCTGCAGGACATTTTTCTCACTGATGCTATAGGAGGATCCAAACTAAGATCCCAGAAGCCTCCCTGTGGACAGCTTTGTCTTCCAGTAAGACAACAGAAGCTGCTCTTTTGAGGAGACTAAAGATGTCACTCCTCTTTCCTCACCAAGCAACTTTCACAAGAAAAGCTGTTATAAGAGAAAACAGGTCAATGGGAAACGTTTATAATCTTAACAGCGACAGTCAGGGAAATTTTAAAATGCCAGTAAAGCTACTAGCTCTGTAAAATCCATGGGTACTCCAGGGTAGAAAACTCGTCTTGAGTCAAATACAACCTTAATAAAGTGTGTTAAGAGAAAGGTGCCATAAATATTCTTAGTTTTCATTCCCACTCCCTCCAAACAACATCATCTCGAAGAGCTGAAGGGTAAGGCAACGCCATGCTTGAGATATGTTTTTATTTAACCACAATGCTGCATTGCCTTGCTAACTTACGTGCATGAAAGTCACTGGGTTTTTGGGGAGGGAACCACAATTTTCCTCCTAATTGTGTTAGCTACACCAAATCACCCCAGATTTTCAGTCAGATCAGCTCCCTACACTGGCTTGCTGTAGGGCTGCACAAGGGCTGATGCTGCAGGGTGAAACCGCTGGAACGCGCTGTCAGGACAGCAGCTCCAGCGATGTCGGAGCCGTATGCCCATTTTGGGAAGGCTGGAAAGAGGCGCCTGCTGAGGTGAGACAGAAGAGAACCGGGGAAAGTACTGTGAAACACGGGACTGCTACGCTCTCTCAAGCACACTGGGATGTGTTTAAACCTTTCACACGTTCTTCCCGGCGGCAGGGTTGCTCCCATCGCCTACGGCAAGGCCTCACGTCCATCACTGCGTAACCCTGCGACGCTTCCAGGGAAGGACTCAACCTTATGCCGAGGTATAGCACCCACCCACCTCCCCCGCAGGCTGACGGAGGATGAACGGGGGCCTGCGGGTAATACCTACGGGAATCAGCAGCAAACGGGAGGAGGGAACTGCAGCCCCCCCCCCCCCAAACCCTG
>JANZLQ010000092.1:1292129-1302485 GCA_026212715.1 Elanus axillaris | reverse complement strand
TCACAGCCAGTTAAGACCCCCAGGGAACCCCCCAGGACCCCGCTGACCCCCTCTCCTGCTGCAGGACCGTGGATTTCCTGATGGATTCCAGCCTCCGCAAGCTCTACAGGGCACCGGGAGAGCCCCCGGCCCCACACTGAGTCCCGCATCCCCCCCCGGTCTGGGGAAACTGAGGCACGCTGCTGATTTTAGGGTGCTGCGACCCACCTACTGTGAACCCTCGCTCCGGGGACGGCGCCGGAGCAGCCACCGTGTCCCACGGCTGGTCCTAATAAACCATTTCAAGCCTGACCCCACGCTGGGTGATGTTTGGGTGCCGTGTCCCCTCCTGGGGGGGGGGGGATGACAGACATGGGTCTGGGTGGGTGTCCAGCCCTGGGGGGGGTTTCCTGCACTCCCAGAGCAGCCCTGACCACCCCACCAGCACCCCCCAGGTCCTAGCTGGAACACCTCCATCCCTCCCCAGCCACTACCAGCCTCACGGGCCATCCTGGGGACTGACGCCAAGGACCTGCCACCATGTCCAAGATCTTCTATGGTACCTCCAGGGATCTAAATCCCCCCAAACCAGGAGGCACCAGCTCCAGCACCGTGGTGGCACAGCCCCAGCCCACAGCGGCATCCAGCTGGTACCACCAGAAGCTTTAGAGAAAACCACCTTTTATTGGGGAGGACGGGGGTCACCAGCTCACACCAAGCCCTACACCAGGCTGCAGTAGTCTGGACCCCCCTCACCCCCTTTCTCCGGCTCCTTGGGGCCCAGGGTCCCCACCACGCTCTGCAGCTCGGCGTAGAAGGGACACTGCTGCCGCGGCCGCTGCCGTCTCCGCCGGTGCCCACCAAGGCGCCAGGCAGCCACGGCCAGCCCCAGCAGACCCCCGACCAGGGCAGCTGCCACCAAGGTGCTGCCCACTAGGGCCAGCCCGGCCAGCAGGAACCTCTTCACTGTGCGGCACGGTGCTGGGGATAGAAAAAAAAAAAAAAAAAAGAAAAAACCCAAACAAAACCCCCAAAACCAACCAAACAAAAAACCAACCAAACAAAAAAGATAAATAGGGGGTTCAGAAGTTGCTTTGGTACTTGGGGTGGTGGGTTTAGGGCCACAAGAAGAGGGTTGAGGGTGTCTGCTCACCTTCATACCATGGCACCTTCTCCTTCTGCACCAGCAATGGTCCAACCGTCTCCCGGTGGAGTGTCCCCTCTCCCAGGAACCCTGTAGGAGGACATGGGCAATAGAGCCTGGCCCAGCCCCACAACCATCCCCCCCCCTCCCCAAGACCCCCAAACCATGTGGGGCCACCACATCCCAGCCCTGGTACCTGGCAGCTCTCCGGGGAGGGTGTCACCAGGGGGACAGCCGGTGTCACAGCAGTGGCACAGGGTGCTCCAGGAAGGGTCCTCTGCGTTGTGCCAGCTGGGAGGAGAGGACAGAGCTGAGGTGGGGGGGTCTGGGGGTCCCCAGCCTCCACCGCAAGACCCAGGTGGTGCCATGCCAGCAGGTCCCTCCAGGTCTTGGCCAGGTCCCTCCAGGTCTTGGCCACCCCAGAGGAGATCTCCCCCTGTGACAACAACCACCTCCCCAATTCATCTGCACCAGGAGGGAGCCAGGACCTGTAGGGGTGTCACCTGGCTACCATGGGAGAAGAGGTGGCATCCAGACCACGATGGGGTGGCTTGGTCCTCCAGATGGGTCCCCTTGACAAATGGCTTCTAGTCCCAAAGCACCCATGGGTGCTCACGTCCCGGGGCACTGGCAGGGAGCCCGTGCCGGGGCTGAGCTTACCTGGCTGTGGCTTGGCTGTAGAAGCAGGACCTGGCACCATGCCCCCGGCCACCAGCGGGTCCCCACGCCGTCAAGAGGCAGTGCACATAAATCTGTCAAGACACCAGCGCTGGGCAGGACGTGCCACCGCCACATCCTTCCGTGGGGACCCTGCTCCCTCCTCCCACCCAACCCCAGGGGGCTGAGACCACCCCAGCAGGGAGCAGGATGTTCCAGGAGGGATGGTGCTTTGGGAGCCCCAGGGCATCATCACCTGTAGGACCTCTGTCCCACCACCGAGGACATCACCCCCACCTCACCTCCTCCGGCTCATCCTCCAGCACAGGGGCCAGGATGGCGAGCTGGAGGGCAGATCCCCCTCTCCAGTGCCGGACAGACATACTCCCCAACTTCTGCCCATGCAGGCACCTGAAGCAGGAGAGCAACATTCAGGAGAGGGATGTTCCAGGCTGTCTCCAGGCCCCATTAGGAGGCCTTGCAGGACCTCAGGGTGCCTGGAGCAGTGGTCTCCCCCTTCCACCCCATGGGCACTGACCCATGGCTGTTCACCACCGTGAAGACCCTCCTGGAGTGTCCCAACTGCTCCGAGCTGGTCCCGTAGCACTGGTCCACGTAGATCTTCAGGGAGATGCCAGGACTGAAGTCAACTCTGGCCTCCAGGTGGATGGCAGAGCCAGGGCTGAGCACCAGGGGCTTCTTCACAGCACTGGGATCTCCTGAAGGAGAAGGGAGGGTGGGTTCAGTGTGGCATCCCCAAGCCTGTCCCACCACAGACAGGGACATCAGGCACGTCCCAGATCACCACCCATAGGTGTCTATGCCTCCACCCCTGCGAGGCAGGTACCTGCCTGCAGCTCCCCTGTTTCAGAGCCCACCCTTGTCCCTGAAAGCCAAGAGCTCTCCTGGCTCCGTCACCCCTGCCTGCTCTCCAGAGCTACAGCATGTTACTGGTCACCCCCACAGAGCTGAGAGGGACCATGTCACCCATCAGAATGACAAGGGGCAGCTGACCCCCCCGAATCCTCTCAAGGGATCGAGCACAGGATTGGGAACGTCTCCAAGCACCGCCATTCAAAGCCCTACACCCTCCGCAAGACTGGGAGGGGAGGTCCTGCAGGGATGGCCACCTTCTCCTGGTGGGTCCTAGCGCTGAGGCCAACCAGGAGAAAGCACTGGGTGCTGCTGGTCAAGCCCAGGGGACTTGGCTGGACCCATCCCGTGGTCTCATCCCCCAAAGCTGGCACCCAGCGCAAGACCCAGAGCACTCACCATCCAGGAGCCTCAAGGTGAAGTTCACGATGGGCTCCTCTGAGCGGGCACGAGGATGAGCCCCACCAGGCATGGTGGCAGCAGCAAGCACTGGGGCCACAGCCCTTGTCCCCATGCCCGAGGACACCACCGGAGCCACTGCCGTGTGGCCGGAGGACTCCGAAGCAGCTGGAGCCATGGTGGTCCCTGCAGCAAGGGGAGGGTTTAGCCAGCGGGGCTGAGCGTGCAGCAGCTGGAGCAGCATGTCCCAGGCAGTGGGGACATCCAAGTCCTCAGGTGTCCCTGGGACTCATGGAGGGGAGAGCACCCAGGAGCTCAGCTGGGTTCAGGCACATCGGAGTGCTCCTCCATCCCCAGCTAGGACCTACCCTGGTCTTGGTGGCCAGGTCCTGGCGCAGGACCACTGTAGTTGCTGTGGTGGTGGGTGCTGGAGGACCCTTGGTCCTCAAGGGTCTCCACAACCCTCCCCAAATGTAAGGTTAAGCATCCCCAGGCACACCTGGGAGCCGACGGGCTGCACCAAGAGCCTTCCCCAGTACTATGACCCTGGCCAAGGCTGGGGACAGACCAGGAGCTGCTCATGGGACAGGAGACCATTGCCAGCAGCCGTGTACCTCACCACTGGCTCTAGTTCCCCCATCCCAACCAGGTCCTTGCAGACCTACTGGGAGTTGGGGGCACAAGAAGCTCCTAGCAAGCTCCCTTGCTCCAACCCCACATCCCCAGAGCCCAGGGTCATTTTAGGAAGTCTCCTTTCCACCAAGATGACCTGTGCCAGCAGGTCCAGGAGAGCATCAGGAACCAGCACCAGGCAAAACCCAGGGGCACCCACCACCCTCCTGCACCCAGACATGGGTGCCACCACCCACCTCCCCCAGCACAACCCATGGGGGGACTGAGGGGAGCAGCCAGGGGGTCCCCAGCCCCACTCACCTGCCACCCCCAGGACAGCCTCGCACACCAGCACCCACCAGCACAGCCCCATCCCCGGCAAGCAGCAGCTCCAAGCCCGGCACCTGGGGGGGCTTTAAAGACCAGGGCTGGGTCCCAACGGGCCCCAGCTGGTGCTGCCAGGTTTTGGGGATTTAGTTGATTTTCTTCTGCAGTCAATCAGCAGTCCCACCCATGGGGCTGGTCCTACGCACCATCCCAGTCCCATCACAAGGATCTGCACCCATCACTCAGTCCCCATTCCATCACACAATCTCAGTCCCACCACTCAGTCTGGACCTGCACGTGGTCCTGAGCAAGGCCCAGGTCCACACTGCGTGGTCCCATATCCACCAGTAAGTCCTGGTCCCATGCATGGTGCTGGTCCCACCACATAGTTTTAGTCCTGCATGTGGTCCCGGTCCAACCAGTTTGCCCTGGTCCCACTTGCACCACATGGTCTGGTCCCACCACTCAGTCTTGGTCCCATGGATGTTTCTGGTCCCACCTGGTGGTACGGTCCCACCTCATGGTCCTAGGCCCATCACAGTTTTGATCCCACCACTCAGTCATGGTCCCATACACGAACCTAGTTCCATCACACAGTCCTGGTCCCCAGTGCACCGTCCTTGTCCCACTATGGTCCTGCTAGCAGCCCCAGCCCCACCACACAATCCTGGACCCATAGTCCCAGCTCGGTCCCATTTATTGAGAACAAAAGCCTGTAGGAGGAGGCTGCTGGCTGCTGGGATGGGGGATTTCGGCAGGAGGACTTTCCTTCCACCCTTCGGCCTCAGGCAAGGGCAGAGCTGCTGCTGCCCACCCTGGGGGTCTCTGCCGGCCGCTCTCCAGGACCAGCAGCCCTGGGGGGGGGGGCACAGGCAGCCTGGCCAGGCGCAGAAGTTTGGTCACAGCCAGGACAGAGACCTGGTAGAACACACGTGTCTGTGGCTCCTGCCTGTCTCATGGCCCCAAAACCCCATCACAGCCCCCTCTGTGTGGGCTGACCTGGTGGCCTGGGCACAGAGGGACATGGAGCATGTCCCCGCAGAGACATCAGCCCTGGTGGGCCATGCGGCCGTCATCCTGCCTTGGAAGGGGCTTTTCCATACTCCCCCATCTGCAGAGGCAACCAGTGGCCAAGGTGGGATTTGGTACCTGCTCCCAGCAGGAAACCTCAGCATGTCACGGGAGACACCTGTGGACCTCAGGGAGGTGTCCCAAGCTCTGTGTCCCCAGCACCCATCCCTGTGTCCATGGGCAAGCACCGCATGCAGTTGGCGGCCCCGGAGGTGGCTCCAGACTGGCCGTTAGGGCGTGCGTCCACCCTGGTACCGCTGGTGCTTCAGCTGGAGAAGCCTCGGTGCAAGTCCCAGGGCCACCCCTGAAAATGGGGTGCACCTGCCAGCAGTGGGACCCGGTAGCACGAGTGAGTTGTGTCATCTGCGATGGCTGTCCTAAGGGTCTGGCGTCCCGACAAAACCAGCAGACCTTCCTGATGGCATCTACACACTGTGGGAGTCCCACGCCGGCACCCGGCAGTGCCTGCGGCTCTGCAGGGATGGATCCAGGCACCCCACTCGCACTGGGGGTCTCGTTCCTCAGTGGTGCCCGGGGGACAGGGGACTCCCCACCCCCAGGACTGGTGGGGAGAAGAACACGGCCGAGACCCCGAAGGGTTGCCGGGCCGCCCTCCCCAGGCAGAGCAGGATCCGTCCCCCAGGAGGAGCAGATGATCCTGCTGCAGCCGCACAGCCCCACGCCAGGAATCGGTGCTGGGTGGTCCCGGTCCCTCCCACCCTCGGAGAAGAAGGAGACAGATGGAGACCAGCTGGACCATCCTTATATTAAAAACTGCCAAATATACAATTATCTTACAAAAGTAGATTTGCTTTTTTATTTCTGGTCTTTACAAAGGGAGCAGAACACGGGCTGGGGGGCCAGCGGGGGTCCCTTCGTGGCCAAGGAGGCTCAGCCACGGGTGCCACCTCCGTGCCCGGCCAGGGCCACTCTCGGCAGGACGTGGCATTGCCGGTGTCATTCAGCCCAGCTGGGATGCCAGAGGTTTGTCCCCACCACGGGGAGGGGACAGACCCTGTCTTTGGCATCCCCCCCCACGCCTGGGGGATGGCATCACCGTGACGGTGGCCACTGGGCCCTGCTCCCCGTGCCAGTTCTCACCAGACCCCGTGCGCCTTCTGGGATGTCCTCTGTAGGGACCGGGGCCACGGGACCCTCCAACCGGGACAATGGGGGGCTGGGAAGGGACCTGCTGCATGGATGCCCTTCGCCCGCGGGGACCATGAGCTTGTTGATAAATGCCAAGGCTTTTGAGGTGGGTTTTCCATTCTCCAAATGGTTCCGGGTGGCACCAAGTCACAGCCTGCCACGGGCCGACGGCTGTGGGTAGGCTGAGAATGTGCTGCACTCATCACACCCATGGGCCGGAACCCATTGGGGTGGTGCAGCAGGCTCCGACACGCAGCCCCAAAACCAGGGGTGATTTGAGGAACCCCTCGAGGTTCAAGGTTGCCCTGCTGGCAGCTCTACCCACCCTGGGCAAGGAGGACCCCTTGCCGCTGCTGGCCAGGCACGTCCCTGCCCGCACTGCCCGACCCATGGCGTGCCGCCAGCAATGTGGTGATGGATGTCTTGCTCCCACTGTGACGAGGCCACGTCCTTCACAAGCACCTCCTCTGGCCTTTCCATGGGGAAGGAAGAAGTGGATCCTGCTGGAAAAAACTACCCCCAAGCCCTCAGTCCTTGACCCCTCGGAGGCAAAGGTGGAGACAGAGGCTCCGCTCTCCTTGCCAGAGGGTGACGGCAGCCCCCCCACAGGCTGCTGCCCAAGATGGGGCTGTGCAGGAAGGTGGCAGAGGGTCCCCCCAACCATTCCGGGATGCTGGATCCTCCAGCTGGTTCTGCTCACGTCCAACCAAAAGACACCATGAGTACGAAAAAGGAAAGCACCTGGTTCTTCCCTGGGTAGAGTGGGGTGCCCGCCATCCCCTACCACTTCAGGAAGTCCCGCACGCGGCTCCATAGCTTGGTGATCCAGAGGTTAACCCCCAGGTCAGTCAGGTACTGGATTTCGGGTGTCAGCATCTTGCGGCACAGCTTCTGGTGCTTCTTGTTGATCTTCTTCTTCAAGTTGTAGCCCAGGATGGACTTCTCCCCCAGCGGCTGCCAGGGTTGCATGGAGGACTCTTGGATGGCACTGGCGTCCACGGGGTGTCCCCCGTCGATGCAGATGCTCTTCATCTTCTCATTCTCCCGCTGCAGCTCAGCCACGTCCTTGGCCATGCGCTCCCTCCCGTAGGCCTCCACCTTACGCCAGAAGGTGGCATTAAAATAGCGGTAGAGCTTAGCATCGATGAGGTTCCAGGAGGTAGCCTTCTCATAGAGCTCAGGTGTCAGCCAGGAGACAGTGGAGCCCTTCCGGGCGTTGAGCTTGAAGTAGAGGACATCCTCTAGCTGCCAGCACAGCAGGTCCTTCAGCAGCACCAGGGACTCGTCAAAGTACTCGAGCAACATGACGAGGTGGAAACGGCGATCTATCTCCTGGATGTGCTCCTCCACCAGCGGGCTGTTGGCATTCATGTTGTTGTCGTAGCCCAAGTCAAAGAAGAGGAGGTTTTGGAGGTAGTGAGCATTGAACCCATTGGGGTCATAGTAGTGCCAGGGGTCCCGGAGGAACTCCGCGAGTTTGTCCTCCCCTGTCAACTTCCAGGTGAGGGGGATGACGCGCCCAAAGTAGTGGAAAGAGGACTCGAAGAGGTAGGCAGGGTCCCGCAGCACTGTCACAAAGGTAGCGTCCGCCGGCAGGAGCTTGCGCACCTCCTCGTAGTGGAAGCGCATGTGGTTGCAGATGATGTTGAAGCACGCGCCCGGCCGGTAGTGCTGCACCTGGCTGCGCTCGAAGTAGGAGGGGTAGTAGAAGTCATTGCGGCCGTTGGGGAAGGCGAATTTCAAGCGATGTTTCTCCCCGAAGCGGAAGAGGATGTTGAGGATGGTGCTGCTGGCCGTCTTGTGTGTCTTCATGAACATGATGTTCAGCTTGGGCAGGCAGCTCCGTCCCGAGGGGCTGCCCGTGCCGTTAGCCACTGCTGGCACCTTGCCGGGGGCCAGGTACGAGGAGCAGGAGGAGGGGACGGGGATCCTGGTGGGGAGAAGAGACAGCACACCATGGTGAGGGCAGCTTGGCCAACGCAGCGCAGCCACCGTCAAGGCTCGGCCGTTTTCCTTCCTGGAGGAGCTGGACCTGGGAATGGGTGCTCACCCCCAGCACCCCCCAGGCTCCCCGGCAGAGATGAGCCTGGCTTCAGGCAGAGCCCCCCGTTCACCCCCAGCCATGGGCCCTGCAGGAACGGGGGGCACGCACCAGGCAGGAGCCCCTTGGCGAGCAGGGCAGAGCCCACCACCCCCATGAGCCCCCTTGACATCAGATGCTCCTCCAAGCCACCAAACCAAGCTCATTCAACTCCCTAGACAAGCCCAGCCACCGAGGATGCACCGCTGTGGGGGTCTTCACAGCGGTCAGCCCCCACCAGCATCAGCGCAGCCTGAGCAGGGGTCCCCATCCCTCCCCACGAGCACGGCCGTGGTGGCCCTGGTGGCAGGTGATGTTGAGATGTGCATCCAGACGAGTTCTCCATGGCTGGAACCCCATGGACAGGAGCTAATAATGTTCTTGCAAGGTCTGGATGCCCCCTCAAATCCTTGTAGGAGTCGTGGAGGGTCCAGCACTCCAGCAAAGAGGGGAATAATTCTAGTGCATGGCCCTGCAGTTGAGCTCACGGGCCCTTGGGGAGCACCGAGAACAACTTGTGTGTTATTTGAGATGCCTGGAGCAGGGAACAGAGACTACAGTGTCAAGTGACTTCAGACACTCTTAATGAAATTGCAAAGCTGATCCTTGATAACGATCCCATCCGGCAGCGCAGGTCAGCATGTAGCTTATGAAACACCTACAGGCAGATCTCTTTTATAAGCTTAGGGATAAATTTAATGCCAGGAGGGGCGGCTAGGAGCTGAGCCCTGCTGAGCACCAGCTTTTGCTGCAATGGGCAGCAGAGAGCTTTGAACCTACCCGTGCCCGTCTCTGTGGGTGAGAATTTACATGTGGCAGTGTTCTGGTCACTCTTGAAGGACAAGCTCTTGATAAATCGCACCCAAATAACTACCTCCACTCTGTCCACTGCTTCTGGCTGCTGGGGAATGATGCTTTTCCTTCTCTGATGGGACATGATGCTGCAGTGGGCAGGGGGTCTCCTGCACCAACTCATCCCCTCCATCGCCCAGGAGCTGAGCCCTGGCTGCCATTCCGCAGCAGGTCCCCCCCGGGGAGAGCATTCCCAGCCCCCGGGGGGAGCTGTAGGAAGGGGACGTCTTGGTGTGAAGCCACCAGAGCCTAGAAAGCCCTGGGACCATCTGTGGTTGGGGACACCCTGTGCAAAACAGGGTGGCCAAGCTGCCGGGTTGGGGAGGGGACGGACACACGGGGACCCCACACTCACTCTGTCACGCTGACTTGCAGTGGGGGGATGGCGTAGGAGTAGAGCAGCAGCATGAAGCTGGTCAGGAGGGTCCCCAGGACGAGCCCCTTGCACATGGACCTCCAGTGCTTCCCATGGTGCAGCATCCTGGTCACCTGCGGCCGGCAGAGAGGAGAGCCGTTAGCACTGAGGGATGGGGAAGCGGGGACCGAGGGGACAGCGTGATTCAAATCACAAGCAAATTAAGGCATGGAGGCACCTCACAGGCATGGGAAGTCCCTGGAAGCATCTCACTGGGCTTTCTGGTGCTGGCACTGCCGGGTGAGAGGTGAGCCAGCACCAGGCATGTCCCCAGCTGAGGGCACAACGGATTTGTGGCTGAAGAGCAGCGGCTCTGCCCACCCTGTGCACCCTTTGCCTGCCTTGAGGAAACCCAAAACGACTCCCTGGCCCAACAGAAGATCAGTCGGAGAGGCTGCGGGGCTGGAAATACCAGGGAGAAAGGAACTGCACCATGGGGCAGTCTAGCAACAGAGTAGGCGTCCTCTGCCAGGCCACGCCAGCAACTTCCCCGGCACCAAAAAATCACCGACACAGGCAGGAACTTTCCCAAGAGTGGCTGGGATCCCTTTTCCCAAGAAAATCTCTGGGCTGGATCAGGAGCTACATCAGATCGGGATGTAGTAGATGCTGTGATATCCACCCAGCACAGCCATGCCGGCGTCTCTCGGACCCTCCAGCAGCACCCGCTGCAAGGGGACTCACGGCTTCCCTCCAGCCATGGCTCCTGCACCTTTGGGTGCTCAGGGTGGGGGCCAGGGAACGCGGACCTGCTGGTAAAAGGGGGTCTGGGGCAGGGTGGCACACTCCCCCCCCCCC
>JANZLQ010000092.1:1241970-1273541 GCA_026212715.1 Elanus axillaris | reverse complement strand
GCAGGTGGGTGTCGCGTGCGGGGAGGGGGGGGCCTCCGGGGTGGGGAGTGGGGGTGCAGGAGCTGGTGTGGGTGCAGGCAGGGGTGGAGGTTTGGGACACAGGTGTGGGTGGGTACGTGTGCAGGCTGGGTGCTGGTGCCCGGTGGGTGCGAGCACGAGTGCGGGTGTGGGCGTAAGCAGGGCTGCGGGTGGAGGTGTGGGTGCAGATGTGGGTGCAGATAGGTGAGGGTGCAGATGCAGGCACAGATGTGGCTGTGGGTGCAGATGTGGGTGCAGGTATGGGTGCCAGGGCAGAGGCAGCCACCCCGCCACCTTCCTCCCTCCTGCTCCCAGGTCTTCATCGCCACCAATGCGTGCCGGATGCAGCCAGCGTACAGCCGGGCCATGGCTGCGCTGCTGGAGAACTTGGACGCCTTCACCACCACCGCAACCATGGCCCAGGCACTGCCAGTGCTGCATGGCCGCTCTTACCTGGACATCGCCTCCATGCACTGCCAGGAGGAGCCAGGTAGGAGCCAGGGTGGCGTGGGGTGATACGGGGGAGCTGGGATGGGGTTGGTGCAGATGCCACTGCGGTGGTGGCTTGGTGTCCGTCAGTGCGGTAGTGGCTTCCTTCTCACAGACACACTGACGCCCATCAGCCCTGAGCTGCCGCCGGAGATGCCAGGGAACGTGACGGTGCGGCTGGTGGTGGAGTGCCCCGAGCCACGGTGTCCCCAGCACCAGCTGTACGACCAGCTGGTGCCCGCGCCCGCCGGTGCCTCCTTCCTGGACGTGCTCAGGGTAGCTGCCGTGCAGGGACCCCACAACTTCACGTACGTGGCCCCGCGTGCCAGGGTGGGGGGACCCTCTGGGGTCCCTGGGTGCCACACGTGGGCTGGCTACGTGCCCTGCACCCGTGCCACAGGCTCACCCCAGTCCCCACTGCCTGGCTCCCTTGGCAGCCCCACCACTGGCAGTGCTGGGGCCGGACACTCACCCCCCTCTCCCACCTGCCAGGTTTGACACCCAGGACACCCCCCAGGGCCCCTTTCTGAGCAGCGTGTTGGGAATTGAGGCCCTGCAGCAGAAGCGGAGCTACTGGCAGCTCCTCACCGCCCCCAACACCAGCCTGCAGATGGGTGAGTGATGGGTGGGGGTCCCCAGGAGAGGTGTTGGGGGTCCCCAGCAGCCCCCACGGCCACTCTCCCACCTTCTTTCTGCAGGTGTCGCTGACTACAGACCTCAGGACGGGGAGACCCTCATCCTGCGCCTGAGCGAGTGGTAGAGGGCAAGCGGGGGGGCGATGGCAATGAAACGCCTGCCTTGGGCACAGGACCTGCCGGCTCCCTGCCTCCTGCTTTCCCTGAGCCCCGTGTGCCAGCACCCCAAATCCGCCCAGGGAGGAGGAGGGGGGGGGGAGACGACGATGACACACATGATGCCCTGTGTTGTATGGGCACAGCGGGTTGGGAGCACCCAGACCAGCAGCTCTTTCGATCCTGGCTCCGCTTGGGGATGGGGCAGGCAGCTGCTGGGAGCAGCCACTTTTGGGGTGCCCAAAGCAGCTGGTTCTGTGGAGTCTGAGCCAGCGCTGCTTGTCCCCGGCAAGCTGCCAGCCAGGGCTGTCCTCCTCTGTAAACCCTCTGGGGGGGGACCCCCAGCCCTCCCCATTAAGCCCCCACCTACCCCAAGGGCTCGGGGACCGCGGTGGCCCCAGTGCCACGCACAGCCCGAGGGGGACCTCCTGCGCGTGTCCCAAACCTCCGTGATCCCCCTGCTCGGGGATTTAATCCAACCCCAATACCACCCAGGGGCAGCCGGCAGCGAAGGGAGCCGGGGGGTGCCACTGCCGTTCGGGATCAGGGTGCCGATACCAGGGTGGGCGATGGTCCCGGGTGGGTGGTGGGGAGCGATGGCGCCTGCACCAACCGCCCCGCGTGAGTCAGCCGGGGGCTCTGACGCAGTCCCACCGCCGCCGTCACCATGGAGGCCGCCCGTGCTCCGGCTACCGCCGGTCAAACCGTTCTGGCGGGGATGCATGGCCTCCGGTTCCCGGCAGGCCCTGCTTCACCGGGCGGCATCTCCGGGTGTGCACCCCTCCACGTACCCCCGTACCCCCACGCACCCCCGTACCCCCGCACGGGCGGCTGTGACGCGGCGGCGGCCCTGCGGGGAGGAGCCTCCCTCCCTCTGCTCCCCGCCATCACCAAACTTTCCGCTCGCTCCCATCCGCCGGCGTTGCCTCCCTCGCACATGGCACCAGCACCCCGGGGCTGAGCCCTGCCACCGCCAACCCGGGTAGGTGACGCCAACGCCGCTGCCAGAAGGAGCCGGGGATCCGTTACGGCCATCGCCATCTCCGCCGCCGACTCCCAGGGCCGGCGGCTTTCGGCACGGGCACGGGAGGACGGGGCAGAGCGGAGAGTGGCAGCGAGGGGAAGCGGAGCCGGTGTCCATGTGCCTGAGGTCCCGGCGGGGCGATGAAGCGGCAATGACGATGGCCGGCGAGGGGACCCTCCGGCCCTGGAAACCTGACCCGGGGCAGGCGGAGGGGGGTCGGCCGCCCCCCGGTCCGTCGCTGCCCCTGACCCTCACCGTCCTGGCCTGGCTGGGCACCGGCACCACCATGGCCGGCCTCAACAAATGGATCTTTGCCACCCACGGTTTCCGCTACCCGCTGCTGCTGTCGTCCCTCCACATGCTGTCAGGGGTGGCCGTGGGGTACCCGCTGGGCTGGGCACGGGGACCCTCACCGCCAGCCCCCCGGCCCCGCGTCAGGATCTACCTGCTCAGCCTCACCTTCTGCACCAGCGTGGCCTTGGGCAACCTGGGCTTGAGCTACGTGCAGCTGGACGTGGCCCAGGCGGTGGCCACCACCACCCCGCTGGTCACCCTCCTGCTGTCGGGGCTGCTGGGGGGCCGGCGGCACCACCCGCTGCAGTACGCCGCCATGGGACCCGTCTGCGCCGGGGCCGCCTGCAGCATCGCCGGCGGGCTCCGCATCTACCAGCCCGGCTGCGGCTTCCTCCTGGCTGCCACCGTCCTCCGCGCCCTCAAGTCCATACAGCAGAGTAAGTGCCATCTGCCCGGTCCCATCCTGCGCGCCCGCCCTCCCTTCCCCGGCACGCTCCCTGGGGCGCAGGGGTGCTGGTGTCCCCCCAGGGGCCACCCTGGTGCTGGTGACGCTCCCTGCCCGCCCTGGCTCCGGTGCCATTCCTTTGCCATTCCAAACCCTCGCGGCGTTCTGGCTCTCGGTGCCACCCTAGCTCCAGTGCCAACCCCACGGCATCCCAGTCCCGGTGCCACCTGCTGCCTGTCTTGGCCCTGGTGCCACCACCCCGCTGCCCCTTTAGCCCCAGGGCCACCCCAATTCCAGGGCCACCCATTGCCCCCTTGGCCCCGGTATCCCTCACTGCCCACCCTGTCCCTGGTACCGTCCCAGTGTCATCCCAGTGCCACCCATTGCCCCCCCCCCCAGGGCTGTGCCGTGATCCTGGGGATGTGACCCCGGTTTGTCGGTGATTAGCCAACACGTTGGCATCCCTGTGGTTGCCCACGGGTGCTGCTGGCTCCAAGTGACACTGTCCCATGTCCTGGGACCATGGGGGGGTGGCAGTGATTTAGTCTGGCACAGGGACACCCAGGCTGCCCCATCCCCTCGCCATCCCCATCCCGAGTGACATCGTCCCCCATGCCCGGGGACTCGCTCCAGCAGCCATGGTGCCGCCCGGGCCGTGATGTCCTTGGCAGGCAGCGGAGAGGAGCCGGCCGGGTTGTTTTTTGGCCAGGAAGGGAGCGTTTCCTCTGGAGCTGGTGACTCAGGCAGGCACCACGGGAGGACGGGCTCTGGCGTGGGGCTGAGCACCAGGCGAACGCCCCGTGCCGTCCCTGAGGTCCCAGGGGCACCGCTGGTGGCTGTACCAGGGGTGCTGGGGCCACCTGAAGGACGTCGCCGTCCACCACCCACCCTGGTACCCTTGTCACCCGTGGGATGTGGGAGAGTGGCCCCAGGGAGGCCGGGAGCTGCTCCATCCCACTGGGGACACAGCATGTCCCCCCCCTACCAGTGCACGCCTGTGTGTGCCCACTGTCCCTGGATGACTCGTGGGGGACACAAGAGGGGACAGGCCACATGCCCAGAAATGTCACTGCTGGCTGCAAAATCAGCTGAAAAAAGAGGATGGGTGGGATGGGGGTGGAGGCCACGTTTGTTCCAAAATGGGTGAAGCAGCCGCCCTGTCCAGCCCTGCCCTGCGGCACCCTGCATCCCCAAATTGGGGCACCCCCCCCAAACCGGTGCACCCCTTGAACCAGGGCATCCCCAGCCCCATGGAAGAGCTTCCCGCCCCCCACCCTCCCATTTCTCCCTTCCTGGTGACGTTCGGGATTTCAGGCACCGAGCAGGGACTCATGTCCGTGGGTGGCCCCATGGGTGCTGGGTGTCCCCACTGGGATGGTCCCGGTGTCCTGCTGATTGTCCCTGTCCACCCGCTCCAGGTCTGCTGCTGCAGGAGGACCGGCTGGACGCCCTCTCCCTGCTCTGCCTGACCTCCCTGCCCAGTTTCTGCCTGCTTTTCGGAGCGGCCGTGGCACTGGAAGTGGGTCCCTCCTGGGAAGGCGTCCTGCGTTACGACGGCACCCTCTGGGCCTGCGTCCTGCTCAGCTGCCTGGGATCCGTCCTCTACAACCTGGCCACCTTCTGCGTCCTCTCCCTCACCTCCGCCCTCACCGTCCACGTCCTGGGAAACGTCACCGTGGTGGGAAACCTGCTCCTCTCCCGACTTCTCTTCGGCAGCCACCTGAGTGGGCTCAGCTACCTGGGCATCGGGCTGATGCTGGCCGGGATGTTCATGTATCACCAACCGGACCTCATCGCGGCACGCTGGGCGGCATGGCCCGGATGGGGCACCCCCAGGAGGGAGTAGGGTCCCCACGGAGGAGGATGGGAAGCCGGAGAGGCTGCAGCGTGTGGGCGAGCACAGCTCTGCGGGTGCACACGCGTGTGCCGGTGTGCACGGTTCTGTGTGCACATGGATGTGCTGGTGTGCATGGCCCTGTGTGCACACACGTGTGCCGGTGTGCACGGTGCTGTGTGCACATGGATGTGCTGGTGTGCATGGCCCTGTGTGCACACGTGTGCCGGTGTGCACGGTTCTGTGTGCACATGGATGTGCTGGTCTGCACGGTTCTGTGTGCACATGGATGTGCTGGTCTGCACGGGCTCTTTGTGCACACGTGTTGTGTGCATAGCTCTGTGCACGTGTCTACTGATGTGCTTGGCACTGTGCATCTGCGTGTGCTGGCGTGCACAGCTCTGTGCACACGTCTTGGCATGCACAGCTCTGCACACGCGTGTGTGATGTGCACAGGTTCTGCAGGTGTGAGCGGGTCTGCATGGGGCTGCGTGTGCATGGGAGCACACGGGCGTTGGTGGGTGAAGTCTCTGCGTGTGCAAGTAGGTTTCATGCATGTGGGCACGTGCGCATTGGTATAGACTCTGTACGTATGAACATGTCCGTGCACGGCTCTACGTGTGTGAGCATGCATGTGCTGGTGTGCGCAGGCTCTGCGTGTGCAAGCAGCTCTCGTGCGTGTGGGCAGGCGTGTGCTGCTGTGCCCAGGTCCTGCGTGCACAAGTACGTGCAGAGCCTTACGTGCGGGTGTGCAGGGGTGTGTTGGTACGCATCCGCACAGATTTTGTGTGTGCAAATGCACCTCAACTTGTGCACAGCTCTGTGTGTGTGTATGAGTGTGTGCTCACGTGTTCGTGTGTGCACACGTGTGTGTGCACATGCGTGTGCGTCACTACTGAGCTCTGCTGGCTGGAGTAAACCCGGGGCTGCGTGTACGCACGGTTCTTGTGGCTGAACCGGACGCCCAGGGCTGGGTGCGTGTCCCCTCTCCTGTCCCCAACCCCACTGTGTCACACTGATCCCACGGGGCTGCCGGTGGTGCTGCCAGCATTGTCCTTGTCCCGGCTGTGCCACCATGGCTCCGAATCTGGCCCCATCCTTCCCAGTTTGCTGTGGCTGGAGCAGGCAAGCGTGGGCAGAGCTGCCTGACCATCCTCTGGGCTCCTCGCAGAGATGGCAAGAGCCCAGCGAAGGGGACGGCGACGGCTCAGACCCACTCGCCGTGACACCGGGACGGTGCTGGGCTGTGGCACGGCACACTCTCACCTTGGCAAAGAGACGTCCCAGTGTGCATTACACCCTGGCACCGATGCCGGCACACATGAGCGTGCAAGCCCTGACGGATACACCAGCACCGCCACACGCGGCATCCGTGGTGGCTGCTGCCGCGCTCACCGTCTCTGCGCCGCGGCCGAAGGACTCGGCTCTGATCGCACTTGTCCTGAAATAAAGCTCTATTTTTGTCGTACTCCACCCTTGGCTCCCGGGTTCAATCTCCCACCTATCATGGCAGGAAGGGAGGAACCATCAAGTGTAGGGATGGGAAACTGAGGCACAGAAATGCCTCGGGAAGCTCTAGATCCCTGGGGGAAGACGGGAGCACCGTACCCACTGTGGCCGGCATCTCCATACCCCAGTGCAGGGCCAGCCACAGTTTAGCAGCCCCAGGGCTGGCTCCGGGACCCTTGTGCAGGACATGGGAGGGACGCGGTGATGGGGAGCGGAGTCACCGGCCGCACGTGTCCAGAGAAGGTCCGTTCCTGCTGGAAGCCGGCACCGTCTGCCCACAGCACGGCTTCGCCCTGTCCCGGGGCAGCGTGACGCCGGGGAGCATCCTGTCCCCTGGCATCACCCGGCTGGTTCTTCTCCAGCCCCGTGACTCACATCACCCAACAAGCACAACCCGCTCCCTCTGGAAACTCCCAGCTCACTCCCACCCTCTTTCCCAAACAGCAATTTTCTTCCACTCATCGGGGCGGTGAGTTTTGAGGCCGCTTCCAGAAGTGTTGCAGGAAAACGGCTCCTTCCCCAGCACACGGCGAAGGAATGACAGCTTGCCGCGTCGCTGCGGTGTGCCGGTGTGCCTACCGCCGGTGCCACCTTTGCCGAGATGCCCCAGGGATGCAGCTGGAGCGGTACCCATCCCGCAAAGGACTCAAAGGGCCCCGAGTCACTGGCAAAAGGCCCCTGTTCTGGCCAAGAGCATGGCAGCCATGAGCCTATTTGCTTTCTGGGCTCACATTTTGGAGGCTTTTCCATAACAGTGAGGGTTGAAAGTCATTTGGGTTTTTTGGTTCCTTTCCAAAGGCGAGTCCTGGTGCGGCCTCAGGGATGGGGCTGGGGGAAACTCCCCTCCCAGGCATTCCGGGGACGGGAGGAGCGGGACTGGGTCGAAGAGCCTTTCCCTGGGGAACGCCTGCCCAGCCCAGCCCCCTGACTCATTTGCTGGCACGGGGGTCTCCCCGGATCCTGTCTGCATCTGTGGCTTTGCCTTGTCCGCCCTGGTTTTAGTGCCTCATGGTGCTGGCCCCATGCCTTGCTGCTCCGGGGAGTGCGGCCAGCTGCTGCCGGTTGTCCCTGAGCAGGCTGGTGGCTGGAGCTGGGGTGGGCACGGGGGTCCCGTGGGCAGCATTTGTGCCAGGGTTGGGGGCTTTGATGCTGCCCATGAAGGGCCTGGCAGCGGCGGGCAGGCTGGCCTGGTGTGGTGACCCTCTCTCCAGGTATTTCAGGCCATGATCTCAGCCCAGTGGCATCCCTCCGCTCCGGCCATCCCTCTGCTCTGGCCATGGGAAGGATCAGGTTTCCCATGGGCATGGTGGCAGCTGCCCATGTGCCAGGTCCGGCACTGCTCCGGCTAAGTCGGACGAGGGAAAGACATCCAAGCCCCGGCTGCTTTGTGGGTGGGTGAGCAGATTGGGACACCTCTGCTCCAAGGCAGATGTCTTTCTGGAGAGCAGACCCTGCAGCATGGGGGGAGCAGTGAAGGATGGGGACATGTGTGTCCCCATGCCTCCGTCTCCTGGCAGGCAGCGGCTTCCCGGTCTCTGCTGGGGTCCGGTTCCCCTTGCCAGCTGCAGCTCCCCGGGCCCGGTTTCAGCGTGGTGACGGTCCTGAGGTGGATTATCGCTCTGGTCTAACGGCCACGAATCCGGAGGCCCCTGCAGCTCTTGTGCCCCCAAATGTGGGGGCTTTTCTTTGTCCATGCATCTCTCCACAGCCCCTGCCAAGCATCCTCTGGGTTTTCACTTCTTTTTAAATAACACCCAACGGCAAGCAGGCCGGGGTACCCCCATGTCGGGGCTCATTAACCCCTGACATGCCACTGCCCGGCATTAACCGTGTCGCAGGCACCCAGCAACACGCTCCTGGTCTTCCCCCACAGGTGCTGCTGTCGGGTTTCTGTGCTCCCGATCCTGAAATGCACAGAGGAGACGGGAGATGCGAGGAGTGACAGATCTGAAGCCAGTGAGCAGTGGCAGCAAGGATGGGTGGCACCTCCATGTGCTTGATCCCACTCTGTTGGAGGTGCTGGCTGGCAGGGAGCTCCAGGTGAAGCGTGGAAGTCTGAGGTGGGAGAAATAAATGTGTGTCCGATGGGATAGTGTTGTTACGGGTCCTGGCTGGACAGGTTCTTCTGGATCTGCTGTTAAACCACTGCTGAAATCTTCCTGTGAGGCTGAGCTGTGAGCCGCTGCCCTTGGCAGAGGAGCAGCGTGTCTCCATGCAGGGGAGAGGAGATCCGGGGTGGCTTTACTGCACGCCAGCCGGGTGCCTGGGAGCACACGGTGGAAATTTTCTGTGTTTCAGAACAGGGGATTAACTGCTGCCCTCGGGGATGTCAGGAGGCTTACTGCAGTAGCACAGGGGGATGTGGGATCTGCAGCTGGGAGGCAGCAAGGACAAACGTTTGCTAAGCTGGGGAGCCTAAGCCAGTAAATGATATCTTTTCCTCATATGCCGGGCCACGGTCTTAAATCTACCACATCACAGTCTCCTCAAACCGTGTCAGGGACCATCCTGGCTCTGGAGCTGAAATTATGGCAAAGCCTTTTTTAGGGCAGACATTAAGAAAAATGCATTCTCCCTGGCAGGACAGCCGGGCCCAAGGATAGACTACACAAGGAGTGCAACGTCCAGCAGGGCTGAGCAACATCTGAGGATGCTTGAAGCAGCCCAAGCCCAGTTGGAGGCCAGGAGACGGACAGGATAGCCCTTCAGACTCCCTTCCAGCCCCATGTTCTCTGCTTCAGTACCGCCAAGACCCCTCCTAACCTAATTTTGGGGCAGGCTGGCTTTACTGGTGACTTTATTGCTCTCTCTCTGTGGCATGGGCTCACTGCTCTGCTCTGGGAAGGCTGTTGACTGCCTGTAGCTGAGTTTCCAAAAGATGAAATCACATGAGCTTAAAGACATTTTTAAAGTCATAGACTTTGTTTTTATAACATAACTTTACATCATAAAGTAGGGGTCTAAGATACAAATGTTTAAGGTGGTTATAATAGTGTGCTAATTACTGTATGCATAACATAAGATCACTATATAAAAACTTAAGTGATCCACAGGCTGTTGTGAAACACTAATGGTGCCTTAGTGGCAACCTAAGCCAGAATGAGAACTTGGTTCAGCGGGTTTGGGTGTGAGGGTGCAGGTGTCTCACCTGGGTTCTACTGGCTGTGAAAAAAGAGGTGTTCAAGAAAGTGCTGGCAGCAGCATGACCACCCCCCTTCCTCCCCACTTCTCTTGAGAGTTGTGTTCAAACTGAGATGCTCACCCTTGATGCTATGCTGCAGCCATGCCCGTGCTTGGCCGTGTCACCACCGAGCTGGATCTGGACTCCTACCACACTTCCCAGCTTGGCCTTGGACTTGCCCATCGCCATGGACTTGCCAGGCAGTCAGGACTCCCACTTCAACGAGCCTCCATCCACTTCCAGACACGCAAAGTCCCTGGTCTCCCCTCCCTCGGAGAGCAGGCGCCTGCGCCTGGGACCCAGCCAGTGGTGCCCTCCAGGGCTGGCACACAGGAGCCAGACATCTGTAGGACCTGCTAGGGCTGGTGGCACCGTTGTTCTCCGCAGGGGAAGCCTGGTATTCCACTGCAAGGCTGGAGTAGAGAGGGTGGGGATGACTCTACGGTCATCAACTGCACCCTTGTCTGGTCAGAGATCCAGTCTGAGAAGCAGCAAGGGCCCAGGGGGTCACACAGCACACAGGGGTCCTCCAAGAGGTCTGCCATGTCTCTGGTGCTCTCTGTGATACCCATGCACCCAACCAGCTCATTCTGTCCTTTTCCTTTAATGTTTTTGTTTTCCAGGAGGAACTTCTTACGTGTCCATGAGGAGTCGGGTCTTTGCTCTGCTTCTAGAACGTGCTTTGGGAGAAAAGCAATACACTCAGAGGAAGGCCAGGCTCTTTGTCACCCACCACAGCTCCCACTTGAGCTGCTTTGGGACCTGCAGAGAGGTAGTTTGCCAGGTTGCTCTTTGTGGGTGTGGAGGAGCGCTCCCAAAGTGCCATTGGTAGGATAGAATCATAGCATCACAGAATCATTTAGATTGGAAAAGACCTTTAAGATCATCGACTCCAACTGTTAACCTAACACTGCCAGGTCCACCACTAAACCATGTCCCTAAGCACCACGTCTACACGTCTTTTAAATACCCCCAGGGACGGTGACTCAGCCGCTTCCCTGGGCAGCCTCTTCCAATGCCTAACAACCCTTTTGGTAACAAAATTTTTTCCTAATATCCAATCTAAACCACCCCTGGTGCAACTTGAGGCTGTTTCCTCTCATCCTATCACTTGTTACCTGCGAAAAGAGACTGACACCCACCTCGCTACGACCCCTCCGACCAAGTGGGGCTGTAGGACCCCCTCATGCTGACCCAGGGGCTGTGGGACCCCTCACACACACACGCCAGCCTGGGGCCCCCTACTCCCACCTGAAACAAGTCTGTTATTGCCACTCGGGACAGAGCTGCTGGAGCTGAAAACTTCATGCTGTGATAAACCAGAATTAATACACGGTTTGCTGCTGAGCGATGTCAAAGTGTGCCCAGATGAGGCTCCTAGTTCATAACGACATGATGACCTCGCCTCAATGATTCAAACTGACAGCAGACTTCCTCTTATTGCTCCCATCTTGACTTCCCAGCCCACCAGGAGTAAATGGGGTTCTTTCTGAGCAGTAAGCAGCTCACCCAAATAAGCGTGGACCTCCCAAGGCACCTTCTGAAAAAGGGTTGGGGCAATCAGGTGGGGGGAAGAGAAAGGGTCAGATAAGTGAAAAGCAGGACAACCTTGGGTCTCTCCCAACTGGGGATGCTGGAGCCTGCGTTGTTCCACAGCAGGTGACTGGATTTAGGGTTGCTCTCTCAAAATGCAAAGTCATATGCCAGTTAGGAAAAACAAACGTTGGTAAAACTCCAAATATCCTGACTCATAGCTAGTTTCTGTCCTGTATTAGAAGCACAGTTTGTGCTGGAATAAAACAACACTCTCTAAACATGTGATGGTGTCAGAGTTACTGTCAGGACCCTGATACAAATTAAGTATGAAAACTAACTGCATAGCTTAAACTGGCTTGATTTTATTTATAGTAACCCCCACTACTTGCTGGTTGTATTGCCAATCCCCTGGACTTTCAGTGGCAGAGACTTCATGCTCCAACCCACTTAGAGGAGAAGAGTTTATTTTCAATGCTCTGGCATGGATCTGGAAGAACTGCCGTTGGCTTCCCCTTGGTTTCTTGCCAAGAGGTCACAACAGCTCGTCTGTACTCAGAGCAGCAACATTACTCTTACTTCATTTTTATAAACATCGGGTATCAACCCTGACAGAGAGCTGATCATCTGGAGCCTGTTGACACCAAAGAGTTTGTACTCATAGTGTATGAGCTGCTGCCAGAAGACATTGTTGGGATGTATGATGGGACAGCAGGACTCAACCCAGGTGTGGGCGCCTGCCAGGGACATGGACTGGTGCTTCAGGAGATAGGCCAAGCAGACGGTGGGGACCTGCTCACCCCACGTGTCCCCGTGCTGTGGATTTTAGCTGCCATGCAGTTGAAGCACCTGGAGACGCAGGCAGCAGGGCCGTCCATCACAGGGATGCGCAGGTACTCGATGTTGGGACAGATGGTGTTCACCGCCTCCAGGGAGATGTTGATGACTGTGCTGATGCGGTGGCTGAAGAGCAGGAGGTAGCTGTTGGCATCCACTGTGTCACTGAGGTAGAGGTTGGAGGTGATCTGGGGTGCTGGGGCAGGTCTCCCAGAGCCACTGCCATTGGGGTGCCAACAGCTCCCTGCCCAACTCTGCCAGCCATGCCAGCTGCCATACCCTGCTGCTCCTGGAGAAGAAGGTGAAGGTCTGGGGTTCACGGCCCCCTCCGGCACAAGGGGAGGGTTTGTTCTGTGTTCAGCTGCTGGTGGATGTGTCTTGGAAAAGGAGAGGGAGATCCCCCTCCTCTGAAGAGGTTGGCAGCAAGAGCCACAGGTGACACAAGGCTGGAGGAACGTTTTGTGCAAATGCTCAGGTCTCAGTTCCTCAGAGTCCTTAAATCGTTGCTTAAGTCCTCAGTCCTTAGGTCTTCATTCTCCTGGATCAGGATGTGGGTGTCAAGGCTCTCTCCAGGGGAGCGGGAAGCAAATGGTTGCAGGATGGGCAGCTATCAGTTCTTGGGCCACCTTCGACACGAATGGTTGCACCTCCATCCTGACCTCAGGACACAGCTGCCATATCCTACCTGCAAGTCAACTGTGTTTTGGGAAGATAAGCTACAGATATCATTGGCCATGGACTTAACCTGGACTTAGATGTTGTTCCTATGATATCTAGGGAGACCAAGGGGAAATTATCAGAAATGTGTGACCTTGCAGCAGGGAGGGGACTAGGGAAAGGTTTTGCAACATTTAGCAGCCCAATCCCCCCTTTAGTGCTTCTCACTTTGAGTCCAGCAGTAAGGGGTTCATTTGCAATAGCGGGTGAGATAGTCTCTCCTGTGGGAATGAGTGGAATGCCGGCTTGAGTCTACAAACTCAGAATTGGAATTTAGCGTGGCATTAGGCATACCGTGACCTTCATGCACCGAGTAGTTCCCTTCAGCTCACCCCTCTGCTCCCAGGCAGCCGTGCTTTTTGTCCTTGGTACCCAGCCAGCACCACCTGAAACCTCTCCCCTCACCTTACTGCATATATCCCAAGGAAATTTGCCTTCCTGCTTTGGTCAGAAAACCCAAGCATCGTGATTTCAGCAGTTTTTCAGTTTAAATCAAAGTTTTATAACATGGGGCTGCAAAGTCCACCCTCTTGACTGTTTCTGGCAGAACTGTAGGGTCCTGCCGGGGTCTGGCTCTGTGCATGAGTGAGCCTGCTTAGGCAGTAAACTGTGCAGCCCTGTAGCAGTTAGTAGTGAGAACAGGGAAAAAAGCTTAACTGGCTTCACCTCTCAGCTGAGGTTTGCTCAAATAAGAAAGTCTAATACAGAAATTAATGTCTGATGGTTTCAATTCCCAGTGTCTCTTGCTAAAATCTGTCCTTGAGGCATGAACTAGTGACGCTAACATGTCCCGACTGAAGGTTTCTTTCTGCTGTCATGGGGATGGCGTTCCCTGATCCCTTAACTCAGCGGACTGGTGCTAACCTCTAGGTAGCTGTGTGCTGAGGAGATCCTCCTGGCCTGCAAACATTTTTTATGTGCGACTTTGAAGACCTCGGGGCAGCGCAGCTGCTGTGAGCGAATTAGCTCTAGACTACAATCAAACCCCAAGCTGTGTTGTGATGCCTGGTTTGGTCCTGCAGCGCAGGCATGCCCTGGGTTTGTGCCATGCACACGGCCAGATTTCTGTTCACCATCAAGAGACCCAGGAGGTACAAACCCCTTATGGTTGGAAAGACTGCGTGCCTGCAAGCATGGAAACCCGTGCTACACCTGTGGTGCGTGGGTGACACAGAGCTCATTAGCTTGCGCAGTAAATTCTGGTTGAGAGCCCACTCAAACCAGACGATGACATTGTCATCAGTTGGTTTTATAATGTGGGCTTTTTGTTATTGGTGTGATGGATTGGGTCTGAGATGCAAGAATGTGACTACTGTCCTCCAGACCTGCTTCTTACAGTAGTGTGAAATGAATTGTAGTCAAGGAGGCAGGATGATGAGTAATCTTCTTCAGAACAATGTTTAGAGTGATACGTAGGAATTTTGGAGCTTTTTGCTTGGAGGTCATGTTGACCATAGTGAGGGATGTGGCAGGATGTCTCTCTTCCCAAAGACAATCACCACTTTGGAATTCTGTATTTCATGGTTAGCATAGTGGCTATAAGGTCTCATATTTGCTTTTGTAAAGGTAAAACACTGTGAAGAGGCCAAAAAGAAGACTGAACATTTCCACAAACTTTTACAGCAGCAGTTTTTGAAAGAACAGGAGAGAAAGATGATGCAGAGGAAGAAGGCATCTGAAAGGTTTGAAAAATCACTGGAAGTGTTCAGCCGCAGAAGTGGGAAGTGATCTGTCCCTTCCGCAGATGGTTTGTCTGCAAGTGAAGTGACGCCCTTGGAACACGCAGCTGCTACTGACCGAGAAGGGACAAAGAGACATGTCTATAGAGCTCCTCCTGCAGGATGTCACAGGGCTCCAGCCCATGTCTGGACAACCTACTCGAATTTTCAGTTTGTCCTTTTAGGAAGCTAACGCTTGGTCCTGTTACAGCAATAAACCAGCATGATCCCTCACTTTGTCTCTCGTGTTGTTGCCCATTTACCTTTCAAATCTGTGGGGCTGCTGTGGTTAGAGGGCCATGGGCTGGGGAAAATTCAGGGAGCAGTGTGGCAGCCACAGGAGTAAAACACCTCTTCAATGGACTGGTTTCCTCTGAGGCAATAGAAAAGTGATGTGAAAGGGATGGAGTTTTTTTCTTGGCTTTTGCCTTTAGAAAGGATCCAAACAACATGTTTCACAGCTAGGTGGATTTCCAGAAATGCTATCAAAGGCTCAGGGAGGGTAAGTGAATCTGTTGTTGTGGAAAAAGAAGAGGGATTGGTGACTTAAGAAGCTTAGGAGAAAAAAAGCAAGGAATGGAGTATTGAAGGAGAGTGCCTCAAGGCACTGAAGAAGCGGGTAAGTGTCAGCAGCAGACTGAGAAGGTGGTTGTAGGCAAGTAGAACTGATGAACTTTCTTCTTCCCTTTTCCTGAACCACACACGTACAGAGTGACTGCTGAGTCCTCCCCGTAGGATGGGATACAGGTTATCGTGGGAGTGCAAAGCTAGAGAGATTGACATCATCCACTCTGGCCTCTGCGGTGCTGTAACATGAAGTATATTTTGACTATCCTTGAAAAATGTTCATCTAAATTGTTTTTAAAAAATTCACAGTAAAGGAGATGCTACAGTTTCTTGAGGTGGCCTGGTTTTTCAGCCAGCATTGCAATGTTGGGGTTTTTATAACATAAACCTTTTTTTGCTTGAAATGAAGCTGATCATGTTTTGTTTTGCAGTGGCCTTGAGGGAATAATTGCATATTGGAAGATTGCTGTCATGTCCTCACCTAGTTTTTTCTTCACTGGATTAAAAAATGTTCAGTAACTTCAAGCTGACCCCCTCAGTTGGGAGTTCTAAAGAGAATTTTCACGACTAATGTGAAAGGCATACCTCAGACATCAGGACAGCACACATGGCAAGTTACACTCCAGTGCTCAAAAATCTGGAGGCATCAGGCTTTGACGATGAACCACTGCTTCTCAATTTAGTGTACAACTATATTTTAAAGAAACAAACTTTCCCCTAACCTCTGGCTCTTGAAACAGTAAATAATTCTGTTTCTTCTTCCCTAAAGCTTTTCTATAATTCAGCCAAACTCAGGCACCTGGCAACATTACACATGATAACTAAAAATCTTAGACTGGAACGTGCCTGGCAAGCCTGACTTTAGGGGCAGTGCTTTCCATCTCTGGGACACCCTGGCAATAATAGGCTGCCTGCTATGGCCTTGCCTTACGAGGGCTTGCAGCTATCTAAAGACATCCTCTCAAACTGCCTGCAGAGGATGCTTCATAGACATGATTCAGGTGCTGAAAGGCTGTAGAAACACTGAATAGAAAATCAGTGTTTGGCACCTGAATTGGCTTCAAACCACAGATCTATAAAGTCTTGTTTTTCCTGAGTATTTAAGGTATCTTCTTGTTGACTTTCCTTCTTACACCTGTGATAAATCTGCCCTACATCCTGTCCTCTCCATGGACAGATCCTTCCTTCCTGACCTCACTCACGGACAGCCTGCCTCCACCGTGCTGCCACCCAGATCCTGCACCAGACCTTAGTGATGACACTCAGCTGGAAAAAGAAATTACCAGCAGAGTTAACTGCCTAGCAGCCTGCTTCTGCATCTTTTGCCTGCTGTGTTTGTCCAGGAAAATGTGGATCTGTTGCTCACCATGACAGTTGCTGGACAGGACAGACAGTAAATGCCTTTGGTCATGCTGGCAGCAGTGACAGACTGGTGTCTACCTACATCAGTTGGCTTGAGTAGCGCTGAAGCCCAAGAAGAGATGCATTGAGGTGAAAAGCAAGGAAATACCCACAAGCAAATAATGCAGTACATTCTTAGAGAGGAGCCTGAAGATCTTTACCCAGGGATGACCTGTGCTGGCTACCCCTGGAGTTTTCTTTGTGGGAAGATGCTGTGAGAAAAGGACTGGTTGAAAACCAACTGAGAGCTTCTGGATTTGGTCCAGACATTTGTGTGTTACCATGCAACACTTCAGCTATTGTTTAGTACTGCCTGGAGCTCTTGGCTCTGTCAGCTGTGAAATGTGCCATCCAGCCAAAAGTGCACCCAGGCTCCTGTAGCCCATCTATTCCAGCTCTCAGCAGTCTGGGCTGCAGCAGACCTGCCCTCCATGGCCTTTGGACTCTGCTGTACATCTCCGGCCTCAGCAGCATGCTGGGGCAGCAAGTCTCAGTGTTTAATAATGCAATGTCAAAACCAGTCCCTTTAGTTTGTTGTAAATCTACTAGCTGGGCAAATTCACCATGTGCCCCCAGTTCTTCTGTTACGAGAAGCAGTGAATGACTGCTCATTTGTTGCCTCCCCATTTTCTGATTTCAGAGTCCTTGGCTTTGTCCCCTCTCCATCAACCTCCTCTCCGACATTGGGTGGTTTCAGCTGGGCTGTGCTGTACAGCCAGCCCAGGAGCAGTTCATCCCCATCGCTGCAGTAACAGCTGCATCCATCCATCTCCCAAATGGCACCCACCCTGTGAACGAGGGGGGGTCCCCAAGTAGTGCCTGGCATGCAGCAGCACCCTGACAGGAGCAGGAGATGTCCCTCCCCTCTTGCCGTGGAAGCAGAGGGGCTGTGGGACTCTGTCTAACAGTGCTCCTCTGTGTGGAGGTTACAGGGCCAGGGTTCAGCCCCTCTGAGCACCTCCCCGTCCTCCCTGTGCTGGGAGAAGCCAGTCACCAGGCATCATTTCTCCAGTCCACCAGCTCAGTGCTATCCTTGATCCCACCATCCCCATGGCAGGAGTAAGCCCTTGCACACAGCAGCCATCCACGCTGTGAACAGCACCAGGTGTGGGGTGATGCCTGGCCCTGTTCACCCTTGTGTCACCTGCCTCCTCAGCCCCGTGGCCTTGAAACCAGTGGAACTGCTGGAGCCATACTGTTTGCCATGGTGGGCTGTGGGTGTTAGCTGGTTCCTGGACCTGGCTCTGCAGGGACTGGGTGCCTGTGCTTAGCAAAGCGAGGAAGGAGGTTGCAACTTGCTGCAGACTCAGCAGGCAGATGCCAATCAAAATCTCACACTGATCTGAGTGCCCACGACACCCTCAGGGAGATTTTCCTCTCCAAGAGCTAGTCTTATCACTGCCCACAGCTGACTGCAGAGGGTGCTGCTGGCTGAGCCAGTGTCCCTCTTCAGTCACACTTCTCCTGCCATCCCATTTCCAGCCTGGTGCTCTAAAGCTTCTTGCTTTGCACATCCAGCTCAGCGCCTGCAGCTCCCATGTCTTCCCCCTTTTAAAAGTCCGTTTGCTGAGAGCTTACAATAATCCCACTCCACCTGACTCCTCAGCAGACTCCTTACTGTAGGACTCGATGGTTTCTCTGTTTAGATACAGCAGAGGTGGAGGCAATGCTGGTTTGATCAGGAAAGACTCCCCAGCTCCAGTGTTCCACTGTGGCGAGCCTCGAGGGGTACCTCTTGCCTCTTGAATGGAAGAGGACTGTTCACCTTGGCACAGACTGGCAAGGTCTGTGTTTTTAGCCCAATGTGGAAGGAATGTGGAGCTGTGTCAGCGCAATACTCATCACTCAGAACAGGCAATGCTTGGAGCAGAGGGGGATAGTACTGGCTGCCCACACCTTCTCCAGGGGAGCAGCTCAAGCCAGAGCTGTAGGGCAGGTGCCATCCAGGGTTGGATGAATTATCAAAGCAGCCCAGGACACCAGCACTGAGACCTAACCCATCTGTCCCCTCCCTGCAGCTCTGATCTCAGCACGTAGAAGCAAACAGACAAGCTGTGGGCAGAGATCTGGGCCCTTTCCTCACCTAAGAGGCTCCAAGGAGAGAAGGAGCTGATACATCCAGGGTTCAGCACACTGTACAGAGTGCTCACAGATGCCCTCAGGCAGTGTTAAAAGAAGCAGGTGACTCTTGCCTGTAGCCCCATGCAGGCAAGACCTAGTAGAGACAGTGTGACTGGCAGGTGGGAGCAGTTTGGTTCAGCCTCATCACTGGGCAGCAACTGCCTGCATTTGGCTTAACAGCCAGCTCTCCTGCCTGCCCACGTGCTCAAGCTTGGACCACAAATGTAATATTAACAGTGTATGTTCACTGAACACTAAATCACAGGAGCTTGCACTGACCTGGAACAAGCTTTGTAAACCCCTGAGATGAATGTGCAGTTTGAAAAGAAGTAGCAGCTCCTGTGCGCCTCTCCTGAGACCAGCACTGCAGCTTCACTGGGCTTGTTTTATGTGCATGCTGCATCATTATTATCCTCCAGAGCTGCAAGAGGCTGGCAGGAAACGTAGCCCAAGAAGCAAAATGTTAGCTGCTGCCTGCTGTCTGCCTGGGTTCCTTTGAGATGACTCCCGCACAGAGTTGTCTTCCTGCCTGAAGCTATGGAGGAGGCAAAAGGGTCAGAGTTTCTTGTTCTGCATGTAGCAGCACATGGCCTGATCCCCAACATCTCCCCCCGTCAGGGGACAGGGCTGGGTGTCCTGTCTTCTCCTGCAGAAAGGCAGAGAGGCAGAGTCAGTGGGACCTTGCCCTGCAGCAGACGCTGGCCATGTGGGAGTGGGCAGCGATGGAGCTGTGCAGGCAGATGAGCACCCCTCCTGAAGGAGAATCCTGTAAGAGGTAGGGCAGAAAGGCTGGAAAGCACTGGGATCCCTTGTGGAAACAGCCTTCTTGTGTATGGTGAGAAGGTGCAGGGCAGTCAGCAAACCCCAGGACACACATCCATGGTCTGTCGAATATGTGCTGGCGGGATCTGCTCCTTCCAGCCTGCATCTGGAGAGCAGTGAGCAAAGCATGCAGTCGCAGGGCCAGCAAAACGTCCCTTCCTGCTCCTGCTGTCCCAACTGCCCTCCAGCGGTCCCCTCTGACCAATGGCTATGAAATTGCCACTCCTCACAACTTGCTTTTTGTTCAAATTTCCCCCAGAGGCTGGACAGGTCTCGTCTTCCAGCTCAGCCAGTTTTGCTGTGCTGCCTTGCCTGGTCAAGCAGCTCCACCACTTCATCCCAGTGGTGCCTCTCAGTGTGATGAGTCTCCTGTCCTGTGTGCAACCAAGGACCACACCAGGCCCATCTGCCTGGGGCCGCCACAGAAACAGGAACTATTAACCCCAGAGTAGTGCTTGAGAAGCCCCGTCATGTTTTAGCTAACATTCAACCCTAAATTAGCTGGCAAGGCAACCAGAGGATGCAGGTCATAGCCGATCCTGCACATAGCAAGAGTGATGATATGTTCCCTCTCCCTCTGCCAAGAAATAGCACTGAGAAAAGGGCCTGATGTTATTTTTTATGATGTTTCCAGAGCCCCGCTTGAGCCCTTCTGACAGGCTCTGGGGGCCAGGGGAAGTGTAGACTCCTTCCCACCTGCTCATGATACAGACAAGGAACATGTCATCCCACTGACGGCAAGGCATGGGAACAAGTGAACACAAGCTGGAGCTGCAGTTGGGCATGGTCAGGGATCAGTCAGTCCCGCAGATTGCCCCGGGGCTTGGTGTGGTGCCAGAGCTCCACATTCCCAGCAGAGCATGATACAAGGCTTGGTGCAGCTCAGCGATCAGCTCAACTGGCTCCCGCGAGGGTGTCCTGAGGACGTAGCTCTTCATGCAGAGCTCTGTGCCAGGGTGGTAGCAGCTGGCAAAGCGCTTGCATGTCTCTGAACACAGCCTTTTCCAGCTCAGCCATGGAGCCCAGCGCTGAGGGCACCACAGAAGTTTGTAGCTTCAGAGCTCCTGGTGTGCAAAGGAGCAGGAGAAGATGCTTTCTGTTACATCCATGAAGCAGTTTCTGCCCACCCTGTAGCTGTGCTTTGGCTGCAGCCAGAGCAAGGACGGTGGCAGGAGGGGACTGTCCCTCAGTGACACCAGGTTGGGGTACTGTAGCCTGCAGCAAGGCATCATTGTGTGCTTCTGCTCTTTCGCCATGTCCCTCCCTGCTGCCCCTTCCCTTGTCCCATGCGTGGGTGGGTTGCAGCAGAAATGGAGAAATTATTTGGGGAAACCCAAGCTGGGGTGGATCACGGCCTTCCAAGCTGATCGACCAAGCCTGCCGGCTCCTATGCGCTGAGCTTTGCTTCCCTTTGCTGCAGAAGAGAGGGATTCAGCATCTGGAGAGTCGTTCAGATGGGACCAAGGAGGTCTTTGATGTTCAGCTCTTTAGTCACAAGGCCTTTGTGTCTGAACACAGCTAGACTCAAACAGTGGGGGACTGTGTACCTGGGCTGTACCTGCACCCAGGGTCTCTCAGCTCTCCCTCCCTGCTTGGACATGCCCTGCACCGCTCCCCTGCCCACATAGTTTAGATGCTTTGGCACCTCTGGCTCAAGGCAATGATGCAGGATGGTGGGTTTGGATGCAGAGAATTGTTTCAGGATGGATCTGAAGTTTTTTTACATCCTGGATGAGGTGGGATTGACGTAGGTTTGGTGATGTTTCATCTAGCTCCCAAATTGACCTGGTTTCCTTCCTGGCAGAAGAGCTGCTGCTGGCCTGGAGCAGTGTGTGAAGCTGCAGGACGAGTCAGGCTGCTCTGGGCACGTGTCATCACCCCCATCTCTGCCTGCAAGTCTGGGATGTCTCTAACTACCCAAATCCAGGAGGGAGCTGCAGTGCTACGTGGGTCTTCCCTACTTGAGAGGATGTTTGGATGTGACCCACTGCTCCTCCGTTTCCATCCTCTCTCCCTGTACATCCCAATGACCCTTCTGTCCCTTCGGACAAACCACGCGCACAGGGGCATAGGGGACTCTGGTGACAGTCACTAGGCAGTTGATCCCATCTCCAGGTCAAGGCTGTAAGGAAGCCTGAGTCTGCATTTCTTGGAGAGCAGTGGCCCATTTCAAATGAAGCAATCAAGAGAGCAGTGGCCCATTTCAAATGAAGCAATCAAGACCTTTCTCAGCTTTTGGAAAGAAAGACATTCTTTTCAAGACAGATTTAATTGCCAAAATGTCTGCAGGGCAAGTGGCAGCCTTTCATGGAGGTCAGGGTTCACCCCTGAAGACCCTGTCAGGAGAAGCAGCAGCTCTCCATGTCTCAAGGCCTGCTTCTCTGTGTTGTGACGACTGCCGTGAAGGAAAGAGCCAACTGACAGCATATCATCTTTGTAATCTTACAGCCCCATGGTGCTTAAATCCCATGTCTCCTGATCACCCTGCAGCTGGGAAATCATGGATCCACTGGATCTGGATCCAGCGTGATCACACGATCTTGTCTGTCAAATTAGAGCACAAGAAGGTGTTTCTGGACAGCTCTGTGCTTTTGCTGGAGGCTGAGGGACAGCCTGTCCCAGACTTGCAGTTAGAGCAAGCAGGGTCTAACCCACAGCAGGCTGGATATCTACCAGCTTAGGGTTTGCGCCAGTGGCTGCAGCATTTTTGACCCAAACCCAGACTTAGCCTCACACTGCATCCTGCTGTTGCCTTTGAATTGGTGCTTTGGATGGGTTGCTGAGGGCAGGAGGTGGCCTATGTGTGACACTGCTTCCCCAGACAGGTAATGAGCCAGATATGTCCAGTTTGACACCCCAGAGCTGACACAGGCCTGCTCCCTCCTCGCTCTCCACAGCTCTGCCCTCCTCCTGTGTCTCTGCCAGACCCGTGGCCCCACTCTGTACAGGGAGGCACCAGACCTGGGCAAGCCTGGCCCCTCCATGGGTGTCCTCTCATCCATCCCCACCAGTTCCAGGTCTTAAAAGTCTGGCCCTCGTAGGACCACTGCATCTCCAATCACCAGACCCTAATTTGCTTTGTGCAGGGAAATAATTAATAACCAGTGACATGCTGGACCAGTGGGCACGGTCCCCAGTGCCGGAGATATATTCATGTGCTCGGACATGCTATGCACAGAAATAAAAGAGACTGCTCATGTGAGGAAAGGCTGCGTGGCGTTGGGCTGGCCGAGACCTGGGATAAGGCTGCCCGTGGGTGCCACAGCCTCTGTGCCACTGCTTCATGCTTGTTCCTGCCCCTGAGGAGAGAACTGGCATCACCGGCAGCCCAGACTGGCATTCGGCACTTTGCCAAGGTTCCTCCTGGAAACCAAAGCCCTCCTCTCCCTGAATGCGTCCTTCTCACTGACTACACAGCAGGGTGAGGACAGGGCTTGTGCTCAGATTTCAAGGGCCAACATGTTCTTTGCAGACGTCGCTAATTCATGGGTAACCAGCTAATTGGGCATGTGCGGCATCAGCATTTTAATCAGCTGGAGTTTATTAGCATCTCTATGGCCCTGAATGCAGTCCTATAAAATCAGTCTTCTTTAATAGTAAAGCTAGGGTAATTTCTTTGTTGCGGGTGTTCTGACATTTCGAATGCTTGTCAGACTCTCTATTCTGCCTGATTTAATAATGCAACATGGTCTGCATTTCCATAACCCCGGCCTGCCCGAGGTGTATGAACACGCCGTGTCCTCAGAGGGTATTTCAGCGCAGCGTGCCTGCCCTTCAGCAAGCTCTCCTCAGCAGGGCCCTTGGCTAAGGCCCCATGTGGCACCCCATAGGTGCTGTGGATGGCTCTGCTGCCGATTCCCTCATCCTCCCAAAACCTCTGTCTGATTCCCTCGTCTTCCAATTCCCTCGTCCTCTGGACACCTCTGTCTGATTCCCTCGTCTTCCAATTCCCTCGTCCTCTGGACACCTCTGTCCGGCCCTTCCCCATGCTCAGTGGCACAGCCAGCTCCCGCAGGGCTCCTGGACACCGACTCAATTGATGCACTCCCCCTACTTCATTTTTGCGACTGGCCAGGGCCTGGGACACTTATCTCGGGGAGTATAAAGTTTATTTTTCAGCTTATATTTAGGATTCTCAGGAATGCATTGCTGAGGAGCCCCGAGGGAACGGTGCTGTGAGCAGACACTGCTCGGGATGCCTCTTCTCAACTATACAGCTGTCACAAAACCAGAGCGGGATCCTTCCCTCTCCACAGGCGCCAATTCCCGCCTCTCCGCTCCCGACCGCTCCCGCGGCTAACAAGATGGCGGCCCACGCCCCTCACGGCAGCTCGCCGCCGACGGGACGGTCTCATTGGGCAGCCGCGCTGCCCATCAAACGATCGGCGTCGCTGAGAGGTGGAGGCCGCACGGGGCGGGGCAAACGCTGATCGCCATAGGCTGTCGGGAGAGGCCCCACCCCCGTTTGGGTTGCCTAGCAACCGGAGGACTCTTGCGGCAGCCGGCTGGGCCCGGGGCCCGGGCCGCGACCGGGACCGGAACCGAGTGAGCGAGCTGCAGGGACTGGAGGCAGCCTGGCACCGACATCCTCCGGGAGCCGGTCCCTGAGATACACCCGACCCCCCGGGATCTCCCCTGGGCCGCTGTCCCCTCCAGGGCCCGGGCCTCTCCTCAGACGCCCCCCCCGGATCCTCCTGCCCCGGCCGCCCCGAGCCTCCTGACCCTCACACGGTGGGGGGTCCTCCCCACCGCGAATCCACCCTCCCAGCGCTGGCTCTCCCATAACTGGGGGATCCCTGGGTTCCCCTGGTGCCCCCAGACCCACCCCGAGGGGGCCCTTCGCTCCCAGTTAGCCTCCCCACACACCTGCCCCCTGCCCCCTCTGCTTGCCCTCATCCCCATCAGCACAACCCCTCCAGACACCCAGATCCCCTCTCCCACCTCTGGCAGTGCCAGCCCTGGAAGCATGGAGGTGCGTGTTTTCGCACCGGCCGCCCTGTGCTTCCCTCCCAGGTGGCCCCCCTCCACACACCTCTAGGGATTGCAGAGTTGCAATGCATGCCTCTCTGCCTCAGCTGCTACTTAGAAGCAGTTGGGAAGCTTTCTCTCCACCACCCTTCAAAGTCAGGAGTCTATTACTCTCCTCCCTTCCCATGGGTGTTTGACAGCCTCTCTGGGATAGAGACCGGTTCTGATGGACAACCCCATGTCCTGATCCTGTGCCCAGACCCAGGGAGAACTCTGGAGTAATCTGAAACTCCCACCTTTTCCCAAATTGCATTGTTTCTCTAATGCTGTCACCATGTTTTCCTTTTAGAGATAAAATCCAAGTGAGAAGAATATGTGTCAGTAGCAACAGAGGGACCTTGATGTTCTTTGAGGAAGAGATGGCGTGTCCTTTCTAGACCTCAAAACACTCAACTCACAAGTGTTTAACTGAAGCTATGGCAGCAGGGGATCCAGCTGTATTCCGAGTACCATTTCAGGATGTGAAGCAAAGAAACAAGCCCTTGGTGAAGGGCATGGCAACTTCAGAGAAGGCACCGATCGCTTTAGATACCATGAAGGCATTAGATCCATGTTGGTTAAAACCTGACAGCATAGAGACAGAAAGAATCATAACTGTCTTGGATGAGACAATTGTCAAGCTGGAGATGAGCAGTTTGATCCCACATATTATTGACTCTCTGGACAGGTTTGCTGATATGCTGGGACCTGAGATCACAAACAACCTGATCGAGCACCAAAAGCTTTCAAATGAAATGAAGCACCTGCTTGCCAGCTCGGAAGAAGAGGACACCACGAGAGCTGAGGAACAACGGGGCTGTCTCTGCTTGCTAGAGCAACGTCTGAAACATTCTGTTAGAAATGTCCTGAGACTCTTACTGGCCAACCCTTTGCTTTGCCAGGCTCTGAAATATGAAGCCTGGGCGAGAGAGTCACCAGCTGAAGTGTTTATGAAAGCCTTTAGGGAGTTCAGGAATTACATGGTTGAGAGACTCCTGACTAGTCCTGGGGAAGAGGAAGAAAAGATTCATTTCATGGAAGACATCTCCCTCCAGATTAAGAGAAACGCTGAAGCAATCACAGCTTTACAGGCAGAACTGGCAGCAGCAATAAGGACTCGAGAGGAGGAGGTATGATATTGTGGGAATATGTTTTCCAACAAAGCGTTACTGAAGCAAAACTTTGGTAAGCTAAAAAATGATCCCTTTCTTGCAGTTACAAAAGAGGAAGTTCCAGAAATTATTTCTAAACCAGATCATGTATTTAAAGACAGTGTTTTAATTGTAAGATATAATGAAAAATGCTTATTGCATGCTTGATATTTTTGAACTTGAATTTAGCATGTTTTGAACCTGTTCTTGTCAGCCAACTTGAGTGCCACAAGTCACTGAGTTTAAAAAGGAGCTGCAGGACAGGCACAAATTGCTGCGGTAGTGTTTTGGCAGGGCTACAATGCCAGCTGCCAGTTCAAGACTTCGTTCACTGCTGATGAAATGATGAAAAGTCATTCCAGGGAGAGACTGCTCTGATTAAAATCCATTTTTAATGTCTGTTCTGTCTTCACTCTTGCTTAAAACCAACATTTCTGTGACTTCCAACTCTGTAGCACTAGCTGCCTTAGAGCATTTGTGATTAATATGTGATTATACAAATTCTTCATTTTTTCAGTGAAGGCAGCTGAGGTACAGATAAATGAACGGGAGTTTCCCAGGCTCTTTCTGTGAGTCCGTGGGTTGTGCCAGCATCCAAGCCTCTGAACGCCTGACAAGCAATCCTTTGTTTTATACGTATGCTTTTCTTTCTCCTTCCTGCAAGAGGGGTCGGGGGGAAGGTTTTGTCATGTGCTTGCTGCACTGAATGGTGCTAACGGAGACAAGAGCCTGCTTTCCCCATTCGCTCCGCTCCTTGGAGATCCGTGAATCGAGACACTTGAGATTTTTATGTGCAATTTGGCAGCTTATCCAGGGCATCATGAATAAATCTGTTTCACTGGTCCCAGCTGAGGATTTCTCTCACAGGCAGCACACTGAGCTGCGTCTCCCAGACATCACTTTGAGCCTAATCCAAAGCTCGAGGGAGCCACAGGGCTCACTCCAGTGGCTCTGATTTTGGCTTTTCCTCAGATGGCAGTGCCAGTGGATCTCAGTTATGTTTTGTTCATTCTCTACCTTTATTAACAGATTCCTAGAGGAGCAGTGGGTGAAGGTTTCCAAAGCACCTTGTGTAAATCTAACTTTTGTTCCCTGAGCCAACAGTGGCAGGTCCTTGTTGCTAACAGATGAGCAGGCTATCTTCTTAGATCTCCTCCACCTTTGCAAGGGTGCCTTACTTCTCCTGCCCACTTTATGGCTCACCAGCATTTCTTGATGGTATTTCTTTCTCTTGTTTTCTGGGTCTAGATTCACAAGAAGGACAATGTGATCAAAGACCTCAAAACCAGCATGCAAGATCTGGCCAAAGTCTGCAAGGCCGGCATCCAGCAGATCAAGCAGGAAGGAGAAAAACAGCAAAAAGAGGAGCTGCAAGCCTCCCAGGCAAGGTGTGCCAGGTTACAGCAGGACATTGAGCAGCTAGGAGCACAACTCAATGCACTTGTACTGGAGCATCGAGCATCAGAGCTGGCTCTCAGAAAGGTAAATGAGAGGAGAGCTCTAGAACAGGAGATTTAAAACCTTTTGTAGTGCTGTCAGGTCTGGCTGCCGGCTGCTGCAAGTAATTACTTGGTTCCTGCTAGCTCCTGGCAGGATGCACATGCTGTTTGTCAGAGCGTACCTGCTCTGTCCTCATGCTCTGCTGATTCCAGTGGAAAGCAACCCTGCAGCAACAGCAGGGAAGTAGCCTGCTCACAGGTCCTCCTCCTGCCTGCTGGCTTATCTCTGAAAACACCTCTACATAGCAGTGTGACACTGCATGCTAGAGAGGTTGTGGTCTAGTCAGAGTGCAGAGCAGCAAGGCTACTAGGGAAGGCATATGTTAAGAAACAAGGGATTTGGTGTAGGGTGAGCAGAGCAAACTTTATATAAAGCCATCTTTTAGAGTTGCTTGTAGTATTCAAGGTTGAGTGCAGCTGATCTTGGGAGCTAAGCAGTTCCTACTCTGTCTGGCACTTTGCTGAAGACACAAGCCAAGCAGCCGGGTTGAGTTGAATGAGGGGGAAATGTGATTTATCACAGTGCTGAGCAGATACAGAAGGAGGAAACAGGAACAGCAGGCAGGCTCAACAGCTCTGTCCTGAGCAGAACATGCTACTGACACAGGGCACAGAATCTGGAACTGGAACAAGAGCATTTTTCCCCCTCATTTTGCTCCTACTGGCTATTTACTCCAACCAAGCACTGGCCTCCCACAGGCAGGACAGCACGCACTGGTAATAGGGCATCTTTCACTCTTGCATTGGCCGTTTTAGAGCAAAGTGGCAGTGGGGCTGGGCGCTGACAAAGCATCAAGTGCAAGTTAGAGCCACAGTACAAAATCCCAAATGTACCCATTTACACCTTCTTTAACAGAGTGGCTTTATCGAGGAATTTTCCTGAGGCTGCAGGCCACTGCAGTATTTGTTGATGAGTTGCTCAGCTCACTCTAATGGCCAGGCAGACAGATTTACTGACCACAGAGGTCTCCTTTCCTCCTCCTTAGCATGTCCTCTAGGCCCTGTGTGGCCCAAGATTGTACTTGTGGTCTAAATAGCTGAGGTCTGACCTCATGATGGCCTGGAAACCCTTGGGACATCCTGGGTCAGTGTCATACAGGAAATCGGGTGGCATTTGTGATGGGCTGTAGCTGATCTTTCTCTTGATGATTCCACAGAACACAGATAGAGCAGCTTGGGGTAAACTGCCCATACCTGGTTATACTGCAGTATAGCCACTGTTAAAACTGTTTTACAGCTAGAAATATCTCTTCATTTTAAAAGGTACCATCATTTGAGTACTTTCTGTCCTGCTTTCATGTTTAACAGTTCTCTATCGCTTCAGTTTTAGGGTGGTTGCCCCAATTTCTTGATGACATGCCACATTCCATCAGATATGTTCATTTCATACTGCAGAATGCACCTTTCAGATGTGTTTCAATCCCCCAGCCCCATGCTGTAAACCAAATAGGGCCCTTTCTGCCTTCAGGTAATGTCCCACGAGAATCCCTAAACCAAGGCAAAGAAAATATGCATCAGCTGAAGGAAGCTCGCCACAGGGAGTAGGTGTTACACTCAATATAAGGATGCTGGGGCTCAAAGCTACACTGTTTTCTAACTCAGGCTACTTTTTACCAGGCTTCAGGCACCTGCAAGGAACCTATCTTGCTTTGTGTTTCAGAGGAAGTGCAGAATGGAGATGGAAATTGTGAACTGGATCCAGAAATATGACACAGACATGGGAGAAAAACAGGTATCCACTTTGAAGTGCTTTGCTCTCCCATGAGGTGATATGTTCAGGTAGATTCCTATCCAAATGGGCATGTGGCTTTTACACAGGAGGCCATGGAAGTGAGGGGCAGTTCTCCAGAAGTACCGGCTTTAGAAGGAAGGGTATCTTTGTCCTGCCTATGTGTTCAGGAGTTCTCTGCTGCTTTGACTTCAGAAAGTTACATCCACTGCTGAGTCACACAGTATCTGGGGGCAAATGGGTTGCCACGTTCTGTCAGACATGCACACCTGATGCTAGGGAACAGGTTTTTCAGTTTTGCTTCAATCCTCAATCCTGTTGGCCCTACTTGGTGTCCAAACCATGCTCCTGTTTCTACTGCCCCCCTTGAGAGTTGTGCTAAGTGCAAAGAAACTGAACAGCCTGCATACTGCTGCCTTGGCATCCAGCTTAACCACAACAAGCCGAGAATCACATCAGTACCCCTCAACCTCATCTCTGAGAAGGCCCTAGTTGCTTTCCTTTTCTTTCCCTATTTATGGAGGTGGATAAAACCTACTGGATTACTAACAAAGCAAAAGGTAGGGAGGGGCCTAGAAGCTGGCTGCTAATTGTAAGAAATAATCCCCCCTTGTCAGATGTTTAACAATATGATTATTTTGGTTTCCTGTCTGCGGGGTGGCTGGAGCACCACATCATGGCAGGTTTGGGGCACAACTTGCTAAGGCAGGCACATATCCACACTGCTGGTTCTCCTCACCTTCCACCTCCATGTGGCTTCCTCAAAGGCATTAGAAAAGGTGTGAACTGCTGCTGAGCATGGAAGTACAGCAACACCACTAAAACTGCCTGTCCTTGGCCTTTTCCAAGCTGACATGGTCTGGCTCTTCTCATGCTTTCAACAGTGTACAGCTTATCAGCTGGGCTTCAGTGTCACTCATCTAAATGGCTTCTTAGCAAAGTTGTTAGCTCAGGCTCAGCCTTACCCAAACTGCAGTGATACGTCTTTTTGCAGAGCATCCACAGGAGGGGCTTGGACCTGCCTTTGTAGTTACCTGGTGAGAGTTCCCAGCTGAGCGTGGATGCTGTTTGCAACACAGGGAGAATTACGAGAGTATTTTTCAGGAGCATGAGGATAGTAGGACCTGGCATCTCGTGAAATTCCCCTAGTACTGGGCACATGCCTCCTTTTTGAGTCCCTTTGGAAAGGCTCAGCTCAGCTCCCAGTCATGGTTCTGCCTGGATTCAGGATGGGCTTAAGAACCCTTACCTAGGGATGTACAGGGAAGAGCTACTGAATGTTCCTAAAATTGCTGTACCTGGTATCTGCTGTCTGACTAGGCTGAGTATGAGGATGTTCATGCTGCCTACACAGAGGAGAAGGCCCAGCTGTCCCTGCTGATGGAGAAACGTGCTGTGCTTCTCCAGGAGTATTCCCAGATTGAGGAGGAGCGCAGGATATGTCAGGAGAAGGAGGAGCAGGCTTTGAAGGAATTCACCATCATGACCCTTGCTGCCACCCGCATCCAGGCCTTCTGGAGAGGCTACTTGGTCCGGTCCCTCCTCAAATCAAAAAGGAAGAAGAAGAAAAAGGGCAAGGGCAAGAAGACCAAGAAATAAAGCACAAAATCTATTCTCTCTCTTTCTGGCAAAGCTGCTGACTCCACTGGGACTGAGCTCTTCCAGATAAAAGCATTAGACTTGAGAGATCATTTGCATTACTGCCAAAGCTCTCCAAGGCTGGGCCTGCCTCTCATAGTTGGAATATATTGAAGCAGTGGTGTGAAGACATGTCTCACCATTTTAGGTTTGGCTTTGCTACCTCTCTGCAAGGAGGAGGATGTCTAGCCCAGATCCTCAGGCTTGGAGCCAAGTGTGCTCATTGGAGATGTTTCCAGGGCCGGTGTCAGGGGCTGGGGGAGCCCCTTCACCCACACCTCAGCCCGCTGCTGCTCATCGCATGGCCAGCCCCAGGCCTGCATCTCCCTGCTCAGCCTCAAACTGGCCGCTCAGTGCTGATGGTGCTTGTTCACGAGACCTGTACTCCCTGCTTGCCGCCAGCCTGCTGGAACCCATTAAGTGCTGTGGGGTTCCCCATGGGCCTTGTGCCACCAATCCTGCTCCCCTTTCCAGTGCAGCTTCCCTGCCCTGTGGTGGGTCCACGGCCCAGCTGTCACACAAGATGGAGATGGTTGGTGCCAAGGTCACGTTCATGGTCTGTGCCCACGAGGCCCCTGTGAGACCCTGGCAAAGGCTGGCAGGAGCTCTCGCTTTGAGCTGCCTGTGCTGGCAGGACTGCCATGAGCGAGCAGGCAGAGGTGCACGTGCAGGTGATGGGCGAGCACTAATGCGATCAGGGAGGATCAAAGCAGATTAGAGAGATCAGAGAAAGGCGATCCTCTGGGGCTGGGAGGGTGGAAGGGGCCTGGGTGGACACGGGGACGCCTGTCACGGCAGCATCTGCCACGGGTCCCCACAGCACTTTGCTGGGCTCACCCTGGAGAGGGATCCCCCTCAGACATGACCCAGCTCATAAAAACCAGGACTGTGGGCTGGTGGGGGAAGCAGGTGAGGGGGACAGGGCTTTTCCTCCCAGCTAGGCGGGCGGCACCAAGAGGGATTTTTATGGGAGCTGTGACAGCACCTTTCCCCCCGCCCGGCACTGCCGCCCCTCGCGCTGGCCCCTCTGCCGCACACATGCTCCTGTAGTTTTTCCATGTTTGCTTGCTGGTTTGCATTCTTCCCCAGGTCATCTTTTTCTTAAAGCAGCTTTAAGAGTGGGGTTTTTTTTCAGTGTTTTTAGAGAGGGGTGTTGGAGCAATGGCACAACACTGTGGCAGGCTGGGGGGCTCCTCAGGCTGCAGCTCTGGGCTCTGGCCTGCAGCTGGACCGCATAACCCCCCCC
>JANZLQ010000092.1:1059008-1241673 GCA_026212715.1 Elanus axillaris | reverse complement strand
CCCCGCGCCGGTGCCCGGCGGAGCGGAGCGGGGCGGCGGGAGCGGAGCCGTCGGGCCGGGCCGCGCCGCGTCCGCGGGGTCTATGGGGAAGGCGGCCGCGCTGTGCGGCGGCGGTGGCAACAGCACCCGCGGGCTGGTCTCTCTCCTCAGCGCCGTCCCCTGCTTGGCCTGCCAGGAGCTGCCGGCCATGAGCGCGGAGCCGGGGTGCCGGGGCGGCGGGGGACCGGCGGGGGGGCCGCCCGCCGCCCCGGGCTCTGACACCTACAAGGGCTGGCTCTTCAAGTGGACCAACTACCTGAAGGGCTACCAGCGCCGCTGGTTCGTGCTCAGCAACGGGCTCCTCAGCTACTACAGGTACCGGAGATGCGGCGGGGGGGGGCGGGAACGGCCACGGGTCGGTACCGGCCCGGGCCTGCTGCGGCGGGTGCGGTGTCCTTCGGCTGCCCGGGCCGGGTGCGCCGGTGCCAGCCCCGCCAGGCCCGGGCAGGTGCCTCCGGTGTCGGGGGACGAGCCGCGGCAGGGAGCATCCCGCGGGGTTTGCGCTTCTGCAGAACGAGGATCCCTTCGTTTTACCGAGTTGGGTGTTTTCGGGGTTTTTTGGGTTTTTTTTCCCCGTCTTTTAAAGCAAAACTCGGGTTTTGATCCTCTCCTGTGGAGAGGAGCCGGCCCGGTCCGGTCCGGTGCGGGGCCGGGGATCGGCCGCCCCGTTGGTCTCCCATCCCTCCGCTGCAGCAGCTACAACTACCCTTAAAGCCGAATTCGTAAGCCTTCTAACCAAAAAAACCCTTTTTGCCTAAAATGGATTTGCTTTTGTAACCTACTTCTCCTCCTTTTCTTATTTTTTTCCCCCTTTTTTTTTTTTTGCCAGGCAGGAGACCGGAGTCTGCAAATAATTCCAATAGCTGTGCGTGTAAATGCAAGCGTTGCGGCAGCTGTGTCCAAGGGGAAAGGATGGCCTGGGATGTTGTGCTTCGGGAGGCAGCCGAGGCAGGAGGCTGTGTTATTGGAGGAAGGAAGGAAGTCATAGCACTTAACAGTGACTCAAAAGTCTTGCCTGGCTTTCTTTGCTGTCTAATGTGATGGTTTTTGTACAGGCAGGTTGTGGGTTTGGTGAGGAGGGTATCGGGCGTGGGGATGGGAGGCTGCGAGGTTTGATCCAAAGTGATATTGTTTTAGTAGGTTCTCTTGTGTTTTGTGTAGCAGTTGAGTGGTAAAAATACAGGTATAGGGTGTTGTAGGATTTTGGTGTATTTATCCTTTAGGAAGGGTCATGTTTATTCTTGTCACTGGGAAGACAAGTGCTCTGTCACCTAGAGTATTGTGGAGTATATGTTGGCTGTATCTGAGATCATGGAAAGGATACCGGATATTACAGATGGTTAGAGCTTTGTAAAATAATACATCTTTAAAGTCCCAAACCCTGTGAGTGAGGACTTCTCTGTAAATGCCAGGCAAAAGCTGTTTTTTCTCCTCACACAAAGTTCATCTTCTCAGCTACAGCTAATGACACATAGCCTGAAGGCGACCCCTGAGTTTCAGCTCACTGTCAGGTGTTAATATGAACTCTTCCAGCTCCAAAGAGAGATTTGCAACCTGGGTCTTGAGGTTGGACTGTGCCAGTTAACAGGTCAGAAGTTCAATGGTGTGTTTATCTACTTGGAGTTCTTTAACACCTTCCCCCTCCCCCCAAAACTCAGACCAAACAAAAATGCTTTGTAATGAACACCCCCATGAGAATGTAGTTACCTCTCAGTAATTCAGCTAATTTACTTGTAATCCTTTCTGGTATGCTTATGTATGCTCTTTGACTCTAGTTCAGATCTGGACCAGCAGAACTATGTGGCTTGAAAAGGTGGTTGAAGTTTAATGCTCCACTTGTAGCCACGTCAGAGTGTTTTTCTTCTGTATTGATGCCAAATCTGTCATAGGCAAACAAGTGGTTTTCTTCAACAATTATTTTAGACCAGAACAAGTGGGTTTATTTTAAGACAATTTGATCCGTTTTAGGCTGAAACAACAAACAAAAACACCCAAGGAAATTATTCTGAGCAGGACGTGAAGGAGTTGAAACTGCGTTACTTTGTGGAGCTTTCAGCCAGTGCAGACCTGCAGCAGCTGTTTGGGAAAATTGATGCTGAAAGTTTTTTGTGCCTTCTTTTTTCATCATTGGGCTCGATGAGAACTGAGTTAATTTGGTTGTGAGTCAAGAGTACAAAAGTACAGAACACGTGGTAAAGTTTTTCTTAAATGGAAAAAAAGCCTCCGTGATACTCTTCAAAACCAATGTTCTTAAGAAACAGCCATGCCGACCCATAAAGTGTCAGCTCCGATTGCTCATCGCAGAGCGCTCCTGTGAGACAATCAGGGGTAAACTGGCATTTTAATTTTAATATGACTTCTAGCTAACTGACAGGAGCAAGGAAGCTCCAGGTATCAGGCAGTGTGTTTTCACTGATCTTCTCTGCGTGAGCAGACTGCTGGGCAACATGTGGACTGCTGCTTGTTTGACTTCTATGCAGAGAATTTAAGAAACAACTTCTATAAAGGTCTCTTGCTATTGTGAGCCACGTGTCTTACTTTCTGCTGGGTCTGTGCTCATCCTAGCTCTGAAGGTTCATGCCAGAATTTGCTGCTAAAGGCTTTGCAGGTCAAATCATGTCCTTGCAGGTGAATTGCTGCACTCTCCTTTTCTCTGTGGCTTTTGACGCCTTTGTAGCTTGAGTTTGGAAGGTGGTTGCCCTGATACACAACTTGGATGATTTAGCTGTTGACCGTTCAGGACTAGCTTGATAGAAACTTCATTTTGCTTGTGCACGAAAATCATCTTAATTGGAAAAAAAAGCACCGTGATGCCCAAGTGGCCTCCTCTTGTGTATTGATTTAGTTCCAGATTGAAGCTTTTCGTTTCATTTGAATTTCTTGCTGCTCGCTGTTTAGCTTGCTTTAAAAAAACCAGCCTGTCACGTTGCCTGGTGGTGATTCCTGGTAGTTTTTTTTGTTTGTAGAGTTGAGCTCTTAAAATCTTCCGTGGCCTTTTGGGAGCTCCCATTGTAATGGTGTGTGGGTGGGCGCCGTGCCATCCGGCAGGAGCTGCTCAATGGGGTTTTCCTGGGTAGCCAGGTGCAATGCCTGTTTTCCACCCGCTTGGTTTCACCGGGACGGTTTGCTGAATTAAAGCTTTTAATTAGAGTGTTCTTTCCAAATGGAGTATTGAAAGCCTCCTGTATCTTTGCAAATCTATGAAGACGTCAAGTCTTACAGCCAGCAAAGCTTCCCTGCAGATCGTGTGCTTTTGCTTCGTATTCCCTACTCTGAACTTGTGGAAAATGATAACGGCCAAGTAATTCTTGAAGATTTCCTCTGCGGTATCCTCCTCTGGAGTGAGGAGTGTGGATTTAGGAACTTCCAGGAGTCACATAGCAAGGTAGCTGGACCATTTTAATTGCTGTTGATTGTCCCACTTAGGTTGTTTTTTTGACTAAGTTTTCTGGCTGACTTGGAAATCTACAGCGCAAAGGCGATGCCTGTGTTGGAGGGCAGTTTAAGCATGACACAACTAGTCTACTTGACTTGCTAATGATCAAAACTCTCTTTCTAAACTACTCTGGCAGGCTGCCACTTATAGATTCATCATTATCTATAATTAGCGTGTCTGTACCAGAGAATCTAATCACCTTGAACAGATAAGTGTTTTCAAGGAGATTAGAGAGCATCTTTAGGTAAGTATTAATTCATCAAAGATTGGTATTGGCTGTTGTGATCGATGTTCCAGATGAGCGTTGTCTTCTCCAAGCAGCTTTCTCATATTTCGAAGAGCTTGAGTTTCATGTTGTCGCCTCTGTGGTTTTGGTCCATAGCCCGTTATTCATGGATTAGGTGTCTGAAGAGCCTTCAGCAGTACTCTCTGTGGTCACAGGATGTAATAGTTAAAGCAATGCCAAATGGAGAAGGAAAAAAATGTTTCATGCTGTGATTTGGTCATTGTGAAGTGAAATGTTTCTCATCAGAAAGCAGCCTTAGCTCTGGTTGCTGGGTCTGCTCTTAGAGGAACGATGGGTGCCTGGGGCAGTTTAGCTGCCTTGTCTGCATTATCCTGCAAAGGTGGAGAGCATGGGCAGCTCAGTTCCCTGGAAAAGCTGTGTTTCCCAGAGCAGCGTTCTTCACTAGCTTTGTTTATGCAGCAGTTAAGTACAAACTGGAGTTTTTTTTTTTTTTTCCTGCTTCTTGTACTTAGACTCCAGCTAAAAGCTGAGGTGCTGAGTTCAGGAAGGAGCTTGAAAACCACTGCTGATACTAGAGATGTGGAGGAATTGAGGACTTCCAGAAGAGACCTCTGGGAACCTCTGATCCAGTATCCGCTCAGTGTGGGGCCACCCAGTGAGGTTGCTCAGGTCCTTGAGCTGTTGAGGTTTGAATGTCTCTGAGGTATGAGATTACACAGCCTCTCTGGGCCCTGCTTCCAGTGTTGGACCACCCCTGGGAGGGGAAAATGTTTCTTTCTATTTAGCTTGTACATAATAAAATGAGGAGAGAGATACACTCTCCTAGAATGATTTTTATAATGGCTTGTCCCTCCGCAGACATAGAAGTAGCTGGATGTCCTTGAATGTTTGTCATTGTTGGGGTGTTGGAGCACACAGGTTTTAAGGACAGCCCTATGGCTGCACGGTGACTTTGAGCTACTTGTTTTTAAACAAGCGTTTTAATAATTTGTGTTCCCAGTCATCTTGTTTTCACATGACACTTGCTTTATCCATATGGTGCTTTGCTGTTGATCACTGTTCATCGTTTGCCCATTTTTGAGGAAGCTCCTCTTCTGTGCCTTGTAACTGGGAATGCGTGCTTGCACGGCTCCGTTGGGGCACGTCGTGTCAGAGCAGCACTTGAGTGCTGCTGTGGTGCGAGATGAGCGATGCTCTTTCCTGGGCTGCTCGTTGCAGGCTTGATTGCTCTGCTCCCAGTTTAGTGCTGCGGTGGGGGAGTCAGGCTCGCTTGACTCCAAACAGCAACTGCTGCTGACACTGCAGGAGAGCATGAGACACGGATCTTAATCCTTAAGGGTGTTTTCGTCATGGCCTGATTATTAGCGCTCTGTGAGGATTTTTATATCTCTTCCTTCAACTGTAGTATTCTGCCCGGTTTTGTTTGCTGGTTGCAAACAGCCAACAAGAGCTATGAACTATCTTGATGCTTTATTTCTACCCATATAATTTCAAATCAAGTATACTGTCCCAAATGCTTCATTTGATGAAATTGTAGCAGAAATAACTGATTTGTCTTGTGCAGAACTAAAATTTTGAGAGGGGCAATGCATTCTGGTTTTGTGCGGAATGGCTGCAGCCTGTATCGCTGTCTCAAGGTTGATTGCGTGGTGAACTTTCACGCATCGCTCACACTGCTGTTTTAGCTCCTGGTGCTGTTTGCAGGTATGAAGCATATTTATGGGCTCAGCTGCTCGCATGCTTATGGGAGAGTAAGATGCCTGTCACCCGTTTCTGGTCTCTAATGGTTCCAGCTTTTGTTTCCGGAGAACACGTAGGTGCCTTTGCTGTAGCCTTCCTTCGTTGTCCTCTGCAAGGGCAGGGGAAGGTCACTGCTCCAGTCCTGCGTTTCTCCCACACGTTGCTGGTAGCTGCTGCTCAGCTCTGCCTTTCGCAGCTGAGGGCTCGTGTGGGCTGGCTGCTGCTTTGGGATAACAGTGGCTTTGCTCACCTCTGAGAAATTGTTGTCAGCCTCTGGGTTGGTCGTCTTTGGTGTGTGCTGCTGGGTGTGCTCGAGGAGCGATACGGCTGTCTGTTCTGGTCCAGGCGTGCAGAGGTGACTGGTATCACCTGCCTTTTGGCTGTAGCTCTTATGGCTGTCTTTGTCTAGGGTAATAGGTGTTCAGCTCTGACTTTGCTTGCTCCAATTACGGGTTTAAATTTGTGCTTGCATGGTCTGTCTTCCTCTGTACCCACAGTGAGTCACTGGTGAAGGAGCTGATCTTTCTTGTCAGAAGTAATGTGAGAAACCTGCTGTGTTTTTTTCCTTACAGTATCCCTTTTAACATACCTGATTTCCTTCCAAAGAGTTTTCGGTCAGTACAATGTGTGGTGTTTAGAGCACTGTAACTTGTCTCTGAATGACCTGGACTTTCATTATCCATAGGTTGATTTTTATGTTGCAGCAAGTCAGACTGCTGCGCTTCTTTTCTCTGTTGTTTTGTGCTTACGTATAAATTGCATTGTAGCTAGGTAACTTAAGCGTGTAGTGATATCAGAGCCTTTAGCTTCTTGTAGGTCTTTTCAGATCTAGTGCTGATGGCCAACAACTCAGGTCATCACCCTGAAATGGGAGTTGTCCCAGCCTGCTATCTGGAGGGCAGGCAGCTAGCTCGCTGTGCCCTAACATCCTGGAGATTTGTCCCCTAAATAGGATACTGCTTCAAAACCTGAGCTAACTGGAGGCATTAAATTTCCCTTCAGGTCCTCATTATGCTGTTCAATTATTTTAATTTTTCTTATTGCACCTTGGCAGGGATCTTTCTACACTTTACGTCAGCCTTTGTTTGGTTTCGATCAAAAAGCTTGTTTAATAATTAATTACTTAATATTTCTCTGTCTGACGACTGCAGGCTGAGCAGACGGAGTTAAAGCGAGAGGATGACAAAGCTGGATGTGCTTGTAGCTGTTGGGTCAATGACTGCTGACTCACACATGCTTGTGTGTGAGATTGCCACTGCTGAGCCTTCAGGCTATGTATGAATTAACTTCAGAATTAAAAATGCAAATTGAAAGCATGGTACTACAGGCCAGTGGCATGATTCGATTATCAGTGGCAGCACTGGGATAAAAGCAGAACAAATCTCCTTCTTGGTCCTGTTCCAGGCGCTTATACGATTCACTTCACCTTTGCAAGCACCAGCTCCTGGGAGTGCTGTTTTTGAAATGTGGCTTGTTGCTCTCCGTCATCTCGGCCTCCCGCTGTCACCAGGTGATGTTGCTCATAACTGTATGACGTTGCTGCACTGCTGGGTTTGTTGCTGCTTGCAAGTTACGTTGTGCAGTTCACAGTGCTGACATGGGCAGCAATGAAATTTTTGCAGTGTGAGCCGTTATTGACTGGCTTGCATGCATGTGTTAGAAACTTGTCGTGTGTGTTTGCCCTGCATCCAGCGGTCCTTCCTTTCACGCTAATTTGGGCTTGAATTGTATTTCTATCAACTTTCCTGCTGTGGGGTTTGGGTTTTTTTTTAATATAAATCTAACTCCTTAAAGATATTTCTGCTTTGAAATCACGACCGGATAGATGTACATCCCTACAGTGACTCAGGGGGAGGTCCTTCCTTCCCTAAAAATAGTCTTAATTCTCCAGATGAAGAGCACTGTCTGAGCACATGTAGCAGTTTAAAGCAGCTTCTGCAATGCATGCAAAGATAAATACGGTGATGTGGGAGTCTGTGCCTTTCTCTTTTCCTTCTTTAACACAAAGCAGTGATTCTTAATCTGTTATTAATAGCTACAGCAGGTTTCTGCTAAGCACTTTGTAAGAAATGGAGCAGGAAAATGTTGTCCTTCACACCTACTGCTTGTGTATTACTGCTCTATGCATAAGGTCTTCTTACTTTAGGCTTGTTGATTGGTACGGATACCTAAACAGTGCAGCTGTGTGCTCTTTTAAAGAACAGCAAACTGCTTCTTTCCATGGCATAGCTGACAGATGCGATAACAAGGGCTTGCAGTAGTAACCCTGGATGGGCAGCAGAACTCCTTTGGGAAGACACTTGGACTCCTGTTGCTGAGGCTGGCATTCAGGTTACTTGCTTAGTTTCTCCAGGGATGCTCCCTACGGCGTTTGGTGATGTTGGGCTGTAAGTGCAGCCCTGTTTACAGAAGTGTGGTGGTGGGCACTTGCCAGCTGAGTTGGTGCTTTGTGCCTGTCACTCTTCCGAACACAGAATTAAGAGTATTTGTCACAGCAGAAAATATCCATGGCAACTAATTCACCAGTTCTGTGAATCGTCACGATTTTTGAAGTTTCTCTTTTTCTGTGAAATGCACAGGGGTGGTTCCACAAACTTTTTTTTTCAGGTCTTCCGCAACTGTCAGGAGTGATGGCTCTTCTTGGAAACGTGTGAAAAATACAGCGGTCCCAATTCGGAAGACGGGGTGAGTTTGGGTGTATTTGGCTGTGGAATGGATATGGGTGACTGAGGTATGCTCATGCCAGTAGGACAGAGACAGGCCCCTTATCTCCAGATGGAGTGTGCATGAGTGGGGATTACATGATTAAATAAGCACATTTTTGTCTTAAAAATGTGAAGATGTTGTGCAGCAGGTGGGGGTGCCACCTGTGCCTGCAGCTTGTTAAGAGTTAATGAAGTTAAGTTTCAGCCTTTGGTCTGAAGTCCTTTTTGGAGGCATCTGGATGCGAGTGCTTGGGTGGTGCTGCATGGCTAGGTCTCAGGGCCGTGTACTTCAGAAGCCCCATCCTATTTTTAAAGGACGGAGATCTTTCAGCTTTGCTGTTTCCAAGTGTTACTGCAACTGATGCTGGATGCTGTTTATCTGCTGTTTGTTGCTCCCAAGTTACTACTGAGGTGTTGCCCCGCAGAGCTTGTAGAGCAAAAAGCACTACAGGTTTATAGTGTGTGGTCAGGTGAAACTAGTAAGTGGCTTTATTTTATCCAAGCAGTTTTTTCCTTTCCTTGTCAGTTGGGTCTCTTGTGGTCTGTGTTGGTGAGAGGCTGCTGCAGGCTCCCCATCTTTGAATCTCTCCTGGGATGTAAATTTTATAAGCAGGACGGAAGAGAGTACTCAGACCAAAAGTCATTTTGCGATGGTTCAAAAGGGGACAATCATCTTAATACTGTATAATTTGTATTGAGCATGCACAGCACACTTACCAGCTCACACTGCTGAGTTGTATGATACTTTCACTGTCTTGAGACAGCACGTAGGGCACCCTTTTGAAGCTGGTGTAGCATTAAATGCTCACAGTGGCCGTATCCTGTCAGGGGTTGATTAGGAGTACTGTATGGCTTGATACTTGTTAGAGTGTAGTGTCCGAACATACAATTTTTTTTTTTTTTTTGTAGATGTGGTAAGATTACACCTCATTAGTCCTAGTATTTGCTTTATAATGTCTTTATTAACGGGTGAGTGCACTCACAGCCGGTCTGTGGATGATACCAAATGGAGCAGAGAGGCTGCTCCATCAGAAGGCAGGTCTGGGTTTCAGAGGGACCATGGCAGGCTGGAGAAACAGGATGATGGGAACCTTGTGGTGTTCAGCAGAGGTGAACACAAGCCCTGCCCTGGGGTAGCTGGCTAGAAGGCAGCTTTGCGGAAGAGCCCCTGGGGGGGTCCAGGTGGACAAGAAGGTGACCAGGAGCCATCACAGGTCAGCTGTCTCTTTGGCTGTCTTAGCAGAAATGCCGCCAGCGTGTCGAGGGAAGGGACCATCCCTTCTGCTCAGCACTGGGGAGGTCTGTCTGGGCTGTGGGTCTGGTTTGGGCATCCCTCCCTGGTGGAGGGATGTGGGTGTGCTCAGCCTGGACCGGAGGAGGAGGAGGAGGGGAGACCTTACTGCTGCTCACAGCTACATGATGGGGGGGGGGTGTGGAGAGGACAGAGCCTGGCCTTGCTCACGATGGGATGAGGCAATGGGCTGGTATCAGAGCGTGGGAAATCATACGTGGACACAAGGAAACATGTTGTAATTGGAAGTGGGGGCTGAATACTGGGATGGGGGTCTGGAGAGGTGGAGGAAACTCTTGGCTATGTTCAAGCTGTGGCTAGACAAGGTCCTGCGCAACCTGATGTGGTTGCTTCTGCTCGGAGCAGGAGATTGGACCTGAGGTGCCTTCCAGACTCAGTTAATGTACCATTCTGTCATTACGTGGTTTCTGATGCTTAAAACTTGCTAAGTTTGCCTTCAGCTCTCCAGGTACTGATGGAGGATGAAGAAAAGCCACATCGTGTCTATGGCTTGCCCTGGCAGTGCTGGGGGAGCACTGGTGATTCCTGTGTCTGTATGCCTCAGGCTGTTTCATAGACTGACTCCCCCACTTCCACGGCTCCCTGCATTGTTCCTGCTACAGGGGGTTCACAGTGCAAGACCCTCATTTATTCTCTTTTTTTTTTTTTTAACTCCTGATGCATGTTCCATTGTCAGCATCGGGGACAGACAGCTGTAGCTGGGTGCTGGCTTTGGGGAAGGCAGGAGAGCGATGTCAGCAGAGCACCTGATGGGAAGAGCTGCATGGGGATGTCTCCAAATGTGAAGTGAGGAGAGCTGGCTGGGGCTCAAAGAGCCTTGGAGGTGTCTGTAATTGGAGACTAAACAGTGGTTTGTTTACTGCATCCTTCTGGTCCTTGCTTTGTACCTCTTCCACTTGCCCCATGGGCGAGAGTCACATCAGGACTGGGGGAGGTGGGAAGGGATGGGCTGCAGGGTATGTCCCCTGCAGTCTGGGACTCTTTTGTGCCTCATGTTTGGAAATGAGCAGAATCCACTTATAAATCTGAAAAGCCGATTTGGTAAGGAATCGGGACACTAGTGCTTTCAGCACTGCTTGAACAATACAGTCTCACTGTGTGCTCTGTGCTGGTTCTAAAGTTGATTTTTTAATAGTACTGAGAGTTTGGCTTTGTATAAGCTAGTGTTACTTATCCAGTGCCTCTAGCTCTCAATTCCTGCACTGCTTGTGGCTGTACTACTTTAAAAAAAAAAAAAAGTATGATTTTATTCTCTAAAGTTATAAGTTGGCCCTTAAAGTGAGGGAAGAGCTTCTGCCTGACATTGGGACAGCCTGAGGACTGAGAAGCCAATACAAATGCACATCTGAAATTTATGATGTGATTACACCGTGCTTTACTGGTATATCATGGTTTTATTAGTTAAAGCTTATAATAAATACAGTGTTTTGCTGGGATGCTTGGGGAGGTAGAGACCCGGCTGGGTTTATGATCCCATTAGGAATGGGATTTGCTTAGGAGCTGAAAGACAGAAATGTTAATATTTTCTTACCTGTTTGCTTTTGCCCGTGTAGTCTCTGGGATGTCCTGGCTGTGGTGCTGCCCTTGAACTGTTTTCCGAGGAGCCTGCATTTTTATGTAGGTAAACTTTGACTCTGCAATGGGTGAGGCATCTACCTCTAACTCTCTGACCCTTTCTTTCGTACCACAAGAAAAGCAGTGAAGACTTCTGCTTTGAAGTGGAAAACCTATAGATGCAAGCGTCTTAGAAGTTTAGCTTTAAATTTGGAAGTTGACTTGCAGAGGTCTAGCAAGTCGTCCTTTGTTGCCCTGTAATAAGACAATTTTTTTCTTCCTTGCAGCCTGTAGGCATCAGGCCCTGAATTGTCACTTCTAAGTACCTTTAGATGATGCAGCACTGTATCTCAGCACAGATAAGGTCTGTAATTACTGGATTGGATTGAATTCTACTTCACATCTGCAGCACTAAGCTGCCTTTACAGGGCAGTAATGAAGTGTCTCTCTAGCTGCCCATGTCCGATATTCTCCATTTTGGGGATGTTACAAGTTAATATATTACCTGTCATCCTCTGCTTTGGAGACAGCATAAAGCACGTGCCGTGGGAATGAGGCTGATTTCATCAGGATTCGTGCATTTCACTTCCAAGTGCATAATACCTGTAACAGGCTTAATGATTGTGGGAGTCAAATTCTGCCGTCAGAATAGGGCGCTGAGAGCTTTAGGGAAAAGTCCCTACAGATGCTGCAGGGAGGCAGTGACGCATTTGTAGTGAAGCGCTGGGAGTGTGGGCAGTGGAGCTTTCCTCTGTAACATGACTGCTATGCTGTGCCCTGTATTTCACAGACTAAGGCTGGATGGTTGTAATGGGATTTGGAGCTGCATAATCTTTAACATGGTGTGGTTTTAATGTTGTTGTGAGCTTGGTCCGAGGTGTTCCCATGATGAATTACAATTTCAGCAGGAATGCCTTTAAACATATTCCTTGCCCAGATGAGACTATGGGATAAGGTTTTCTTGATCATACTTTTGTGCTGCCCAAACCTGGGATCGATGCCTTGCCTTGGTTGGCAGCAGGGTGTACATGGCTTCAGGTCCCACATCGTCTTGCTGGGTTTGGAGCCTAAGATGTGTGGAAGACTTGAGGGAGAGCACATTGTTAGGTGAGATTGTGCCTCCCTCCTGCTGCCACAACAGTAGAGGTTCCCTGGTGGGAATTGCTTTAAGAAAAGCCACAGTGCATCAAATCTTCTATCAAAAAACCCTCTTGGCTTTCCAAGGATCATTTAGAGGACGTGCAAGAGTTGCATGTGAATTGTTGATATTTAGCTTGCAGCGTGTGTCTGGGACCGCTGCCTTTTTTCCACTCTGTACTGAGTATATCTTTGTCTGACAGAAGGAGAACAGTATGAAATGCAAGACCCAAGTCAGTTGTCCTGGGACCTACCAGTTGAGATGTGGTGGGCTTTGCGGCTTTGCTCAGTGTTGCAAAGCTGTCTTTCACCCTAAATGTTTTTACTGTAGTTGCTAATGGGAGAAAACGTGGGGAGGTTTGTCCGCTTTGTACAGGATGAAAACAAAGACAACAACATGGTTGTAATATATGGTGTGTTGAAGGTGAGTTTATAACCCGAGGGTTGTAAACCTAGCAGAAATGCTTAAAATCACTGTCCAGTTCCAGTGCGCTCCTGTGATTGAAATTAATGAAGGCACATCATACTAGCGAAGTAGGTGCAAAGTGCACCTTTTCTCTCTTTAATAAAACCTCAAGAGTAGCGTTTCTGCTGCGGCAGATGTCTATAAAAAGAATCTGCTCCCATGTGCAACTGTTGTAGTCTGAACAGCTTAGTTTAGTCTTAAGCGAGCATGAATGTGATGCGGTCTAGCTCGCTTACTTGGGAAAAGAGCATTTTATTGCTTTTTCACTGGTGTGTACTCCTTAATATGTTGATGTGGGACCATGGGAAGATTTCCTACAGTAGCCTGCCTTCTATTCCCTGTTAGAGCATTTCTTTTTCTCTCTGGTAAAACAGTAAAAATAATAATAATAAAAAAAATCAAAGGTTTAAACCTGCTTTTCTTCCTGCACCTCCTTACAACAATAAAGAAATAAAAATGGGCAGAGAAGGTAAGAAAAATGAGTTTTCATGCATAAAAGCACTCTGGTGTATCCTGGGAAGAAAGGAGGAGGATGAACACGCCTTTATTTTTCACCTGCATGAAGTTATGCTCTGAAAACTGGCTAAGCAGTGGGCTGCTTTCCTCTGCAGCTCAGCTGGGGTCTTCCTTCTCCCTCGGGGAGACTTGCCCTCTCCACCCTTTGGACACTTTGGGGCTCCTTTGGTGGAAACCTTCCAGCAGCTGAACCTGCTGGGGTGAGACCCCTGGGGCTCAGTGTCTTTCCTAGCAGCTGCTAGAAGGACGTGGGACATGGGTCACTGTCCTGCCAGCACCTTCCTGGATTTGCTTAAATGGAGGAGCTCGTGTATGCACAGGGCGGCTTTTAGACCAAGTTTGGCCTTTCTTGTGTAGGACCTGCCTTAATGCTTCTGTATAAATGTTTGGTCTTCAATATATTACACTTCAAAGCTATGCAACAGAATTTCTCTCTTCTGTTGGCTGGAGAAAATGTAAAGCTGTGAAAAATCTTCGGAGCACTGGTTTCCTTCTGGTGCTGAGCTTTATTGTCAGTATTTGTTTTCACAGGTGTAACTACCCTTATCCCATACTGGAGGAGTGTGTATCAATACACTGATTGGTGTTAAGGCACACAGCAAATATCTTTCTGCTTTTCCTGTTTTCACTTTTGTTTCTTCTGCACTGGCGAAGTAACTGTCTGTTGCCCCTGTGTCTGTTAGCTCTTTGCTTGCTTCATCCAGTTTAAGTTGTCCTGATTAGGGAACAAAAATCTTTCTTCTGTCTCAAGCAGTCCCACTTTGAAATTGTTAGAGAGGCAGAGGAGGCAGGTGCTTAGAGGAGGTAAGCGTTTGATGCGTCTCCTATGGAAATGAACATTGCTGAGGCTGAGGTCTAAAAATAAACAGTTACCAGCCCTGTCCCTCTGATGGGAGCTGCTTAGACACAAGCTCTCAGGCACTCAGGGGCAGAGGTTTTTAATGTCCTTTATGAAGCACCAGGGCCTGGACCTGCAGGGGGGCTTTGGGACCTGCCAGCAAAATCCTTCTGCTTCCCAAGAGCCTGAGCAGCTGGGTGGGCTGGTGTGGATCTCCTGGCCGAGCAAAGGGCCTGTTTGTGCAAAACGTGGTTTTGCTCATTAAATTGCTTCTTTGCCTTTGTGGTACGTGTGCAGCGGGCTTCTTTGGAAGTCCCTTGCGTTCCCAAAGTGGCTGCTGAAATGAAAGGTAGTGACTTTGAATGAAGGGCTGATGCTGCTTTTGTGGATGTGAACCTTGCCTGCGTGGAGGAGAGGGATGGGATGGCAGCTGATTCTTCCTGAGAAGGTGTGAAGGTGCCCTGTGACATGCCGTCTGGGAGACCAGTACCTAGGCTTGGCTGCAACCAGAGGAGCACGAAGCTGCTGAGAGCGGAGGGCAGGTCTCGGACTGTGCCGAAGCAGCTCAAGTATTTCTGCATTAAAAAACTCCAAGCATCTTATTGCAGCATGGAAGTATTCTTGCAAGACAGTAGACTAAAATAACACTGAAAGTCTGGTTTGAGCAGTTGGGAAATGCACTTAAGGCTGTAACTTATCCTTGTCTGTGCGTGAGAGCAGTCCCTTGTGAAGGTCACTGACTTTGCCTTCCCTCTTGGCCACACGTTTAACTCTTCTGTTCCTGGTAACCCACAGTCAATATCCACAGGATTTTTGCAGAAAACACGTAGTCCCTGAACACTGATCCCACTGCAAAGTATTGGCATGACTCGGATCCCCAGGGTAAATTTCTGAAAGCACTGGTACGTGCTTTGTATGGTTGTATATTCCTGTGTGCAGGCTAGAGGGAATGTGGTGTCCTTAGTGCCAGGAGCAGTCTGACTGTCTTTCTGGCATTTACTTTGTGAGGGTAAATACAGTAACACACTGTCAGCCGGTGCTTGCTTGTTATTTTGGAGGTTTGTGACAAAGTATATGATATAATATATATAATAACAATATATTACTGATAATACAATATATATGATACAGTAGAGTATCTGTGATATAATATAAATTAATTGTATCATATATATTTACATAAATCATACGTACACATAAACCCTAAATTTAATACCTTGCTCTAACTATTGTAACATTTTTCTATGCTTCATCCTTGATTGGCTTGATTGACCCTGATGAGCAGTGTTCATCTAAGTAGGCTGATGGTAATGAAAATGTGACTGTTCAGGAAGAGGTCTGGAGGCACCAGTGCTGGAAGACTTGCTTTGGGCATTTGGTCTTGCAGGTGAAGCAGCTGAGATGTGTCAGGTCTGCCCAGAAGTGATGGGCCAAGGTCAATTGGGCATCTGCAGGATTTGATCCAAGAGATCTGCCAGTCCGAATCACAGGCCAGGAAGCAGTTAACTCTTGATTTCTATTAAAAAAAACAAAAACCCTCTTGGCATCTCCGGCAGCTGAGAAAACAGCTGCCAAAACCTTTCTATTTTTTGGGTAGTGCCATAAGGAATGGGAAAGTTCTTACATTGTGTCACACTGCCCCGTGCACTCAATTGCAGATATGTTTTAAGATCCTGCTTGCGTTTTCCCCTCTCTGTTTCATCATTTCTTATGGAAAAAATTGCTGTTCACTGGATTGCTGAGCTCTGCACTCCCCAGGAGCGTGTCCTCGAAGGACAGTCTGATCATTTCGTAGATAATGGAGATTGTGGAGGTACCTTGTATACGTAAGTGTCTCTTTCAGTTTTCAAGTTCATGCTCCCTTCTTCTGCTCAGACTTGAGTAGTAATTTTATGCCCACTATCCAGCGACTGAAATCGGTTCTGAAAGGTAGGCAGCTGCCTACGCTGGTGTCTGTGAAGAAGAGGTAATTGCTACCTACCAAAAGTAGGATACGCTGATTATAGAGCTGAACACTTTCTTTTGTTGCGGAATAAAGTTTCTGGGTGGTTGCAGGAGGCCTCAGAAGTTGCTGTTGTCTGCTGACATTAAGTATTTGCCTTGAGCAGAAGCAGCTGCTTGTCATGTTTGGTGAGAAAATGCAACTGAATGAACTGCTCTCCAAATCTGCGCTGGGTGCACACCTAGAAACCAGCCTTCACACTGTATGGTATGTAAACCTATAGCAAGGCAGTTGCTGAACTGAGGAGTTCACAGTCAAGAGCTGAGAAGCAACAGTTAGATCAGGTTTTAAATGTGACGTTTTAGCTTTGTCTTCTTGTGCCCAGGCCTTAAAATAGAGGAAGAAATATGCCTGTACAACCATGCGGGCTTTGCATCTAGATGTCTATCTGTAAGGAATACTTCATACAGAAAGAAATCCTGTGCTGTAATTTTAGTGTTGTTTGAAAGTTGGCAAAAAGTCAGAAGTGTGATGACTTTAAAGTGGTGTTCGAGGTCACAGGTCATAATTCATCGAGTGTCTCTGAAGAAAATTTATTTATGTTGATGGTAACTTGCATAAAGAGAGCTGCTTGCAGCCATGGAAAAATTCTTGGAAGCAAGCTCTTCTATCCACACTTGATCTCAGAAAGACTGGGTAGGTCTTGTTCTCAATGCAAATATACCCCTAAACTCTGGAAAACCAGGATATTTTTACCAAGCTGAATATCCCAAGTATGAAAGCAGATTGGTGGGACAGGAATAAAAATTGGGTCTTAATGTTGTCTGTGCTGTGCCCTGTGCACTCTTACGTTCTTTGATGCAGTGGTGAGAAAATATAAATGTGACCTGACTATGGCTGGTCTTTGTTCTGATCATTTAACCCAGTTCCCAAGGGCTGGAGGACCCATGAAAACTTAAAAAGAAAAATTACTGCTTGAGGCTTTCATCTGTTGTATTGCATTTATTTCAGCATTCTTGTGCAGTAAGAGCATTTGTCAAATTAACCGTCTGTATGGTCATTTGTCGGTTGTTCTTGTTTAAAAATGAGCCACCTAGCATGTAAGTCATGCATCACCCAGGTCTTAGTTTATACTAACTTCTGTGGAGATGGTAGGATCTGGACCAGACCTTCCATAAACTTTTAATTGACGCAATAAACTTGGCAGCAGTACTGCCCGCAAATTTTGGTGTTTTTTTTCCCCTCTGGATCTTTAGCATTTTTGCTTGGAAAGTAGTGAAAACAGTGAAGTGGGAGGCTTCCTCTGGCATTTTCAGAAGAGGTGAACAGGGTTTCTCTAACAGGGTTCTCTTGAATGCTGAGTGTGTGCCTGCCTCCAGCGAAGCTGCCAGCATCCCTGCTGGGCTGTAAGCTCCGGGCTTTGTCTGGCAGTTGCATTTTGGCACTTTCTGACCTGTGTTTGTAGTTACCACAGAGTACACCTGAACCAAGGTTTTATCTTTGGAAACTACAGCTAGGCAACTAGAGAAGAGCCTAAATGGGAGGAAATCCAGCCTATTCAAAATACAGGTGAGGGAGTGCCAAGGGCAATACTGGCATGCCAGGTGCTAAAGACAGCTGTTTTCCCCAGAAGCTTTTTATTGTTGGCATTACAGTCATCGTCATCTTGTTGCAGGAGAGGCAGCTCCATACGCAGAGCCCAGCTCGCTGCAGCCTTCCTACTGCCTGGTTGTACAGTGGTGGCTCTGCTAAAGCTGCTGACCTTGAGTTTTGGATTTCTGGATGCGATGGACAACTGTGTGCGATGTCTGCTCTATCGGCTGCAGGCTGACTGCTGTAAGTGGGACACTTGGTACTCTGGTATGCTCTTAGGGGGTTTCTTTCTGGCCAAGTACTAAGGTATTTTCTCACCCAGATACACTTTAGTTTCCTTTACAGCCTTTAATTCTGCTTCTGTCGGAAGGGGAGGAGTGAAAGCCCTTTTTGGGAAGCTGGAGGAAAGTGTTGCATTAGAGCAAAGCTGCGGTTGTACAGCATCACACCAGTGTGGAGAGCTTCTCTTGCCCTACAGAACAAGGTGGTGGCTCACCCTGGGGAGCAGGTGAAGCTGCTCACCCAAACCCGTGGCTTGAAGAGCTCTTTCTGGGTGCCGGTGTTTAAAGGGCTGATACCCTTATCAGCCAGGGCCACCACCAGCCTCTCCAGAGGTGGAGAGGAGATAGCATGATGTGGTGGGAGGAGTGGGGAAGCTTACTGGTAACTTGCATTTGCTGATCTCTGTGTGGTGGCTTACAGTTTTTTTTCCTGCTGGAAGGGAACTGGGGCATGCCTATGAATTTTTATGCGGTTCTGATGTTAGCAGTAAAAGCACTTGCGAGTCTCTGTGCATTTATATATATCTGCTTTACACACTGTTTTCTCAGGAAACAAGAGGCCCTGTACTTGGGCACCCTGCTCAGATATATTACATATTTGGAGGAGATTGCCTGTTGATGAGCCAAATGGGGCTAGCTGCGCTGTTCAGCCATCTAGCCAGCAGGTTTGCCGCACTTTTATTTAAGAAAAGAAGCAGGGGGACGCCGGGGTGATTTCAGAGATGTTTCAGCTTGGCAATGTTGTTGGTTTTCTTGACCTGACTATTAGATCTGTATACTTTGCCAGTAGTGAGTTTTCCGAGACTCACTGTTGTGTCGAAGGTGCCTCTGACCTGCACGTGCTAACGTACGCAAAACGTGCTCGTGAGATTTTGCATTAAATCTTTATGGCACACAGTGTCAGGGATGAGTGCAGTGCCTTGTCCTACACTGCAGCAGTGTGGGTGAGAATGTCTTTCTGATGAATTATGTTCTTTGAGCTTCCTTATAGTTGTTTTTTTTTTTTTCCTTCTTTGTGAAGCATGAAGAGACAAGGTCTGTTTGTAGTGATGCGAAGCAGAAGCATCTTCCAGATTTTTTCCTTGCAAAGGCTTGCCCTGCACTGGAGTAGGTGTTGCAGCCAAACTAAAGTGGCAAAGCACTGGAGAAAGGAGCGTGGAATCCAGATTGCTTCTCTTATTGCATCTGTCTATTTACAGGAGAGATTTACAATAATGTCACTCCTAAACCCTTGCCTGGTGACAATGTGCCGTGTTGGCTGAGGCTCATTGGTGTCGGGTGCCATGTGCAGGTAGTGGCTTGTCCCAGAAGCCGGCTTGGGAAGCTGCGGGCTGGGTTGGGGCGGGGGAGAATTGTCTTGTGATCTGTGGAGGCAGTGGGTGCCTGAGCTGCAGGCATCCCTCCGGCTGACGAGGATTGCAGCCTGGATTGCAGGCTTTTTCCCTTAAATCTGATTGTTGCTAATCTGTTCCTATCCCAACTGCAGCCAGTTGCAGATTAATCGGCCTTTAAATAGAAGTAAATCATATCTTTTTTCAGAAATCTCAGTACAGCACTTGCTGTACGCTTGTTTGGGTTTTGTTTGTGATTTGGTAGGTTTGGTGAAGGGAAAAAGAGGAAGGAAAAAAAAATCCGAGCTCTTTGTCATGTGAAGTCGCAGTTTGTGAGATCTGTGCTGAACCAGCTTGTGACATGCTGGGTGTGAATACTGCTTACTGTGTGAGCTGGGAAAGTACCTCCCAAGCCACGCGCCTGCTTTCTCTTGGGCATTTCTCTTCTGGAATTGAGTCATCGTAAAAATGCTTTTCCCTTGAACCAAGGGAGAGTAATAACCCCAAGAGGTTTGGTGTCCATGCGTACCTCCCATAACTTAAGGCATGTGAGCTTTTGGCTTCAAAATAAAACCAGTTTTAAAGTGCTTTTTGGAATTTCTTGTGCATAAAATTGAATGCAGAGATTTCACTGGCTTTATACTACCAATTATTTTGAACAAAGGATGTGCAAAATCTCAGTTTATGGGGAAATGTGCCATGAAGCACTTTTGCAGATGGGTTTCTGTAACCAGGCAGTGGGGCTGCTCTGCACAAAATATTTCAGATATTCCTGTATCAAGGACAGGATGACAGTGTCTGTGAAATCGAGCACTAGATTTCAGCGTGGATGAACTGCTCGGGCTCGGAGGACCCTGAAGTAGCAGCAGCGTGAGGCTGGAAACTGGTGCCAAGCTGGGGAGGGAGCTGCTGGCTGGCGCGGGCGACGGTGGGGAGGTGCTGGTGGCACAACAGCCTTTTGTTGGCAGGGCGAGACGGAGAACACGGCTCCTGTCCCTGCGCCGCGTGGAAACGCCAGCGGGGGCTGGCCGTAACGCTGGTGTCACCGAAGGACTGGAGAGCTCGACCTAATCCAGATAGTCTGGTTAGACTATGAAGTCTGCATGGAGATCCTCATGCGTCGTCCAGAGTTGGTTTGCGCTCTGCGGAATGCAAGCAGAGAGCAGCAGCATCCCGTGGGAAGAGCGAACCTTGCTGCTCAGCCGCCCGGCAGACGGGCACAAATGGCTTTTCCTGCGCCATGAGGGCTTGTGACTGCGTCGTCTTTTGTACTGCCCCCCACTCCTGGTAATGAAACAAAATCCCCCCGAGAGAAGTTTCCATCCTCAATTAATTAAGAAGAGGATCAGTCTGATTACCCTTGTGGACTGTGGTGATCGTTCTGCATCATTTTCGAAAAAAAGGTGCTGAAAGTATTTCAATGCATTGCTCTTATTGTGAGCCAGGCAGAGTGTAAATCCATTTGGTATGTTCTTTTCTGTCCCCATCTATTGCATTGCCCAATTCTGCTGCTTTTATTTCCCTGTCCTTGATTTCTGTTCTTGTCTCTGCCCGCAGCAGTCCCTGCAGCTTACTCCAAAGGGCATTTCCCGGTTATGCAGCTGGTAGAAGTATTTCTCTGTTGCTCCAGAGTCCTTAACTCCATTAATGATAGAATATTTTCCAGTGTGACGGGAAAATGAAATGAAAAAACTGATTTCAACTTAGTCTGTGAAAGATACAGTAGGAAAAATAGGTCTTCAAGTCAGGAGAGGTCAGTGGTATAAGAAGCAGCGAGGCTGTCATCTGTGAGGCTTTCCAGTTTCTTTCTCTTGCAGGGGAGACAGGAGTTAAAAAAGCGTTTTTTGTCTGAACTTTTGAACGTTTCCAGCTTGCCATATAGTGGGGAAGTGAAGGCAGAGTTGAGACTGGTCCCTGTGTAATTGGGTGTGGAGTGATAAGAGGGGTCAAGCGTCTACACTTTGGCCACCAGAGAATGGTCTTTATGTTATGCACAAGGTTAATGGAAATGAAATAATCTTCTTATTGTACAAACACGAGCATGAGAGGTCTGCACAATTTCTATATTAAACGCCTGCATTGTTTTGCAATATTGGTAGAAATAGTAGCAATTAGCAGACTCAGCCAGGGGGATGCTTTGCAGCCATTTATGGTTGGGTTTCCTGCTTTGTTTCTGGTGATGTACCACTTCTCTATCAGAAAAATGCCCACGTTCAAATGAGTTTCAATATGCATTTGTTTTTTTTTTTTTTTCTGATAGTTACAACAATACCTGCCCTGTTTCACCAGTGTGTCCGTGGTCATGTAATGCAAAGTAGGAGCACAGCGATCTGTGCCTGTGTCTTGGACCGCTGTGCTTTGCAGGGGTGATGCTTTTCCACAGCTCTCCGCAGAGGAACACTGCGGTCTCCCTGGGACTGGAATATGCTGAACTGCTCCCCACTTGCACATGCTGAGGACTTACTTTCCCCCCCAGGAGGGAATAGGCTGTCGGGGAGCCCTGAGCAGATGCAGGAACAGGACTGCGCTCTCTAATTGGGGGAAGTGCCTCCTGTGTTGCTTTGCAGTCCATCTGCTATGCTGTGTGTTTCTCTTGCCTCGCTCTCTTCTTGATAGATCAGGATGGAAATGTTTATCCTCATCATCTCGCTGAGAAAACTGGGGAATGGATACAAAGCCTGCTGGTGTTTACCCAGTGGTGTGTGATCGCTAAGCTGTACGGTGATGCTAGCTGAATTTGGTAGGGTGGCCAGGGCAGCCAGGATGGAGGTGTTCAGGGATGGTTGATAACAGTTGTCTTGCTACAGCACCCTTCATTTCTTGGGCTGTGAGTTCTGGTTTGGGTCCTTAAGCTGCTTTGACACCCGGAGGTGTACTGGTGTCTCCAGACCAACGTTTATCAATCCCATCCTTTCCGGATCTCCTGGTGTGTTGGAGGGTGCCCCGAGATGTTGGGTTTGTGCTGCAAGGGTGCGGTGTTTACTTCTGGCTGTCTTGGATTGGTTTTGGGTGTGATCTGCCGCACTAGTGCAGAAGCCTAGATTTGTAATTTTGTTGAGATATGGCAGCCAAAAAGTGTTTCCGAGCTCCTGGCTTTTTGAATACAGCATGGTGGTGGAGCTCCCTGGGGAAGCTCCTTGAGATGTCTGTCTGCCAGCTCCAGAAATGACCTGGGATTTGTGTCCAGCTTCATGCCATGTCCATAGCGGCAGTGTTGCTGTAAGGTCTCTGTACCTTACATCCAGAGACAAAAAAAAAACCCCAAACCACAAATAATTTCACTCTCTTCCGTGACAGGCTGTGACTTTTGCTTTTCAAATTCCTCATTTGTTTCTTATCTTCTCCCTGAATCCTTCATAACGAAGGACAAGCCAGGAATATCCCCAATGGCAGTGGACTGTTCGGCTGTGTCCCTGTGCTGTGTTGATCATCCCAGCCAAACCGCGTGAGCTGCAGGAACAGGCTGTTCACGGTGTTGCCAGCGGTGCTGGGGAGGCTGCTTCTGAAATGTGGACACTAAAACTTCCTTGCAAAACTTCAGCTGCTCATTGTGAGCTGTTACAGCTCAAGTAATCACTGAGGAGGAAAAAAACCCCAAGAAGATTGCATGGCAAGAGCAGTAGATTTTTCTGTAAATGCTATTGAAATTAGCAAATATTTCCTGGTTGGTAAACAGTGACCAAGTAGCTGAGTGATAACCTGGCAAATGGTCTAGCATGTTTGCTGATGTCCCTTGCCTGTTGCCAGGGCTGTAGCTTACAGCAGATTTCTGTTTAAACACTTGGTGCTGCTTTCCCAAGGGAAGAATGACTCAGAAGGCTGCTTGTGAACCCTGCTGGCTTTAGCATCCTCACTTACACTGGGGGTGAATTCTTTTAAGTGTGTGGTTGGATAGTTTAAAAGCTGCTCACCTTGTGCTTCTCCGAGGCTGTCATGGGGCGGTGGCTGTGGCCGTCAGCACGGGGACAAGTCTGAGCCCTGCAGTGACCTACTTTTACACTGGAAAGCAGAACAGCTGTAAGAGTGGTAAGATGGGAATTTACCATTTAAGTTGTAGAATCAGGTGTGCTGGTTGCTGAGGCTTATAGCAGGAAAAGGATTTTGAGATTATAGGAGAGATCTCGAGGAAGAGAGAGTGAGCCTATTTCAGGAGGTGATTTTTCTGGGTATAACTTAAATTGTGTGTGGATTTTTCTGTGAAGGTGCCTAGCAATAGGGAGTGATGCTGGAACCCATGAGCAGGCAGTATTGGCCCTCCCAGCTTATGAGAGAAGCCTCAGGCCAGTGTTTGCACAGCATCCTGCTGAGTTTTTTGTGGATAAGCCGGTTTGGAGAGCTGCGCACTTGCTAGCCTGAGTGTTTTTAGCACCCTCGTGAAGCTGGGTGCTCGTAGCCAGGATGTAACGTAACGAGGTCCCTACACGTGTCATACCCGCTCTGCTCGGTTGAACTGAAGTAGCTCTTGAGCTGCCAGGGTTGCAGTTGTATGCTCTGGTCTGAGTCGGGCTGCTGTGCTCTCCCTGACCTCCTTGTTGGTGCTTAAGCCATAAAGCACGCTGGAATACTGCTGGCTGCCTGGAAAGTGGGTGCTGTGCAGAGCAGTCTCGGTTCCCTGCTGGGGTTCTTTGCCTGATCTTGTCTGAGCTGCGAGAAAAGGAGAAGTCGAGTTTTAGGAGAGACGAAGCTACTCAGAAATGGTGTTGAGCCTTGCTGGTGGAAAGGAAATCCTAGCAGAGAAATTCCATGAGCATCCGTCGTGCTTGCTTGCTTGAACTGAACCATGTTTGGGAGCAGAGTGTGAGCTGGGGCTGTTTATTACTTGCTGCGTCCTATTAACTTCCAGCAGAGCCGCACAGTTACAGTTACAAAATCCGTATGGGCAACATCTTACCAGCATCTGAAGCTAAATCTTTGGCTGTTATGATATCACCGAAACCAAAGCTGTGGAGCTAGTAGATGAAAAACATTTTATTATCTACTTTTTCACCTTCTTCTCTTTGCTCTGTTGACAAATCTGTCTTCCGAGCTCTCACAAAGGAATTTCATTGTTTTATATATAGTAAGATTTCTTACAGTTGTTGAAAAGTGGGAGCATCTTTCTCTTGCATAGCACTGGCATACTGAGCAGCCTTGTGTAGCTCAGTTATTCCTTCAGAACTGGAAAGCAGGTCTTTAAATTGTGATTTGCTGTTCTTTTATTGCACTATGGCATGTAGCTGATCTGTCAGGCTGCAGAATATGGACTGCTAAAATTGAGACTCCAGGAGTTTTATATGAAAGCCTTTTTAAGTAACTGATGTTGATAAGTTGTCTTGTCAAGCTCTGTATGTTTAGCTTTCTGGTATTAAAGTAGCTGAAGCAGCTTTTCCAGTCCAAAAAAAAAAAAAAAAGAGAGAGAAATGCTGCAATAATATTTTAACAGCAAGAATATCTTTGAAGGTTTTTGCAAAATCCAGCATTTCGCAAATGGCTGTGATAGAAGAGCTTTGCTGTACTTGTGGGTAGGGTGCCTGAGTGATGATGCCAATCTGCAATTTCTATTACTGCGTCCTATGTGCTGTCAAAATAAAGCAAGCAAATACGGCTGTATTCACAGCAGCATCTTCTGATAGCTTTGACAAAATCTGTACAGGAATTGGGACCTGTGCATCCAGAGCAGGTTTGACAGCTGAAACAGGGATCTGCTGGCATCATGGTAAAGTATATTCATGCTTTTAGAGTTAGAAATCTGCTTTCTGATGATCTTAATGCATCCATGAGCAGCACTGTTCTTGCCACGAGAATGATTTTGGGAATAAGCCATGACGTCTGTCTCCACAGTTCATGGCCTTTTTTTGTCTGGAGCCATGTGCCCGAGCTGTGCAGCCCCTGGCAGGGCACAGTAGCCTCTGCCTTGGTTAATAGCTCAGGACTTGCATGGAGCTTGCCCTGGTGCTTTGAGGATCTCAGTGCTGTGCTCTGGTGGGGAGAAGGGGTTACATTCACCCAGGACGTCAGCTTTCCCCTTGCTGGATGGGTCCTTTAGTCCTCCCTGCTTTTTTAACACCTGCAGGTATTTTTTAATTTTTTTTTTTTCTCATGTTGCATAGCCTCTCTCGCTGTGTATGTTGGCAAGGGCTGTATGCAAGGCAGTCCTATTCTGTCTCTCCCACGCACAGCTATAATTTTATGTTTCTGAAGGCGAATCCCATCAATTAGCTTTGTGAGGGAGCAGCAAAAAAAATCCCAGATATTCAGTTGCATCCACCTCTGTGTGGCCTATGTCCATGTTTAACCTCCCTTCAGATTTTTTGCAGCCTGCCCACGTGCTTTCCCATATGTGCAGCGCTCAGATTATTGCAGAAAGTTGAGAATCAGAAAATCTGCCTGGATCATGTTATGCAATAGTTGAGCTGCTAGTGGTGAATAAGCAGATCCATCTGACCACGAGTGCTTCTGAAGGGCACCTCTTATTTTTTTCCTGCATGCGGACAGAGGAGATTGCTTGCTTGTTGGCTCAAGGCTGGGTCAGGCGCCTGCCTCGTGTGTGGGTGCTGATTGATAGGAATTGATTTCCCATGCAGATTGGCAGAGGAAGGTAGTTTAAAGAACAAAAACCTGTACTGAAACAGTTTTCTTGGGTGGGAGAGTAAGGCTCTTTAATATGACTTAAATTGATTTAGTGAAGTCAACTCGGAGACCTTTTGTGTAGAAGAGAAAATCATTTTAGCCATTCTCTCAAGGTGGGAAGTAATCCTTCCCGGGAACACATCAGTACGTGCTGCATCACAAGGAGGATGACTTTGGAATTGAAAACCAGTGCTTGATTTCATTTGGAGCCAAATTCACCCCCTGTGCAAGCAAGCATAACCACACTGTACCTTGGGTTTGAACTTAACCTGTGGTGCCGCAAGACATGAACCGTAAGTCCTGAGGAGGTACCAAGAGGCTTTTGTTTCTGCTTAGCTTCTGGGTCTGCACGTCGAGCTCGGACGTGGCCCTAGCTTAAATCTGTTCTGCAAAGCAGTGTCAGGGCTGAGCAGATGAGAGAAGTTCTCAGAATAGTGAAGCTGGGGTTGCGGGGATTTGGGAATTTGAGGTCATGTTCAGTCAAAATGGCTTCCTTCTGCATAACACGCAACCCCAGCAATAAGGTTGGCAGGGAGGATCTCTGGGGATTCCTGCCTGTTCTCCCCTGGTAGGGACCATATCTCTATGCCATAATGAACTCCAATCTTTCTGAAAACAACTCTGGGCTATGCCTGTAAGACCTCCTTCAAGAGACCTAGAGACTCTTGCCTGGTGACGCGTTCCTTGGGGAGCAAGAGCCAAGGTCTTGCTCTCCCGCTGCATCAACATGTGGAGCGGGGCCAGAAGGTTTAGGAGCCCGTGGCGGCTTTTACAGATGCCACATGCTGACGGTGTTGGTAATCAGAGATACACTGTACCCCTGCCCATGTGATGTGATGGGGCTGTCGCTGTGCTTGAGGCCATGGAGAAAGAAGCAACATGCCTTGAACCTTTCTGGAATTAAGGGTGATGCTCCTGGCATGTGGCAGTGGTCTTGTACTTGCCCGGCTGGTGTTTCGTGTCTTCATGTAAGCTTCCAGTGCTCAGCAGCTGATGACTTGGTCAGCTCCTGGCTTTGCAGAGGTGACTTGATTTTAAAATTTTGGGAAAGCCGTGATCAGTGATCACTTTTGGACTTCAGTGCATTTACGAAGGTGTCATTAGCGACCTGAGAGTTAAGAAGAGCTGTCCAGCAGGGTGATAGGTGGCTGCTGTTGAGACGGAGGGAGGCTGTTAGCGGTGGCAAAAAGGAGTAACTGGGAATGCCCTGATAAAATGTGAAGCTGAATGAAGTTGGGGAGGATTCTGTGTGTACAGGGGGATCAGGGTTGGAGGGAGGAGAGACAAAATGGTGAACATGCAACTCAGTGAGCAACTGTGTAGTAATGTATTTTGCTGAAATGCTAGCAAAATCCTTGCAGTGATTGTCTGACATCTACCTGATTCCAGCATGTCTTAATATCAGGAAGAGCGTCGGGGAGAGGACTCTGGAAATGACTTGGACAACAGGCATTTAAAAGTACATGAGGCTCATATATCCTATGATAGCATCGTCCTGCTCCCATCTCTTTCCTCCAGGATGGTCACCTGGACTTAGGGGGATTTAGGGTCCTTAAAACTCTCCTAGGATGTTTGATGTGGGTGAAAATGGTAAACATGCTGGGCAAGATTAAACTGTGCCATGGGAAGTGACAGCCAGCAGTAGAAGGGAGGAAAATGTGAAGGAACTGAATTTTCTAGTGTTAATCATGTCTGTTCTACATCAGCTCTTTAACGAGGGTTGGTAGTATGGAGAAGCCGGGAAGGATCCCGCCTTGCTGCGCAGCATAAATGCAAGGTGGTAAGTGGTTCGTGGGTGCTGGGGGTGGGGTGGGGGAATATGGAACATTATGGACCCAGAATTGGCGTAATGACAAGTGTGTTTATCGTAGTCCCGCTTTCAGGGAGGGATAGGCAGTGTGGTGAGGGGGAGAGGGCACTGGGCAGCGAGACGGGGGTCAGGGTGGGTGAGGAATGAGGATTGAGGGGTGAGTGTGCAGCAGAGCTGAATGGGATGGGAAAGAGGATGGACAAAATAAAGTAAAAGATGGAGTAAAGTAAAAGATGGGTGGTAAAAGATGGAAAAATGCAATGAGGATCAAGGAAAACACGCTGGCTTCATCCTGTCCAAAGATCCTGGCTTCCAGTTACTGCTCAGCCCTTCCTGGCTGGAAGGACGCCGGGCATTACAGCCACTGTACCCCCTGGCTGGAGAACATGCAGCCCCTGGGATGGGAGCGGGGCAGTGGGAGCTGGTGGCTGTTGTGCTTGCCCAGGTGTTGGTGGGGTTTGTATGGAGTTGGTGATGCTGTTGGCTGTGCCTGCACTGGCTGGTCTGAGCGTGTCTGCTGGGCTGGTGGGAAATCTTGAGGACGCGCTGGCTCAGTGCTGGTAGAGCTATTTTAGGCATCTGCAATGCAGCAGTGGGTATAGAGGTGCAAGAGCTGGCGAGGGGAAAGAGGAAAACTAACAAATAAAAAAAATTAAGTGATCGTTTCAGCTTTGATAAAGCTAAAAGCCCGTGGAGAGCTAAGAACATCTGAAGATGTGGGAATACTTAAATGATAGAGCGCACAGCAGCTATTGTGGATGCTGGAGGATCGTTGCTTTCAAGCAAGCTGCTGTTCCTTGTCCCTGGCTGGGACCAGCAGAACTGTGGTGTGGGGCAGGGATGGGCTGTTGCTCTCCTACAGCCTGGGGGGGCCTTTGGCCCCTGGACATGAAGTCCTGGATGCAGCTGTCAGTGGTGGGATGGTCATGGGTTAAGGCTGCTACAGGGTGGGTTCTCCCTGGTGTGCCCAGCTGGGGTGGAAGGAGGGCTGTTTATTTGGGAAGTTAGCCCCAGGAAAGCCTTTTGCTCATCTGGGTGAGCCTAGTGGAGTACTAAGCAGTTTTGCCAGTAGTGAAGGTGTTTTAACAGCTGGAGAGGAATTGTGCTGCTTTCATGTGCCTTACAAATGGAGATCTTTGCATGCAAGATCTTACCACACCTAGAGAAAAGACAGTGATTGAAGGGGGAGGATATAAAGAGCCAGAAAATACTAGATGCTGGAGGTGGGATAGAAGGGAGCAAAGCAGCAATGAGAAAGGCCAGTGGTGGTGTGCAGTTGGTAATTTTACTTTTAGGGCAACCAGAAGCTATCGACACAGCAGGATGTGAAACCAGCAGCCTAAATGCTGGGGGTGATGTTCATACAAGGGAACAAGGTCGATCCAAATGCTGCAGCCCTGCCCTTATTTTTCTCTTTGAGGAGCTCGTCTAGCCTTGGTGGCTTTGATGGGCTTGCTGCCTGCTCGGGATGTTTTTGTGGGTCTCTGCTGCACAGGAGGGTGCATCGGTGGTGTTTTGGGGACAGGCTGGGTGCAGGGGGACTGACGCTTCCTTTTCCCTCTGTTCCCATGCAGGACGCAGGCAGAAATGGCCCACACGTGTCGCGGGACCATCAACCTGTCCACAGCTCATATCGATACGGAGGACTCTTGTAACATCGTGCTTTCCAACGGGGGAAGGACGTACCACTTAAAGGCGAACTCGGAAGTGGAGAGGCAGCGCTGGGTCACGGCCCTGGAGCTGGCCAAAGCAAAAGCTATCCGCATGAGGAACAACCAGTCAGGTAGAGTGTGTCTTAGTGTGCAACTGGATCCTTCTTAAAATCTCCTTGTAAACCAGCTCTTCTGTGCTTGCTAAATTGTGCAGAAACCCTGGCAGATACTATTTCATACACAATTATAAATAGCTGATGGTTTCACAGAGACATAAAGGGTTTTAAACAATACTGTGTGCACCAAGCGTCATCTCGTCTGGTTTTACAGCATTGAGCAGGTTTTTAAAGCCCCCGGTAATGACTGTAAATTATAGGGAGCCAGTAAAAATGAACTAACAATGATTCTTCTGGAAGGCAGGACATATGTGCCTTTCTCCTGGAGACTTTGTGTTGTTCTGTGTGGACAGGGAATGCTTTAAGCGGCACTAAGTGCAGTGGTCAGTGGTACTACAGGGAACAGGAGTTCACAACAAAGTGCTGGAGCCATGCCTTATTCACCCATAGCTTAGGATAGTTTGGTAGATGAATGACATGTACATTTAGTTGAGCTGCCTCTCTCCGTGCATATTTCTCCTTCTCCCTCCTACACATGCTATGCTGTGGTGTGGTATTTTTTAGTGTATGTTTGGGACAGCTGCATTACCTAAAACTGTCAGAGCCCCGTGCCTATTACGCAGCTCCTCCCCAGAGTGTCATTTTTACTGCTCCGTTTTGTAATGGATTGATTAGGTGCTTAACAAACAGAATATTTTAGAAATATTTCAATGGTCATATCTCTTCTGGGATTAACATTTCGTGTTCTTCCACAAACAAGTACGGCTTCAAGTGGCAGAACATGAAACTCATGAAGGTACTAAAAAGCTGGCTACCTCCTGTCCTAAAATAAAACCTCTCTCAGATCTTATCTTGAATGCTGGAAATCAGGCCTTAGACAAGAGAAAAGATTTAGTGAACACCTGATTTTGTAATGCTCTTCTTAAAATGAAAATGTAGCGTCAGAAAATGCCCCGAATGTTTTAGAAAGGGGGTGTGGGAAGGTGAGACCGGGGAAGGCTGTGGTAAGGTATTTGTTGCACAGCCTGGGGTTGCTTTGGTTCAGTGCTTATGTAGCATCTCACTGTCCTGGTCCAGGTTTAGGCTTTGGGACACCTGCAGATGCTGCTCTTTGCTGTCAACTTCAGGGAGTATGCATCTGTAGGTACGACGTTTGTGAAGCTTTGCTTTCGGAGTCACCACTGAGGAAGGTTGTGGTTGGTTCAGTGCATCAAGAAGAAACCTCTGCTTCCTCAGGGGAAACGCTGCTGCGTGCACATGAAATCCACAATGTGCTGTGGCGTGACTGCGGGGTGCAGCTCTCCGTCTGAGCGGTGGTCGAGGGATGGAGACGACTTTCTAATGCTGCTGGCTTACAAAAACATGGTCAACATAAAATTAGTGTAATGACATTTTTGGAAGGCAGTGTGTTAATATTTTCATCTCTGTACCAGTGGGATGGTCATTTGGGATGCTGGCTGCCAGGGGCGCTGCGCAGGCAGAGTCTGTGCTTAACGTAATGTGTTGTAGAGAGCAGCAGAATGCCAGAGCACCAATGGTTTGACTTGCAGGAGAATAAGCACCCAGTCCTGGACTAATGTGGTCTGACTTTTTATAATTAGCTGTCTCATAAGGTCGTACGCAAGTTGATTAATGTGTGAGCCACTTACCCATTTCCCATAATTGTTTAAGTATGCTGCGTTCCGGGGCACTAGCATCTACGGATTTAATTACATAAAGTATTGTGACCTCTCTGTCCCTTAATATTGCAGCTCTGGAGTATATGTAAATACTGATGGAGAATACAGCCAACTGAGGAGAAGACAGAACTTTTTTAGGCATGTGTGTTTTGCCTGGTGGAGTGTGACATTGTACCAGGTCATGGCTGTAGTGAGCAGGGTGTGATGGCTGTCGGTCCTGTGAACGTCACTTATCCCATAGTGGGAAGCGAGTGCTTTAGCTAGGTAGGTGTTTGGAAAAGGATCTCACATGTGGGAGGAGTTGGTACATGCCTTTACCTTCACCTTTCCGAACGTCAGGCTGTGGATGATGGGAGAGGGCAGCCGCAGAGCGTCGCAGGCAGTTAGTTGGCTGCTGAGCTCCCGCCCAGCCCAGGGCTGCAGGAGGATGTCAGTGATGCTGCCTCCAGAGTCACGCGCAGTTATTTTGGTTTGTGTCTTTATATAAAAATAGCAAACGCAGAGACTTCCTGTCTTAAGGCTCTGGATGTGCTGACTTCCTAACTCCAGCGAGCCCAGGCTGTACTTTCAGGGTAAGGACAGTGCAGCAGCAGTGCTGGTTTGGCTGCGGAGGCTCGTTCCTGCGCTGCTTTGCAGTTGTGCTGACTCAGCTGTTTGCAGGGCAATGCTGTGATCTAGGTCAGGTTGCTGCTGGGAGATAAAAACCAAACCAAACTCTGGTTTTTCCAGGCTTTTCTGATCTGGTCCGAGGGGATAAGATACTCTGTAAATGGGCACTGAATCCTTGTGGAGTGGAGTTAGAGCTGAGGACATTGGTGAATTACTTTACACTTTAATGTTCACCTGGCTGATGATGTTGTGTCCCAGTTAGAGATCTTTTAATTAAGGTAAAGAATGAATGTGTGTTAGGTTTGACTGTTCTGCTTGAATTGAAATAAAATTCCTAGCATTGTGTCCCCATGAGTGCTGGGCATTGCGCAGAGCCCTGGAGTGGGTGACTACAAGTGGAAGGAGGAGGCTCTGGATTTGCTGAAGAAGTCCCTAGGTCCTTCAGGTCTGCTCACATGGGGAGTCTTCTGAGTTGACTCCTCTTATCCTGAGTGGTCCCCCAAAACCCATGTGTTTCCCAGGGCTGCTCTGCAGAGCTCAGGTCGATGCATTGGGGCTGTCTTGCCTGGTGGGTACGAAGGGTGGTGAGCAGCCATATGGATTTGTGCCGGCAAAGACGGAGCATCGATGGCTCTGGGAGGCCAGAAGACGGGGAGAGCGTTGCAGTGGGCGGATGAGGACAGAGAAGCAGGTTTGTGTCTAACGCTGCCTGCATGGGGAAGGACATGAGGAGCATCCTTATGGCGATCCCCTCGCATGGGCACTGCCTGCTACCCTGCCTGCCGCAGGGGAACGTGGCAGGAGCCTGTCCTTGGCATTCCCCACTGGCGCTCAGGAACGTGGGGGATCTGGTGGAGGTGGCACATCTGGGGAGGAGATGGCTGGGCTCAAGTCAGCTGCTTCTGAAGTGTCTCCAGCTGATGAGCACTGGGGCAGTCTCATATGCGGAGCAGCTTTTTGGCTCCATACAGTTTTCAGCAGGTGAGGAGCACCAAGGAGATGGAAGGGGTTGTCCTTGCTTCCTGGTGCTCTCAGGTCCTTTGGAGTCTTCCTCTCCTTGCATCCAAAAAGGGCCAATGTGTTAGTGTGGAATTAATTAATTTGGGGGAAAAAACCCCAAAACCTGACCTCTTTTTGGAAATGTTTTCAAGATGAGCCACACTTAAGTTGCTACTGAAAAGAAAACATGCTTGAGTGTAAGCTGGGGGTCTCCATTCATTTGTGTTTCTGCATAAAGCAGTGGCCCCTTGCTGCTTTCCTGGCATTTGAGATTTGATAGGGTGTAGTACTGGCAAATCAGGTTAACTCTGCAAATATATATTGACTAGCAGGAGACTTATTTTGGGATGGATGAAAAGAGTCTCTTTTCTCCCAGTAGTTCTCTTAAAATAAACAGATACAAAAGCATTTTTAACTTGACTACTGCCTAGCTCGAGCTGTGCACTGAGAGATGCCATTTTCATAGCACTGATTTTCATTTCTATTTTTAAGAAATAGCAAAACCTATACACAAACCAAGTATGAGATGGGAGACTTTGCTGTTCCCTCTTGTGCGTAACTGAAGGAGCTCTGGTTTCCCCTCTACCCTGTGTGTAGCTGGGACTATTTTGGTAATGAGCCGTGAGCTGGGACATGAGTAAGTACTGATAGATGTCAGGTGAGGAAGCTTGCTGTCCTCATCCTACTTCACTGGTGAGAAACCTGCCTAGTGATGCGGGGTGGATTAGTGGCAGAAAGCAAGAGCAGAGCTGAGTTGCCATCTTAGCTCACTCCTCAATTACCATGTGGTGCTTAATTCCTCTAAAATAAATGTATAGTTTAACATTAGGACAGGAGAGTCCCAGACCCGGCTGGGTGGCTCGCCTCTAGACTCTGCCTAGCCAAATCTAGCATTCCTATTTCTAGTTGGGTTTATACAGTGTTGGTGAAGTCGTAGTAACTTGCTTTGTCCGCACAGCACCCAGCTCCATCACTCCATGGAAAGAGCAGGCATGGGTCACACTTTCATCGGTGCTCGGTATGGCCCTGTGCTGTTTATCTGTCCTGAAAATCAGATTTCTGTAATTGCCCTCTGTTCTCATTACTGTAAGCTCTTGAATAATTCTAGCCTTCTCTGCTCACCATATTGTACCCGCATAAGCCCTTGGATATTTGTCAGCTCATGCATCGGTCTCTTGACAACTTCAACTTTGTAGAGTGGCAGTGGTGACAAAGAAATGCTTTTATCTGCTCCTTATGCTCAGTTTTCTCTCTGCCGTCATGGCTTGGAGGTTGCGAACTTAAAAGTATTTGATGACTGTGTTTTAATATACCTTTTTTATGGCAGTGAAAAGATCCTTTCTTTTTAGGGCAGTATCATAAGATACAGGAGTTAATTATATGACTGGTGAATATATGAGAATTATTTTCTTGGCTATGTGATGAGGGGGTCTTTAGAAAAGCCTGCAAGGGGAGGGTAGGAGTCTGTCGCTGGTATTTCAAACACTATGTGTTGGAAAACTCCCTAAAATGGAACTTGGGCTGCTTGGTGATTGATTGGAGAGGTGAGGGAGTCGGTGATGTCTTTTGACCCCCTGCTCAGGGGTTCCTGGAAGGAGAGAGGATGAAATCCATGCTGTGATTCAGGTCATTGCCTGAACCAGTGCAGATTTCAGGCTGGCTGAAGGCGGTCTTGGTGTTCATGGTAATAAAAAAGCAGGAGTTAATTGGATAGGTCACTGCTCGTATCTGCGCCAAGACCAACTTACCTGCCAACCTCCCCCAAAGGCTACAGAAAGAGCAGAAGAGAAAATGTAGGTTTGCTCCACGTGCAGCTGTGATGCTTGTCCCTTGGAGAGGGCCTGGCTCTCATCACACCAGCTCACAAAGTTTTTAGCAGAACTTAAACCCAAAAACCCAAACTGGCACAAGATTAACCAGACAAAGCCTCCTCCACCAAGGGAAGGTGGATGATGGAAAGTAAATCTTCCATCTGGAAGAGTGACAGCTGAAGGTGCTGTGTGGAAGACAGTAAATGCTGCAGGAAAAGAGGGGGGTAATTGCTCATAACAAGAACAAGGAGGAAGTTATCAGGTCATGGGTTTAAATGAAGTAGGAATGATTAATATTTTGCGCAACACAAAATTAAATGATGGCACTCGCTGTGGGAAGCCAGAAAATACAGAGAGATTGAACAGATTTGGCACAATTTCATCACTCATATCTATGAGCTGTAACTTTCTGTATACAAAATGCAACCCAGGAGGTCCTTAAGCAGTTGTAGTGCCTTTGTAGTAGTATTAAAAAGGATCTATAATTAGTTATTGCTTAGGTTTCCCTTTAATTGCTCTAGTGATAATGTTGGGTTTGTTGCTTGATGTATTTTGGCTGGTTTTTTCCTCTTTCCAACCAAGGGGTTTGTTTGCAAAAGACATTTTGACTTGGGATTGTGATACTGCAAAGCATCTGCAACCTTCCCTGCCCCTCTCTGTGAATTATCCCGTTGTTGTTTCTCCCCTCTCCTTGCAGCAAGCTCCTGGCCAGGTGGCCTTGGCTTGTGCTTCTGCTCTAGTTGTGGCAGGACCAGACAATCCCCGTTGTTGTTGTCCAAACGCCCTCAATGCCAGCTCATTGCTTGCTGCAACAGTCCTTGCTACTTCCAATTCTTTTTTACAAAAGCACTCCGTTTTCGCATCTGCCTTGTGATATTTCTCCATCCTTTTGTGAACTGTTTTCCCCTCTGTTCACAGGGCTTGTGCTTGGAGAGGCACTAGCTACCAGCACTTAGTTACCTTGCTCTTCTAATTGTCTTTTTGATCCTTGGAGTCTCGATTTTTCCCAGGAGAGCTGGCTGCCGTTAACTGTGCCAGGCACTGCTGCCATGGAAAATATAATTGACAATGCTACTGAGGTGGAGCCGTTTGCTTGGATTTCCGACTCCTCGTGATTCCTGACTCCTTTCAGTGCCTTCTGCTGCTCACTTGTGTTCCCTTCTGCAGTTGTTGGCAGGATGCTCTGTCTCTCCTGATTCCCTGTTAAGTTGCAATCAGGATGGGTTGCTCCATCTCAGCCACCACCAGCGAGCCACAGTCAACACTTCAGCTTCTCCTGCTGCAGCCGAAGGGATGCTGTGATGCACCATGGATGCGGGGGATGCGAACCCCCTGTAAGTTGAGGTGGTGCGGAGGAGGGACAGCTGGAGCTGTGCCTGCTCTTAGGTGCTGCTGAAAGGCTTTTTTACTGTGTCAAAATGGAGTTTTTCAAACTTTGGAGAGTTTCAGCCAGGCCTCTCTTTCAAAAACAGCAGGATTTCCTTGAGGGCTTCACAGTGGTACTGAGCCTTTGGGTTTTTCCATGTATATACATTTTTTTTTAATAGGTTCTGAAAAGTCCTTGTTGGTCCCTTATGTCTTTCTAGTGGTATCCAGAAAAAGACTCTTAATACCGCTGGCTGTTTCAGCCCTTTCTTGGGGGTAACTCTGCGCTAGCTGTGATGTGTCACTAATGGAATGGCAAGGCTTGATACTGATCTTATTTCTGAGCATTAATTCTCTCTGCAATAGGGTTATGTTAGGCTCACTTAGGAGTAATTATGCTAGTCATCAGCCTTGCCCAGGTCTGACGCGGCCTGATGCCCAGCGTCGGATGCAGGGTGCGTTTGTAGGATATCAGAGCATGAAACTTTCTGCTGGCTGCCGTGGAAATGGTGCCAGTGGGCTACAGGAGCCATCTCAAGTGGGTCTGGTGGACTTCTGTCCTCTCTGGGCTGCTGCTTTTGATCTCCTAACCTTTTGCCTTTGCTGCTGAATACCTGACCTCGGGGAGAAGACACTGCAAGCAGTCTTTACATCTCCAGTCCCCTCCGCAATCTGGCTGGTGTTGCATCCATGGGCTTCGCTGGCAAAGCCGCGTCCTGGTGGCAGGGTGCAGGCACGGTCCCCTGTGACTCCCTTCCTCATTTCACAAGCCTTTGCCTTGCCACAGGCATGTTGTAAGTGTGGGGCAAGATCCATCCCTAGCTGTCGTGCAGCGTGATGGGATGTGGTTCCTAGGCATCTGGTGAGGGATGGAAGGGCTCTGTGAGGCAAGGGAAGAGCTTTGGGGCTTGGATGTGCAGAAGAGGGCTATGGTCCTCCATGGCTGCTGCGGCTGAATGCTTGGGGTTTCAGAGGTGATGGGAATATTGGCAATTGTCCTAAATGTGGGGGGTTAGGAAGCGTTGACTTCTTTCTAAATACAGGTGGTTAAAATGGTCTGAACATGTATCTGGCATGTTCTTGGAAATTCAGGCGTCGGGAAGGAAGAAAAAAAAAAAGTGATTTCCTGGTTTTGTTGCTTTTAGAGTGTGTCTGATCAGCCTGGGAATTTTTTCTCAACCAGAGAAGTTTTCAGGTCTTGAGATGGGAGGCCCAGGGGTATGACTGCTTAATCGGATTGTCTCAATACCTGCAGCTGGTGAGATCCTGATAATGGACATTCAGCTGAAAAGGGCTATAAACAGTCTGAGATCTGCACAGCCTTCAACTGCTCCCTTCTTTGGGCTGCTGCCTGGCGATGCAAACATGAGGAAGATGGGAGGAATCTTCAGGATTTTCCAGTATTTCACAAGACAAGAATCCTTCCCCCACCCCCCCCTTTCTTTTTTTTGCTAATCTGTTTTTAATTCTCCTGTTACTGTTTTCCACTTTACTTGCATGTCGGGATTGAGTTACCCAAGAAATATGCTTACCTCCTTGATTTGGTGCTGATCTTTCCCTTGTTTCCCACATGCATATACCGTGTTATTTATTATACTATTGCAGATGTAATCCGTGATAATCATTTGTAGCAAAGGAACACAGAAAATGTTATGTAAGTAACATCACAAACTCCACGTTACAGCAGGGATCTCAGTGGAGACTGCAGTATATAGGCCATCTTTGCTGCTGCAGCCTCGTCCTCCGGAGCGAGCGAAGGAGCTGTGCTGCTGCATGTGCCACGTGGCTGCTCGATCATAGGTGGCATGGTGTCGACGGAAGAGGGTTTATCATGCAACAGCAGTGGCTAAAGGCAAGGGAAAAACTGGAAAAATGCTCCAAGATGATCTTATAATTAAAAGAAAAACAACCACGATCAGGTCTGGAGTGGTATTGGGGAAGCAGTACGTGTTAGCGTTGCCAACACGTGGTGTACAAGCCGGGTTCAGAAGTAGGATGGAAAATGATGTCCCAGCTTACGTGCTCTCCACTGCTTCTGCAGGACATGCTCTTACACCTGCCCAACAGCACAGGTATGTCCCCACTGCCTCTGCTGGGATGTGCCGCTGCCTAGGGGAGCAGGAGGAAGCGGGGAGCCTGGTGCTTCACTTTCCGAGCACCTGCACTGCACTTCTACGCTCTTAGCAGACCTGTGGCATGAACTCAGGAAGCACATTTTAGGGTTCCTAAAATACAGCTGCAGGAGTTGGTGCTTAAGTAGGCTGCGTGGGGTGAGCTGTGCTCCGTGGCAGTGACAGAGCCTGCTGCCTCGTGTCAGTGCAGCTGCTTTTTGGAGCTTTTTGGGCTCCTGTGTAGTCAGTGTTACAAGTGAGGCTGCATTAATAAACCCCCTGAAAATAAATAATTGAATGTGACTGTGCAGAGGAGGGAAGGGGGTGAGGATTTTGTTAATGGCTGCTGCAGCAGGAGGGAGGCGGTGGTGGGCAGGAGCCTCTGCTCCCTTGCGGGTGCTTGGAAAGATGCTCATGCAGGAGGAGGGGGGCTGGGATGTGTGGCGTGAGTGTATCTGTTGGCATTGAAGACCTGAGATGCTGGGTGTGAACACAGCAAACTGGGTCTGTGAGATGTCACTGATGCTGTGATTTATAGAATTTTTAGAGTAAAAAGCTGTTTTCGTGGTGGTCTTAAAGGAAACCTCTGATTTTTTTTTTCCTGATTTTTTTTCCAAAGTATAGAACAAACATTGCTGTTAGAGTATAACCCATTTTATTCCTTTTTAGGCTACAAATCTGTTAATGCTGCTGTGGCTCCCATGCAGAATGCGCTCTGCCTGCAGCTGGTGTTGGGGTGAGAGATGCTGCCTTTGTGGCTTGCAAATATTTTTCAAGTCTGCTGAAGTCTGCTGGTGCAGCTGTGCTTCGTGGAGCAGCACCAGCTGTTTGGGCCCCTTCTTTCCTCTGCAAAGCTGGCAGGGTTGTGCAAGGGGGACCTGGCATGGGTGCAGTGAAAGAAGAGGCTCTTTTTTTGGCTGAGCTGACATAGAAGGAGTATGGTGCAAGTACACAGGGAAGAAAAACCCTTCTTGGTCCTTACTCAGTCCTGCATTGTGGCTGTAGGAGCTGGGAGGTTAGGCAAAATTAGGGTGCTAAAGTAGCCCATCATAGCAATGGGGACCAGCTGTGTTTTCCCCTTGGCGAGTTGAAGAGCTAATGCTTCACCAGTGAAAATCAGAGAGGGATAAATATCTGTGGTGAGGATTCTGCTATTCCTTGAATTGGTAAGTATCAAGGAAACATGGTGACAGAACACTTGCTATTTTGCCATGTTTGTATCTACTACAGATTTGTTCTTGTTTTAAAAAGTGCTGTGCCTTTTTCTCCTCTGTCTATATCCTGTATTTCTTTAAAATCTGTATTTTTCCTCAATTATTTATTGACCTCTCACCCTGCACTCTGGACAAATGCTCCTATTTGCTGCATGTGAGTGCATGGCTTGAATAAGTGCTATTTCCATCACTTCATGTTTTTCAGCTGTTTGTAAATGTTTCCTTTGTCTAATGCTTGGTGGCTTTTTTTTTTTGTTGCTTCCATTTGATTTCATCACTACCACAAATTTTTTGACAAAAGAATTTATCAAGGTTGCTTGTCAAGACTGCAAAGAAAAAAAAAAATCAGTAAAACCTGGGAAGCTGTGCACATGTTTTACCTTAACTCATGTTTAATTACTTCACTTGGAGAATGACAAGTGGCACTTGGTTACTTCGTCAGGGTTTGAAACAGCCTTTGAAGGGTCCCATCCTTTGCTTGCAGTGGGTAAAAGTTTTGTTCTATCTGTGTGTCCAGTCTCTTTCCCTGTGTCATTTCAAGCGTGTGAAGGAAATGAGCTGTTGCCTCTGTGTTAATCCCTGTAAAGAGCTGGGCGGCAGAGACCAGAGCACACCCTGGGAGCCAGTGCTGGCTGCTCTCTGGCTTAAAAACTGATGCCATGTAAGTGCTGAAACCCAGAAAGAGCAGAGTGCGGCTGCCCGTGGCTTGGGTCAAATCCTGTGCCCCATTGTGCGGGGGATTAATTGCCTGATCCCTCCGGCTTTGGTCCATATGATGTTGACTGGTTTTAAACAGTAACTGCGGAAGAAGGGAGGCAGTAGCTTCAGTTTGCATTAATGTTGTTGTTTTTATCCTTTTGAATGAGGACTTGTCAGAGGCTGGTTTGAAAACCTTGGTGCAGCAGGGTCCTCGGAGCATTTTGGTGTTGGTAGTGGGAAGCGGAGGGCTGCTGTTGCTCGTTGCGCTAAGATAGAAACTGTCAGACTGGTGCCTGCCTCTGTTAGCAGATGCATTTGCAGGAGAAACGTGTATTAAATCTGATTCTGTTTTGCTGGGAGATCACGCTGTGACCCCTGGAGCGAGGCCACGTGCCGTGGCCACAGTCCAGAAGCACCAGCCTTTTCCACCTGGAGAAGGAAATCCCCCACCTTTGGTAGTGGCTTTCTGTAGCACAGGGCTTCCCTGGGAGGCTGCCAGCTCCGATGCCCTGAGCAAAGCAGGACATGAGTGCTTGCAGGCGACAGGTCTTGGCCCCTGCCCAGATCCCCCGAGATCTCTTCCTGGAGCTGGGAATGCAGCTGAAGGTCCTGCTCCCCGTGGAGGTAAGAGTGCTTTGAGCAGCTGCCTTCTCGCACAGCCCTGTCCTTCCCCTTGCCGCCTCCTCTCCCTTCCTCAAAGGGTGCAGGAATGAGCTGACATTGTCCCTGTTTTGTCCTCAACCCAGGTTTGGTATCTCTTTGCTCATACCTGTGTAAATTCTTGCTTTCTCCCCCCATCTTTTTCTCCACATGTGTAAACTCAAAGTACATTTTTGCCTTGCCATTTGTGTCCTTTGTCCCTCCAGGGTGGTGTGACTGCATCCTGAGAATGGGATGGCAACCTGGGCTCCTTTGCCTTCATAACTTGCATGCATGTGAGCTGTTTAGAAATAGTCCTGGGTTTGTTTTAACAGAACATGCCCATCCTCTGCAAGCAAAGCTGCTCTTGGTACGAAGCAAGCCAGCCCCTGGCAGCTGTGACCAAGGGGCAGGTGGCACCATGCTGCATGCAGCCATCACCTGGGGGCAAATTTGGGCTCTGTTGGTGGCTGCTCATGCTGTGGCTGGGATCCCTGCTCTGATGGACTTCAGAGGGGCTGGCGCCGCAAGTATTTGGGTTTCCAGGTTGAGTCTGGTGCTGCTGGTCTGGTGCATGGTGCTGCCTGGAATGGGCAGAGGTGGGATGGCCTCGGGCTGCTGCAGCAGAAGCTGGCTGCCTTTCCCATTGGAAACAGGGAAGCTCTGACCTGGCCGTGCTCAAGCCCTCTGCCTGGCTTGTGGTGTGGGTCACTGCTTTGCTACAGAGCTGGCATGTTGGCTGGCTTTTTGTAGTTTTATCACCCTGGCCACTTTGGGGGGAAGAATTGTCTTTAAGCAAAAGCAAAGACAAGGTGTCAGGTCCAGGCAGACTGGTGACGGGCTGGGGTGCAGCAGTGGCTGATGCACATCCCATTCCCAAGCACTTGGCCCAGTACTCGGAAACCCTGGGGAGCGAGCAAAAAGCCCCCAGGATTTCTTTTGGTCTGCAGTGTCCCTCTTGGCCAAACCTTGGCTGCCACCAGCCTTCCACCCTTCCAGTGATGGGTCCAGGACTGCACAAGCAGGATGCTTTCTGCCTTAAAAGAAGCTTTCAGGAGCAGTTAAGCTCTGACTGGGAATAGCCTGGCTGGATGTAGGTGTACCCCTGCCTGACAGTGGCTGGGAGCACTTTTGCTGACCCAAGGCTTTGGCTGGGCAGTGGGATCTACCACCAGACCTAAGCAGTGCCTGGGATAAGCAGTGCTGTTTCTTCTGCCAGGGCTTCTTTGGGTCCCTTCAGCCATGGTTTGGGTGTGGTGAAAGTATGGTCTGGGACCTCAAGACTTACCTTAAGTGTGCAATCTGCCTTATTCCTTTAGCCAGTCTCACTTGACAGTGACTGCAGACCGCTGGTGTGGGGAGTTGCTCTGTTATGGGTTCAACCAGCCGTTCAGCTCTTAAATTTCCTCTTGTGTTCAACAAGCAGACAGCTCGATCACCAAAACGCCTGGATGTGTGTGAACACTTATACCTCCATGTAGGTTGTATCGAAGAAGCTCATGTCTTTGCTGGCCTTGGTAAGCCATCCTTGAGCTGATCCCGCCTTGTCTTTTGGAGATTGGGTGCAGTCAAACAGCTGGCGAGTCTCAGCTTGTGACTGAGGGTGAGTTTCTCCTTGGCTTTTGCCAGGAGTGCAGTGTATATTCCCTGCGATCTTAAAAATTCCCTTTCCTGCGTGGGTGGCAGAAGTGGGAAGGATGATCCGTGTCATTACTTCTCTGCTGTGCTTGCTAATATTAGCTTGATTTGTCATTTTGGTAACTGTTATAAATGGAGTTGGAATGGAAGTCAATGCGGATGGTCCCTTCTTACTGACCACCAGTGGTGGATTGCTAATTTTAATGCTCTGCCTGGGTTGAATTTTAACTTGCTGTTGTACCTCTAGGTCTGCATGGTTAATGTTCGTGACCTACAGCAGCTTGTTTATGAACCTGGAGCCGTGTAAGGTTGGGACCAGCATTTTGCTGAGTTCAGTGTATCCTGAACGAGAGGATGCTACAAATGAGCTGCGTGCTCGTTTAGAGTGGATACGGATGGGGAGGCAGCCTGCATCTGTAATGAGAAGCAAAGTAAACGGCCAATAACTCACGCTGAAGGCAGTGGGGAGCCCGTCGACAGGCTGCTGGGCTGCACCGGCAACCCCTTGGCCCCGGCAATTCGTGGCACTCGTCTGGTAAAGAGCAAGCTGACTCTCAAGTGAGGACATCTGGTCAGATCCTGACTTCTGACCCTTGTTGTCATCCGATAAGGCTTCTGCTGGGATTTCCCAGAGCTGCCGTTGGCATTCGGCTGCCGCACATAATGACTGGATCACACTGGGGAATGGTGGCAGAGGAGGCAGAACTGCTCTGGGAAGGGAAAACAGGCAGCTGGAGTGGCTTTGCCTCCTCCTGCCCTCGCTGCTGGGTGATGCTGCCTTGTGCCGTGGGTACCGCTTGCCTCAAGTGCCCCAGGTAGCCCTCAGCCGGGGCTCCGTGGCAGAGAGCGCATCTGGAGATGCTGAAATCTCACACCTTGAGACCCACAGGCTTTTCTGCTCTGCACAGTCGCATCGCTGGGGGCTTCCTGTTGCAGTTCAGTGGTGTGATTTCCTCATGGGAATGCTGATGTGTGGAGCTGTGGGTGTAGGAGAGCCTCTGCGGCGAAGGAGGGGAACGCCCTGCGGCTGGGTCCTCGCACACCCCGGCTCTTGCACCTTGAACCCTTGCTAAGTGGTGGAAACATATGCTTGTTACTTAAATTTTTCAGCCAAGCAAGTTTTGCCTCTAGGTTTTAATACAGTTTTTAGTAACGTAGCAGGGATTTTCATATGGTTGGGAGGACCAAGGGGGAGCACTTCCAGCTCATGTAATCGGTTCAGTGTATTTCGGTGTTATTTTTAGGCATTTAAAATTCCCAAGTGATGTTTTTTTAAACTGGCATGGAAAAAGCCTCTTGGAGGAAAATCAATTTTGAACTCTCAAAATAATAACAATTCTTACTAATTAGAAATGAGTCATTAGATGAAAGCTGATCCCTTCAAAAAGTCTGAAAGCATCTCTTGGGTGGCTGGTTTGGGGCAGCAGCATAGATAGCAGAGCTGTTTTACACTAAGGAGTGAACAGCTGGAAGGAAACCCTTCTGGTGTGTGGTTTGTGTCTAATGAAGCAAATCAGCTTCTGCTCCTCCCCATCCACAGAACGGAGAATGGGATTTGAGCTTGAGGTGGGGTATGAATAGCCCATGCCACCCTCGCAAGGCGTGGTGGATCCCTCTGTGGTTCTTCCTGTGGCTAAATAAATTAATTTGTATTTTTTCAGGCTGAGTGTGATGGTTTCGTTTGTTATTCAGAGGTCAGTGAATTGGTGGACTCGCAGCTTGGTGGGACTGACAGCACTGGTGTACCTGGAGAGCTGTGTGTGGCTTCCCCTCCCTGTGGGATATCCGATGCCCCTCGGGACAAGGTGAAAGGGATATCTGAGTGCACTGTTGTCATTTAGGACCCCGCAGAGAGTTTCATCCAGTGCTGCCAAATGGTTTGTCACCCCTCAGCTCGGCCCCAGGAGAATGAGAAACTCCTCAGAAACAGCATTTATTTGCTCCTGGTTTTCTTAAGCCACCTACGGAGGGGCTGTGGTGGTACTTTATTCCCGAGCATCACCTTGCTCTCTGTTGCAGTAGCTCAGGGATGCTGTGATTCACTGGTGGAGGTTTGCTCCACGCTTGGAGGCGAGGCGATGCAGCAGGAACAGGTTGCCCTCTCCTGGCACGCTCCTTCCACGAAGCCCTGACTGCCCGTGGTGCTCGGTAGGATTTGCCGACAGGCTCTCCAGCTCTTCCATAAGGGATATCCCTGCAGAGAGCCCAGCAGCGAAGGTACTGTAGATCGTTGCTTGCCTGTACTTGATTTTGCAACTGGCCTTTAAAGGATGACTTACAAGAGAGGGTTTTAGCAGCCAGGCCCTACTTGAACGTTCTCCAGTGGGGCAGGAGAGTCAGTTCTGCTGGTGGGGAAGGAGCTGCTGCTCCTCTCCCCAGCATTTCATCTCTTTCCCTGGGTCCAGGCATGCTTCGGGCTGCTCACAGCACATGGTGCCCCCAAAACATCCATTGCACCGAGAAGCTGGGGTGGAAACAGCTCATCTGACCGGCCTGTGCTGGCATCTTGTGGTGCTTTGTGCTCTTGCAGTGCCTCGTCTCTTCCTGGCACTGAAGTCGGCTTTGACGCCAGCAGATGCTCCTTTGGGGCATTTCCCTGGATCCAGCCTGGGAAATTTGTAATTCTCGTTGAGTTCAGCAGTCTTTAACTTCAAGTTGTCATGGTAGGAAGCGAAGATCAACTTCAGGAGGATTTAATGCCACTTTATTCTGCTCAGCTTTTCATCTTATTTCAAGAAAATCCCTCTTGCATAGTAACTTGCAGCCTCCTCCCTTGGCTCCATCGGCAAGAGGTGGGATGCATGGAGTGCTGCTCCTGCCGGGAGGCAGTGGAGGGGTGTCTGCTGGGGGCCTCAGCCCTGCTGGGATTGTGTCCCCTTGGGAAGAGTCTGGGATCCCCCCTGGTTGGGGAGGGAGTGCGGAGCAGCAGGAATTGGGGCTTTAGCTGAGCTGATTGTGGAGCGACCCTGGAGGTGGGATGGCTCAGAAGTGCCGGGGGCTTTGCAGCCCGAGGAGCACTGGTGTATGGTGTGGGACGGTGGAGGCAGGGCAGTGAGCCGGCTCTCCCTGTCCATGTGGCAGCAAAGCCTGAGGATGGAGCAGATGATGGGGCGGCCGTGGGGCTGGGTAAGTTGCCTGGGAGCTTTGCAGGATGCCGAGTCCTTCACAGGTGGCTTCAGTCCTGGGGGGAGAGAAGAGGCGTGAAGCCACACAGGAGCTGAGTTTAGATGGCACCTCTGGAGGTCATGCGGTCCGATTAAAGGCTTTATCTGCAGTTAGAAATTCCAGCGGCTTCATTGACATAGTTCTGATTGCAAGTTGCTTCTCTTTGTAGCTGCAGTCCGTAACTCTTCTTTCCCTGCCTCTTTGCCAAGTGCAGTTGGCGTTGGAGGGCTGTACATCACGTGGCAGCGCGAGGCTCTGCGCTCTGCAGGGGTTTGTGGCGTCGACACAAGCCAAAATGTCCCACCCGGGGGTGCACCGCGTGTCCACCGCCGGAGCATGGCAGGAGGTGGCAGCCGGCTCTGGGGTTGTGTCCTCTCCCTGGTCGTGGTGTTACCTGATGGCAAAGGGACAGCAGCAGGGCCAACACCCAGCACGGCTTGACGGTGGGGAAGGGAGACGGGACCTGCAAGCTGGTGTGGAGAGTGGACTTGTGTCCCCTGGGATGTGCAGGGAGCCCGACACGTGTCCTCTGCATTCGAATAAACGCATGGTAGGAGAGTCTGCTTCCATATATGCTGGTTGCTGCCTCCTGGGGAATGAGCTGGGGAGGGCAGATGGTAATTGCAGGGTTGATGCTGATCCTGTCTCCTTACTTCAGGTGTTCGTTTTTTTCAAAGTGAGTATTTCTTGTGGATAGCCTCATGGTAGGTAATAGCCTGTGTTATATTTAAAATATAATCTCCCAAAGTGAGCGTGATCATGGGATGTCAGCTTGGCCGGTGAATTCATGTGCTGGTGGGGAGGGAATGGTCACAGCGCTGAGCCGAGCCAGGAATATCTGCTGCTGGCGAGAGCCATGGCCCTCATCTTGCCTAGGGAAGGAAACTCCATGTGTCCTTACGTGGCCCGATTGTGTTAGTCCAGATGGTGTGTGGGTCATGGGAGGACATCAACTGCATCTGTCTGAAAGTTCACCAAAAGGAATAGTGAGATAATGAATTGTTTTTATTCTGGGGACCTTTAAACTTGTCTGGCTTATAAGCAGTACTAAAGCAAGCAGCAGGTATGGCTTCCTTAGCTTTTCTTTTCAAGTTTTTTTGCAAATGCTTCCCAACTTGCTGCTTTTGTTTTCTGACATCAACTTTAGAAGGTCTGAAAAAGCCTTTTGGGGAAACTAGGGCAGAGTCAGGGTTACAGGAACCCCCTCCTGCCTGGGCTGCCGAGGAGGAAGACGGGTGACCTGCCCAAAGTGGCTTGCAGAGACCGTGTCACCAGGAAGGGTTTCTTTGCTGTGCTGATGATTCCTCTGCTAAACACCACGGTCGCTGCTAGCTTCTTGTAAGGATTAGTTTCCTTTGTAACATCCCAGGTAAATATTAGTATTTCGGGATGGGAGCTGGAGAAACTCCCGGGGTCTTCAGCCAGAGCGTGTTTTGCTGCGGTCGTGGTGGGTCTAATTAACGGACTGATCTGTTAATTAAGGTGATCAGGACAAATATGCTGCGAGACATTCCTGCCAGAAACCCCTCGTTAAGGACCAGGGTTTTTCCAGTTAAGAGGGGTCGAAGCTGTGTGCGCTGTGAACGAAGGCGTAGCAGCCTGCATGCGCTGCCGAGGCATTGGTGCCTTTACCTTCCTCCTTGGGGCACTTCACAGGCTGCCACAGAGGCGAGATGCAAGCCAATTCCCTTGTCGCTGAAATACAGCTGTTGCAAATGTTGTAAGAGCGTTCAGCTGCAGTTTAGGATGGAGCAAGAAAAAAATATGAAATTAAACTACAAGGGATTTTATGGAAGAAGGTTGATGGGGTTTAAAGAGGACAGCGGCAGTAATAGCACTTACAAAAAGCACTTTGCAGTTGTCGTGATAAAGGTTTGAGTAGATATCTTCTTTTAGGTGTTCCCAATGTACCTAGGATTTTCTGGAGCACATTGGGAATGGGTGGGATGCATGTTCCCGAAGCCTGTCGTCTGGACCCCTCCCTGAATTTTCTGCCATGTCTATGTTGATTTGAGTTTCTCAAGCAATTTTATAACCACAGAGAGCAAGGATGTGGATGGACTAGATGGAGAAGGTGGTGGAGGGAGGTAAGCAGTGCAGTGGGGGTCCCTTGGCCGTGCCTAGGACCCTGCGGGGACGCTGAGCTGCCGGTTTCTGTGACTTCTGGTTACCTGTGGAGCCCTTGCAGCCCCGAACAGGGGCAGCCCGATCCCCGTTGGAGCAGCGCAGCCTCAGCGGTGTTGCACTGGATCCACATCTTCTATGCTGCTGGTCTTTGAAAAAAAGGGAGAATGTCCTTTGGGTGCGAAGCAAAGCCTACATCTGATCTTCTGTGTATAAGTAAGGTGACAGATCTGGTGATTTACGGGTGTTTTGCCCACTGAAGGGGAAGTTGTAGTGAAAGGAGGTGGTGACCTGCAACACCTGAAGTCCCAGCGGGTGCCTCTTCCCGTCCCTGGGGAAGAGAGCTCTGCCTGACCTGCCCCGGGGTCCCTGGGAGCACCTTTCCGATGGCTCACCAGCCTGTCCTGGGATGAGTGTGAAGTGATTTGAGCGCTGGACCCCGCTCCAGCCTTCCCCAGGAGGCTGTGCTGGAGGTGAGCCCTGTGCGCTGTAGGACAAGTGCTGAGACACAAAGCTAGCGTGGGGTGCAGAGACTTCACCAAAGAGGAATGCAGCACTAAAGCCTCCCTTTTTCCATGTAAAATGACTTCTTATGGTACTATAATAACATTACGTTGATGGGGATGCTGTTCATGGAGATGAATAACCAGTGGTTTTTGACCTCAGTTATTAGATTTGTAGCTTCAACTAAAAATTCAGCTTTAAGGAGTCTTGCCAATTTTAAAGTAATCTCTTCAGGGAGAAGCTCTCCCTCTGGCAGTAACCCATTCACTAGAAACTTAAATATTCATTTACAGCTAAAAGCTGGACCAGTTGTTAAGGGAAAACAAGGAGGAATGAAAGCGTGACAGGATGATAAAAATCCAATTTATGATTCTCCCCTGAATGTACCGATAGGAGCTTAAATTGCTGACAAAGCCTTACCCAGGGAAGCGGCAGGTGTTATATTTAGCAGCACAGGAGCACAGCGGTGACTTGGCACACTGGGCATTGGTAATCACTCGGCTTCTGACAGGGGTGAGGATGGAAAGGCTGCGCAAAGAGCCCTCTGACGCAAGCAGCAGCAGTGAGGCAGAGAAGAGCAGGACCTGATGGCGTAAGATGCTGACACTGATTTTGGAGAGGGTGGAGGGGACAGAAAAGCTGTTAAGACTATCTAAATAGGCTCCTCAGGGCTGCAGGAGGAGGTTTCCAAGCCATGGGGGTAGGTTTATCGTCCTCCTTTGTGAAGAGCGCTGGGTGTTGTTGGTTATTCTCTTGGTCACAACTGGTTGCGCTGCTGCCGAAATTCAGAGCTGTTAACCTGCAGCCAGGCTGTCTGCCAGTCAGTGACCACAGCCATCAGGCAGTCACTTCTTCTTCTTCCCAGAAATGGTGCAGGTTGTACTTTTATTTCTAGCAGATACTTGCAGGATTTTCCTTCTGGATGAGTACAGCTTATTCCCGTGGAGGCTGAGGTGGAGCAGGCAATCCTGCTGGTCCCAGGGACATGTTTGACATAGGGCACCCAGTTATCTGGATGCTACATGGGGAGGATTGGAAGAGGTCTCCTGCCTGAATCTAATTGCAGACCTCAGGGAATTGTAGATTCCATGGAGAGCAGCTGGATATTTTATCTCTGTTTATCTACGTGTGACTGGCTCTGAAACTGGATGGTATTGCTTGTAATTCTTGCGACTCCACAGAACCAGGGGGTTTCATTTTCGGTGGTGCTGTATCTGCCTGAGCTGGTTCCCAGCTAAGCCACCTCTCTTCTCCTTCTCCCTTTTGTAGCTCTTTAATTTTAAGTAAGCTCGGCAAGTGGCTTCTTCCATCCCTGCCTGTACTATGTGAACTTGGGGAGCCTTGACCCACAGAAGCATTTTCCTGCCCTATTTCACTGCTTAGCATCTTGTTAGTAAGCAGCCCAAACAAAAGATGCTGGAGGGTTAATGTCTTACTTTAAAAAGGAAAGGGGGGGGAAAGTCAAGTTGCCCTTCTGCTCTCCAGCACCCGGCTGCAGGATGGATGTTGCTCCCAGATGAACCGACTTTGTCCGTGAGAGCAAGCTGGTCCAGCGCATCCGGATGGCCCAGCAGGACAAGGCTGAGCCCGGCGGCCTCTTGGGACGGTCTGCAGGCATTTCCTCACCGATGCCTCAGAGCATTCGTGGGAAGATGAGGAAGGGCTCCAAGGTCCTAATCCACGTGGAGGGCTTCCAGGCAAGACTACGTGCTGTTACGCTGGAGGTTGTGAGAAGCGTTGTTTAAGGCAAGAGGCTTGTAGCTTCCATTGAGGCTGTTGTCATTCCTCATTTTTGTGACAGTTGTGGATTAAGCAGCCTCTGCCCCATCTGGGAGCCCTCGTGCCTGTTGTCCCGGCACAGCCAGGCGTGACAGCGCAATGTGATCATGGGAGCTGCCCATGGCCCTCAACCTGCTCTCTCGGGCAGCACCAGCCCCTTTTCTGTTCAGGCCCCTTGCGGCACAGTCCTTGTTGGAAATGGGCTGGATAAAGGTGGCATTGGGGCATTTAATTTCCATAGTTTGGTGACTCCCAGTCCCATCTGCTCTGCATGCTCCTTATTGTGCCTGTACTAGCGCAGTTCTCCTGTGGTGACGCTTGTGTCATGGTGGTGATGCTGGTGACGACTTGGAAGCGGGCTCAGCTACCCCCTAAAACTTCCATCTCGCTTCCGAGTGAGGCTTCAGGTGTCCCCTGATTTGGGCCAGGATCTCGGCTCATACTTTATAGTCACTAGGGAGAAAAAGGCATTGCCAGAGGCGATGGAAGGAGACTCCTTCCGTCCTCCCAAGGAGAACGACCAGTGGAGGTCCCTGGCTTTCCTAGCTGTAAAGGGACTGTATGTGGCTGGTTCATGCTTAAAACATCTCACTTCCCAACGCTTGAAGCAGGGCTGGTAGATCCCATCCTTTGCCTCTTTTCAGTGGGTCTGGCTGGGCACTGTGCAGACTGTACGGAGCCACTGGTAAGGAGGAATATCACCTTGGACAGACCTGTCCAAAGCACTGGCTGCTAATCGGTCGCTATCTCTAGTACCAGTTAGCAGTTAAGTATTGATACCTGAAACTGAGTTTAGCCAATAGTTTGTATTTTGTTGGAGTCACAGGTAAAGTCAGTTCTTTCTAGAGCGGAGTAATAAAATTCCTGTTGTGGTATAGCAGCAGTTTCTGATGGACACGGGGATGAGAAGGTGGAGAACTGAAGTCTCCACCTGAGTAAATGGCACAGTCGGACCTGGCAGCAGAGCCAGGAAGGACCTACTGATGGTTTTTGACAGGCAGTTGAGAAACCTGCAGAATAACTATGTCAAGAAAGTGACTAAAAGAAATTAATCTAGCCACAGGAGGAAAAAATGGATGTGTACCTCTTTATTCCACCTCATGTTGAGAAAGTCCCTTTCATTTTGAAAAAGGTTTTTTTTTTTTCAGTGCTACAAATTCAGGTCCCCTCAAAGGTCTTGGATTGGAAATGTGGTGGAATAATACCACCAGCCACTAGTTTATTGATCAGAAGTGCTCACAGGAGACCCGAGATGGCAATTTGTGTGGCTGAGAGGGTTTTCTGGCCATTCTTGGCCACTGACCAAAGTTGGTGCTGATGTTCATCGTGTATTTTTATCCAGTGTATTTATTTATATGCTTCAGCTTCCCCTGCATGTGATTTGTGTCAGTATAAAGATGCTTATCTCAGTGTGCCATATTCCCTCTACTCCTTTCTAAATCTCTGAGTGGAAGGGGAATAATCAAGACCAAGTCTTTCTACGTGGGGTGAATGGCAGTGTTTGCATGAAGGACTTCGGCTGCAAAGGTCATGGCCAGCACCACCAAAATCTGCGTGTGGACTGTCTTAGCGTGGACCAGAGGCTACCGTGTTGTCCACCCTGGGCCACTGTTTGCATGTCTTTTAGGATGTGAGGATGAGAAGTTGGCCTCTTTAGAACCCTTTAGAGAAGGGTTACTTAAATCAATTAATTTAATATCTTTTTTCCCCCCCTTCCTAACGGCACACAAGCCATTGCAAATGTTCCTGCACTGTTTTTGACATACATAATGTATTTTTCTTTGTGAATAATACTGGAAAAAAGGAGCTGTGCTAGCGGACCATGGCTTTGAGCTCCTGCCTAAGCCTCATAACACCCCTTCAGGCTCTCTAGGTCCTAAAATACCCAAATGGTTGGATATGTTGTGTTAGCTGCTGGTGAGGTCTTGGCGAGGTGGGACCTCATCCCGGTGCTGGACTGCCCGGCAGGTCTCGGGAAAGCATCTCCATGTTGTAACTTTGAAGTGCAATGAACTCTGTGGCAGCTGTGAGACAATTTTTTTGTTCTTGCTTTCCAGAGCTTCAGTGGTTTTGACTTTGCCTTTGCTTTTCCAGGTTTGCACCTTTCCTTTGGCATCACTTCCCCCCTGCACTTTGCACACCTACAGCGACGCGATGCATACAGACGTGCGTAGCTATTGAAGTTGTATATGGACTCATTAAATAATGGAATCAGGTTGCCGAAGGTTGAAAGCGATCGTCTTCAACGCTGTGGTTGGTGGGGGGTTGCCCGACGTTCTGCACAGCTTGCGTGGTCCCCGGGATGCTGCAGTCCTGGTTGAGCACGCGCCCATCCTGCTCCTCGGAAATTTCCAGCTTCGGGAGCTCGAGGGTTGTTGCTTTGCAGACCGTGGAAACGAACGCCATGGGGGGATTAGTTGTAGTGATGCTAAGCCAGGTGCAGGGGGACCAGAGCCCTCGGTGAGCTCAGTGCTGTTCTTAACATGAATATATTCATTTATTTTTCTGCTCTCACATGAGCAGCAGAGAAGGGAATCAATTCAGTGGAAATCTTTGGAAAAATCCCCAGAATTTTACCTGAAGCAGCCCTAAAACAGAAGGGTTGGAGGGCTGATACGCTGCACTTGTCATTTCCAACCCAACCCCGTGGCCACCAAGACATGTTGGTTCCTGAGGGATTCCGACAGGAATATGGTGTCTGCTCCGGCCAGTGAAACCAGCCGGAGGCGGCAGCAGTGTGGCAGGTGGGCTCAGGCAGCTGTAATTTGCTTTTCAGGTTGTTTTCGGCTGCGTGGCTGCTCTGGCTTGGAAGAGCTGGTTGGAACAACTGGGGAGGTGCCAGCTGCAGAAATCCCCCTCCGCGCAGCCTCGTCCCTTAGTCTTGCTTTTTTTCCAAGCATTGTTTGATAATTAATTTTAGTATTTCTGAGGCTTGACGATGCACTGTTTTGGTAAAAAATTGCAAATTGAGATAAAAAGAGATGTTGCATTGTGATGTCGTTAAAAGAAATGACAGGACGTGTAGGTCTGTATTGATGAGGGGCCAGATTTCTGCAAAGAAAGGGGGGGAAAAAAGTTGATTACTAATCTTTTATTCTGTGTTTAGCTAATAGAAAGGTGTGTTTTCCTGATACTGCAATTTAAGAGCAAAGAGCAGTAAATGTTTGATCAAATATTCAGAGTTCTATTAAACCTGGATTTTCTTGATTGCAGTATCATGTGTGGGACAGGTTGTTTAAAAGCAAAACTATGGTTTGAATGCAAACTATAATTTTTTTGTTTTGTTTGTTTCTCGACGAGTGGGTGGTAGTTTGATGCTGTAGTGAAAGGTGGGGATGATTGCTGCATTCCTTATGGATGGCTTACTCTGTAATGTCAAATTTAAAGTTACCAGGGGAAAAAAAAATGTTCTGACATATTTCTAAAAGCTAGTAAATAAGCTTGTGTGCTGCTGATGGGTACTGACGTACGTGGGGCGGCGTAGCTGCACAGGATGCAAAAATCCTGTAGATTTTGGAACATGTATCAGTCATATCAAGCCAAAATACTTGAACAAGACAGATTTGGTTAGGTTTTCACATTGTGAAGGACAAATGGCAATGTCATAGCTCAAACGTGGTGTCCTTTTCATATCATTTCTCTGGATTTTTTGGTAGCTGTTCCTTGAATGTTGGAATTCCATCTGTTGAGCTCTCTTTCCATGCAAGTTGTTCCTGTATCCCTTGATGGGAGCAATGCAAAGAATGGAATCCAGCTAAACAAACAAATACAGACAAGTTGTGTATAAAATGTGTTTTTTGGGGATTTTTTTGGTTTTTTTAATAACTGTTTGTGATGCCTCACGAGGGATGCTGTGACCTACAGTGCCAAAGAGCATCCTCGGTTGAGCTGTCTGTGAGCAGAACCGCCAGTGTGTTAATGAGAGATCGATGTGTGAGCTGTTTCAACTGTTCTGTTTACACTAGAAGAAGGTTATTTTGTTTTATTTCCATCTTGAGGGTGAATTGCATATTCTTCATTAAAGATTTTTGTAGCATGCAAAGCCACCGTGGGATTCAGTGTAAACAGGGTGGAGCCCATGGGTGTTTTCTCTCACTCCAGTAGCGCTTTTTGAACGGAATAAAATAAATGAAGGCAGGAGCAAAATGTAAAGAAAAAGCCAGTTGTTGGGCAAAGCTAATGAAAAGCCTTCAGGGATTTGTTTCTCTAGAGACAACCTTTCTGTGCGACCTTGGACAAGTTATGTGGCTTTGCTTCTGGGCATCCCTGGTTTGAGATTTGCAGCCTGGGGGTGGTGAGATGGGTCTTAAATTGCTCTGGCCCTGCACATGTTGTTATCCTGGAAATATCCAGAGGTTGAAATTCTTCTCTATTAGGAAAGAAAACACCGCCAGTAATAATCAGCTGTAATTCTGCCGTCTTTTGCTGCACAGTGTGCACAGACGGCGGGGCTGGGAGGTCGGATGGAGCGGTGAGTGTGTCTTTCCCCGAAAGGCATTTTGTCTGTGGGTGAGAGTTTCAGTTCTGGATTCTCTGACTCTGCTCGCGAACCGATTGACCATTAAAAAAAACCCATAGGTACGCGGGGATGAGGTGGGGGCTGAGGGGATTCCCTCCACAGAGATGTCTGCTGAGCTGTGTGCTGCCAGGCTGGTGCTGACTTACTGCCAGTGAGTGAATGCAGTGATGGAAAACTTAAATACAGCAGAAGGGAACGCGGAGAGAAGATTTGAGAGGTCAGTTATTGGTGTGCGATGCTTCAGCCCCCCCCTGCGCTCATCACCCGCGAAGAGGTACCCGTGTGCCTGTTCCTTCCAGCCGATGGCATCGGAGCCAGCGTAGTGTAGGTAGAAATGGCTTAACCAAGGGACCGTGTGGTTGGACCCTACTACTTAGATGCTATTTTGCTTTTCTAGAACCAAATTATTAGGAAAAACGACCTTTCCTGGAATGCTGGTGATGCTGAGCGCGAGCTGCATCCGTGGTGCCCTCATCTGTGGGGTTTAGGTGCGTTGGGCACCCTGGCTCCCTCAACCCAGAGGGAACGAGGGCAGCAGAAGAACCGGAGGGGATGGGAACAGAAGCAGAAAGTTGCAGGACGTGGAGACATCGCAGCCGTATCCCGTTGCACCCCGCTCCTGGGATTTCAAAGCTTGGAGGTTCAGGCTCCGGCAGATGGAACCGGGTCCTCTGCAGATGAGCCGTAGGAAAGGGAGCGGGCAGTGGGAAGGCTCTCCGATACATCCCTGCGGCAGGGAGAGGGGAGCGAGGGGCATCCCCGGGACGGGTGGGCTGCGGCAGGAGCCGGGCACTGCCGCCACGTTCCCTGGGTTGATCCGGTCGGTGCAGGGCTGATAGAAACTGCTGTGAGCGTGTCCTGTGGTGTTCTGCGTCGGCGCAGAGAGGCAAGAACAGGTCGCAGGGATGAGGAACGGGTTGTGTTTAAGTGTTTTTATGAATAAGCTTATAGCAAAATTAATTCCTTGCAGAGAGAAGAGGAAGGAGAAAGTCTAAAACCCACAGAAGAAAAGATGCCATTATGTTTTACAGTTTTTTTTCTTTACCTTTTACCCCTTAAATAAATCTTCCGTCAATGCACAGAACAAGAGAGAAGGTATAGTGTTACCTACTTGGCAGGATAAGGTTTAAAATGCTTAAATGTGTTTTCCTTTTGAAAGTTTGCGAGTTTTCTTGCTGTGTAGGCATGGTGCGAATGGCTTTTCCTGGAAGGGAGGAGAGGAACAGAAGAGTTTTGGAAATTGGTGAGTGGTCTGATATCAATAAGGCAGAATGTAGTAAAGCCAGGTGTGAAGTACTGCATTAAAAAAAAAAATAATCAGTATTGCTTTTGGATGTTTTCAGGCAGGTATTCTATTCAAGACACATTTTACTTCACACTTGTGTAGGGGAATATGTGTGGGGGTTTGGGGCATTGTGATTTAAAAAGAGAGAAGGCATCTGGAGAGTTGTGAGGAACACCCAGCAATCTAGGAAGTATGAAAGAATCACATTTTTTTTAAAAAATGGAAGCAGATTATGAAGATGTGACAGGTGTTTTCCAATACACTGGTTTTTGCATAGAAGAAAGCTGGCTGTTTTTCCTTGTGTCTGCAGGGGGCAGAGGCAATCCCTTCGGTTTGGAGCGAGAGGATGGGTGTTGAGAATAACTCTGCTTACAAAATATGTGAGTCCTAGAGCACAAACATCTGGAAGCAGCATTTTAAAGAAAAGGTTTGAGAAGTCGGTGTCAGACGTGGTATGGGTACTCTGGATATCACCTTGGTGTTTCTCAGTATCCCTTCCAGTCTTATGTCACTGCTGTAAATATTATGGACACCTTTTGCTGTTACCTGTGCAAAATGCTTTTCTTTATAGGGTTGTCCATTTCCTTGTAGCTGTATTAAACTTTACCGATTTGTTCTGTTTCTTTAGGTCCTGGCTGTATTCATATGGCTGGGTTTTGGTTGTGGTGGTTTGTTTTGGTTTTTTTGGTTTGTTTTTCTCCTTTGTTTTGGAAGATTTTGGGCATTTCTGGAAAGGGTATTTTAATGCAGTATTACATTATATACTATATTATTATAGTTACTGTAATTAGTATATTATACGTAGTATATTATATGTCATTTCAAATGCAGGCAGAAGTCCCCAGAATTATTTTAAGGCGGTTTTGTCGTGCTGCCTTCCATATGGTTTGAAGCAAGGACTTGAAATTTGGCGAGGCGCCTGTCTTTGTGTCGCATTTGTCGCTCTCGACATGCAGCTCTGCCCCACCGTGCCCAAGAAGAGGTGTCTGACAAGGGGCTGGTTTTATGCTTTTCTATTTATTAGAAACTTTTAAAACCCGAACAGCTGACATTTCCAAAGTTTTTGTTTTCTCCAAGCCTGTTTTGTGCCTCCTGTGTGCTGGGGCAGGGCAGGTAGTAGGCAGCTGCCTGCGCATGGTGGATGCGGGGAGAGGAGGAGGAGGAGGAGGAGGCATCTCCCGGCCCCGAGCGTGGGGGGGATGAGAGCTGCAGAGAGGAGAGGGAAAGGCAAGGAAAGAGATGAGGATATGGAGCCTGCGGAGAGCATCCCAGGGGAAAGATCGCCTTCGGTTGGAGCCTTACGGTTGTGATCTCCCACCACACATCCCCACTTCACGGAGTGGAGACCCTCCTAAGCGCTGGATGAGGAAGAGGTGCTGTGGAAAACGCAGTATGTAATTTTATAAATACAGACTATAAAAAAGCAGGAGGTGGGCTGAGTTCGGCACGTGTGAACCACCGAAATTTTGGTGCTTTCCGAGTGCTGAGTTTTGCAGCTTATAGGGTTGTGCTCCTTTCGGAGCATGTAATGGGTATGAAAGTGTTTGAGAGAGACCTTGAAATTGGTTAGACACTTAAACTAATGTGTAAGTTCATAAAGTGATGCATCTCCCAATAATAGGAGTGGTCTTCAGAGCTCGTGGAGACGCAGCGGGTCCTTGCATGAGGCAGCCCTTCCTCCCGACTGTACACAGGGCTCCTTTCTGCAGCTAAACTAGGGAGAAGTTATTTCAACTGCTACAAATAAAGTGGTTTTGATTGGTTTTTAATGGATGAGCTGGAGTTGAGTTGTTTTAGTACCACTAATCCTATTAGAGCTCTGGATTTTTAAAATTCATCTGATGTTTTTATCGGTTGGTTTTGGAGATGGATATGGCACGGCTATAAAGATGCTAGAAAATTAAGGACAATGGATGCTTTCAAGATTAGTTGAATAATAATGAAGAGAAAAGGAAATGTCATGCTAAAGTGTATAGCTCTTGGACTTCTGGTGGGTATGCATGTTAGTTGTCACACAGGAAACCAGAAAATACTTGAAGTGTCTCCACTTTGTTTTAGAATTTCATCAAACTTGGACAAAGAAGTCAGACTAAAACCAAACTACAGTCATCATCCTAACCTTCCTGCCTAGTTCTCTTCCACACAAAGTATTTGGAAGGTAGAAGTTGCAAGGGAGGGTGTATTTTTTAAAATCTGTTATAATTTCCAGAAAACAGAATGGTTTGATATTGCCAACAGAGCCTGAAGGTTGAGCTGGTGATCCAGGAGGTGGTGTGTGTCCATGGGGATGCTGGGTGTGCCACAGGGAGATAATTTTTTTTCCTTCTGGCTCCCCACATTCATCATTTTTATCCTCATCTTTTCCTGGCCCCTCTCAGCCAGCCCTGGGTGACCCATACCCCCCCCCCCCCAAGCCAAAATTTCCCATCTCTGACTCACCTCCTGATTTTCTGTTGCTCAGCAAGAAGTAACGTCACGATTTGAGTATTTCTTGTAGAAAGCAAGCAAGAAGAAACTTCATCTTGATGCAGAGAGACACAGCAGGTGGCATTCCCAGGTACCTTTTACTCATCCTGGGACCAAGGTAACTCTTGTTTTTGAGTGGAGGGAGTTAAAGTCAGGATAAATGTACAATCTGTTTTTAAATGGGGAGCTTTAGGACTAAGTCTCCAAGCATTTAGATGAGTAACTGTGGGTGTGACTTAAATATTGGCAGAAGGAGGTTCATGGCAGCTGGCAGAAGAGATGCAGAGCTGGTTATAATGGTTTGTGAACGTTAGACTGATGAAGAGGGTCTTAGCTTTGCTTTCTATGATCCTTCCTTGCAGTTGCTGCAGCAGGAATATAGCTAAATTGTGTTCAAGCCACCACTAGAATAAGGAATTTGCTTAGAAGAGCAAAGAGTATCTTGGTGGAAAAAGCTTTTCCCTAGTGATTTAAACAGTCCTCCAGTGCATTCTCCTGTAGCAAACTGGGGGAGATCACTGAGTTACATGCCATGGGTTTGTCTGGCGAGTGGGGACACCTCGCCGGGGGTGATGCAGGGAGTTGAACCCTGTGATCCTTACGGGTCCCTTCCAACTTGAGATACACTATGATCCAGGGTCCTGGTCAAATATAGAGTCAACTTGTTCATACGCAGCAGATTATTAGCTTACCCCTGCTCTCCCTGCCAGAGCAAACTTCTGCGAGGCTCAGGTGGTTGTCTCCATGCCCCACTCCTCCTGCTCTCTTCCCTTCCAAACCCAAGTGGAAGGCTCTTGCAAGTCACCGTTAAACCCACTCTTGCTATCTGGCCTTAGGCTGTGGGCTGTGCTTGAAGCCTGGGAGGCAAAATTGACCTTAAGGAGAAAAAGGCGTTGGTTTTGTTGGGTCTGGTGTCATCTACAGGGGTCTGGACTGGAAGCTGCTCCTGAACCGATCATAAATGATCTGATTTTCAGGGAAACGGAGCGATTGTAGGAAATCGCAGCTCTGCTGGTCATAGAGGTTTGGCTATTTGTACGTGAAAGTTGAGTATATGAGATATATGTGTGTGTGTATATATGTCTGTCTCTCTTGGTATGTATATATACATATGCTGATACATAGACGTATGTGCGTATTGGCTCTGATCTTAGTGTCTAAACACAGATCCTGGCTCCATCTGGTTCTTGGATCTGCTAACAGAAATGGAAGTGCTCGTTTTGAGCTCCATCCCATCAAGGCCTTTCCCTCCAATTAAAAAACTGCTGTTCTTGTGTTGTTTGTGGGGTTTTTTTCCCCCCTTGAAAAACTGCTGGTTCTTGCCCAAAGCATGAGTATACATGCAAACAAGTTAATAAATTTTTTCCGTGCTTGTGTGCATTGCCAGCATTAGATTTCCCTGCCTTGAATGCGTAGTGTGGCGCTAGCTTGATTTTCCAGAATTTTGGCCTTTTTCTACCCAGCATGCTTGAATGTAAATACTTGACAGTGGTCTCATCTCCAGTTCCCCGAGCTGTGATTGTGTGATTTAGCTGCACGTCATGCAGTAGCACCTTGGCTGCAGCTGCTCGCCTTGTATTGAATTGTGATTTATGCTGCATTTTTCCTCTGGACTTGTTCGTTCCCCTGAGACTGGTAAAATATTAAAGGCTGGGAAAATCCAATTGTCCCACAGTGAAGGGGTGAGAAAATAGACATCAGGAGGGCATGCAGTCGTGAAACCTCAGAGGTTTTGTTATTGAGCTGTTGGGGGCACGTGAAACGTAGCTGCATGAGTAAAATGTATAATGAAGATTCTGATAAAAATAAAGAAATTCTGATACATATTTTAAGCAAGTGTCCTAAAAATAACCTCCAGCAGCATTTAAAGGGACAAGCTTCCAAATACCGTCCTCTGCCCCTTGCAAAACAGCATCTCTTTGGTTTTTGGACTGAATATCCGACAGCCTGTTCAGCGTTGCTCCCGAGACAGCCCCAGCCAAGCCTCCTCTTGGTAGGACCTGGTGTTGTCCTTTTTTTTTTTTTTTTTTTTACCCCCTTTTTGGCAGGATGATGCCTGTTTCTGGCAGAGATGGAGTTAAGGGTTGCTCCGTGGTGCATGCTGGTAAGAGGGTGGTTTGATGGTTGCTGCGAGCTGGGTGCCGTAGTGCTCTGCTAACAGCATGTGGCGAGAATTTAGTATGCGAAATGTGGAACTGTAAGTGCAGCGATGCAGCCGTCTGGCTGACTGCTGAATAAGGACATTTTCTTTTTTCTTGATTTCTTTCTTTTTTTTTTTTTCCATCCTAAGGCTAACACCCATGTAGCGCATAGCCTCTGCGAGAGCGATCCCACTGTGGGGATGAAGGGTAGGGGCTGCTGGGAGACAGGATCCATCCGTTCCTTCTGCAACGCCGGCTGTCTGAATAAATTTCACAAGGGTTAGTGGCCTTCCCGGCATCCTCCTGCTATTACTGCCGGACGGATCCAGCCCAGCGTGCGCTCCCTCGGCATCCGGCATGGTGCCTTCCCTTGCCGTGCAGATGCACTGGGGAGCGATGGAGGGGCTGCTCTAGCTAGCGAGGTGCCTTCCTGGGATGGGGAGGGTGTTTCACGCCATGCAGGAGCCCTGGAAGACAGAGAAATACGGAAAATAATTCTGTGCGGGTCCATCAGTGGCGTTTGCGTGGCGGCACAGCATCTTGCCTACAGACGGGGCTCTTGGGCATCACGTGCTACTTCCTTTCTCGGTTTGGTTTGAGATTTATAAAGCATGTGGTGCTTGCTTTTTCTGCTTTACCAGGTGTTTAAAAAAAATACAGTAAATGACCCATGGTTCAGATTTACGAAGTTCAACTGCTAAGAAGGTTCAATTTTATGATAGTTTGTTCTTTTTGTGCGCTTTTAATATCAAAAAGAAGAATTGGTTTGTTCATAATGGGTAAATTAGTTCCTGCTTCAGTCTGTTCGGACCTGTTACCTGGTTTCAGTAAATTAGATATATTTTTTTAGTTACAAGCCAAATTACTTTGCTATTGAGACAAAATGAGAGTGCTTCTGTGTTCGTACTGTAATCCACCCTGCCCATGCTTTAGTCTGACATACCACGAGAGGCAGAGATGTTCTCCAGGAACACCTGAGTGGTGGTGAGCTTTAGTTTAAGGCTGTGCACTCTAATTTTCTATCTGTTGCTGCTCCCTAGGTTATTCCAGGTTTTTCCCATTGCCAGTCCAAGGAGAGCTCAGCACGGGGTGTGTAGGAGTGCTGTCCTTTACGGGACAGTTGATGCTCTGCCCAAATCCCTGCTGGTTTGGGGCAGAAATCCATTTTTGGAGCACTACTGAACAATTTTGGTGTGTTTTTTTTCTGGGTTGGATCCTGTGACAAAGCAGAACAGGTCTGCAGGGGGTGGGGGGGGTCCCACATCTCAATTCAGGCAACTTTTGTGTTGCTTCATTGATGGACGGGCTAAATGAAACCATCCTCACAGCGAAGGAAAAGGGTGATGGTGAGAAATGAGGATTTCTAGGATGCTCATAACCTTCCTTCCAGACCACCAAGGGCTCTTCTGATCCTGGGCACTAACAACTTGTTGCTTACTGTGATTTATTTATATCGCTGTGGTGCCCAGAGTGTCTGTGCCAGCTGGGAACTGGTGGCACTGGGTGATGCACACCTGGACTTCCTTGGCGGTCAAATCCAATTGTTGTTCCTTTGATGTAGTTTGGGATATTTAATAGGTTTAAGGAAGGAAAAGGCACAGATCCTACAGAAATTCATTAGTAATCAAGTCACTGTCTCCTGCGTGGGATTCCTCTCGCCTCACTCTAGGTCAGATCACGTTATATCCAATTTAAAAGCTGAAGGCTGATCTCTTGACCCAGAGTTGTCTTTGTGATCAGTAGGGAACCGGGCACCTCCGAGAGCTGTTTGCTTCTTCCCAAAATAGGTCATCTCCAACCCTGAGGGAAGCCCGGGGGCGGATCTGCTCAGATCTGGACTTTCCATTTCTGGCTGTCAAAGGTAGGTGAGATGAGTTATCCCATCTTCTTTAGATACAAGTGTTTAAAGTCGCCACTTACAAAACTCTGGTCCCATTTTATTTTTGTTAGTGTGTGGTGTGAAGCTACCTCTGCAGAGCGGTGCGTGAACATCAGCCTCCGCTTGATCTGGTCCCTGCACAGTCCATGTGGACGTGCGTCTCCGTCCTGCTCTCAAGCATCACTTCACAATAAGTTATTTCATCTAAATGTAATTTCCTTCCCCATTAAAAGGCACAGAAAGGAGAAATGCAAATAGGTCAAATCAAAATTCAAGCAATCAGGGATTTACAGCAGGCTTCAGATGACAAAAAAAAAAAGCTTTTTTATCAAATCCAGATTGCCCACTTTCCTTTGGTTTTCTTTTTGAGCTGTTTTTCTAGCTAGGTGATGTAAGGACATGCATGTAACAGGAGATCTGCACATGCATGCACAGTAGTTTATGTAACTAGGCTTCAGTGGAGAATAAAATGCCCCAAACCAGAATTATTCTCATAAAAAGCTGAAACCAGCTCGACTCCTTTCACATGAAAATTGGGGGGAAGGTGGTGAGTGGCGAGCACAGGAGAAACGGCGATTGGGGTTTTCAGGGAGACCTTGGCAACCACAAGGAATGAACCTAGGGAGATGTCTTCCAGGCATGTCTGAGGTCAGATTATTCCTGGTTTGGGACGGGGAAGGCGTTAGGTGGCTGTGGCATCTTTGCAACAGGGAGTGATAGAGACCACAAAGCCCTGGGTTTTTTTTTTTTTGGTTTTGTTTTTTATTTGTTTGTTTGTTTTCAGTTTATCAGCTTTCAAATTCAGATACCCTCAGGGTTTTCCGTAGTTCTGCCTCTGTCAGTTCCCCATCGTCCCACCCAACTGTTGAAGCATCCACCCCTCCTTATGCCTGGTGCCGGTAAAATGATTGCGGCTGCTTGCAGCCATCACGGATGCATGCACTTCTTTTCCTGGGCATGTTGAATGTATTCATCATGGGACTGTGTGTGTAAAATGTAAACCATATTGTATTCTAGGTGCAAAATAGATTAAGTGATTTTAATAGTTTCAGATGTCCTTCATTAGCCTTTCCTGTGAGTTACCCACCTGATCTCCATAGCCCTGGGCAAAGGGAGAGACTCATGGCAGGGGCTGAAGGCAACATGTAGCCCTTGTAGAGTGGACACCCCAAATCACAGTCTGATTTTTTCCTCTATTTTAGTGAATATTGGGTTTATTTGGCTCCTTTTAACACATCTCTGGTGAGTCCTGATGCAGGAGTTTCCAGCAGCTCTGTGATGGTTCTACATGCCAACAGGGTGAGGTGGGGGTTGTTTTTTGGCTGGGCTGGGCTTTTTCTGCTGCAAAGGCATCTTTCCCCCATTTTCTGGTGGGAAAATGGTGCTTTGGGGGAAGCTTTGCATTGACGTGTGATAAGCTTTCCCTGTATGGCAGGGGGCATCTCTGTATGGAACACGTGGAGCACATTTGGCAAACCCAGAGGGGTCTTGACCCTGGGACGTGACAAGCAAATATTTTTCACGTTTTAGCAACAAACTCAACCCCAAAGCTGGGAAAATGTTGGCTTTTAAAATCAATTTACTGTAAAAAATGTGATGTCCAAACTGTGGTAAAAGTGTCTCTGGTAAGCATGTACCCCATTGAAAATGCAGTACTTTTTCTGGAACCAAAAATATTTCCCAAGGATGTTTTGCTTTTCATCTAGAAATCCTCATGCTGTAGTAGTTGTTTTCTATAAAAATTTTGGCCTTAAATCCACTTACATCACCAAAAAGGAGCTGTTTGAGGTATGTTTAAAATGCTGATGACTTTTAATGATAGCCCAGGGAAAAGCTGGCCCGGGCTTTTTGCTAGGCAGGAGATTCCTTGCAAACAAAAGCACTCGACCTGGAGGCTTTGGGTTGCTTTTAATAGTTTCTTTTGTGCTTGTAAGATGAAACCGATGCAGACCTTGTGATTAGAGACAGTGACAAAGAAAGGTGAAAGTGGAATTAGGTGTGGTTCTTTTTTTTTCTTTTTTTTTTTTTTACTCTTCTGTGTTTAAAGGCTTGATCTGGTTTGGTTAGAGCTGAAGTCATCTTGTCTCTTGGGTTCATTGACATATGCCAAATTAAGGAAGAAGGATGGAGGTGTAGAAATCTTTCTGTAAAGAGTGAAGTGTTTTATTCTGCGTTAGGGTAATGGGTTTTATTCTGCATTATGATAACAGGTTACAGCCACCCGCCTTATGCCATGGGAGTACAGGCTAGCAGGAATACAAAGACTACACTTACTATGAATAAAAAGGTCAGTAGGTAGCTGACAGATAAAGATAATTAGCTTATCTATATTTTGAGGATCTCAGAGCTCTTTACAGCAGAAGCGACTTAAATACGATGCTTCTCCTTGCGGAGGAAAATACACAGAAACACCCCTGCCAGGTCCACTTGGTGTGTTTGGTGCGAGGGCCTGGGTTACTTACCACGTCCCCTGCTCAGCAAATGTAATCTGTTATCAATATTTGATGGTAACATGGACGATAATCATCTAATGAAAGTCAAATCCCGGGCTGCCACCTGGCAGGGACCAGGGCTCCCTGGGTTGGGTTGTCGGCACGCTGGGCTCACGGGTGGTGAGCACGTACAGCAAGATGCACGTGTGGGGATAGTTTCTACCCGGGCCATGAAATAAGTAGATGAAGAAATACATTTCTATAGCTACATTGACAGTGGCATGTGTTTATTTCATGGCCCAGCTAGAAACCATTTAAGTGAATGTTTAAAGTTGATGTATGGATCAAGGCTGCTATATAATGAAGGTCGGGTTAAATTTTGAGGAGGGACCAGGCACGTGCAGCTGCTGTACCATTGATGATGGACAACGCTGCAGCCTGCTTCCAGAAGAAGAAGTGTTGATTCAGCCTTTTCCCAGATTTATTTAGAAATCTCACAGTGGGGGCTCTTGCCTGAGAGTTTTAACACCTCCTCCCTTGGCATGGCCATCCACGAGCAGAGGAAGCATGAGATTGAAAGTAGTATCTTACACCTGTCCTGTGAAACCCACAGGCACGTCCCAACCCATTTCTCCTATGTGGTATAGTTCCTCTGGAAAGCAAGTCAGCGAGAAAGGCATCTCACGGAGATGTGAAAGTGTGAAGAGATGCTAAATCCACTGGCTCCTTGGTCATTTCATTCCTGGGTTAGCTGTTATCAGGTGATGGCTGTAGTTTGCACTGCGGTTGCACCTGGCTTGAGCTGCGGAAGAGCTGTAGATGTTTTGTTATGATTTTAGCAGTTGAACAGCCATTTGTGGCTGTTATTTTCCCTTTGTGAAAGTGCCTGAAATCTGTAATCAGGGCTGTCGGCTTAATCTCTTTTAGAATAAAGGCTGAATGCTCTACATCTATCAGATGTATTACATAGGGTGTATTTACATATTGCCCTACCTGTATTCCTTTGCTGTAAATGGTTCTACCAGCTGCAGCAGTGAAACAGCGACACAGCAGGGGTGTCCATGGGGATGTTTAGAGGTGTTTTGTGTTGTGGAAATTCTCTCTTATTTTAACCTGTGTGAGCGAAGGGAGGAGTGGCTGGGACGTTTGTTTGCAGAAGTGAGGCAGGAGCCAACCCTCAGCTGCCCTCGACCCCCCTGACTGGTGGAGATGGACGTGCAGGTATCTGTGCACACACCGTGAGACACCACAGTGGTCAGAGCAGCCTCTGCAGCCCCACGGAGCTTGCTACGACGAGCTTGTAGGGCAGCCAGTGTCCAAAGGGAATCCTGCTTTGCCAACAGGGAGCGTTGCATTGCTTCCTGAGCTGGCCAAGCCACCTCCTTCGCAGCAAGGAGCCCTCAAAGCTCAACGAGGTAGCAGAAGCATGTGCCGAGGGCAGGGACTGTTTGTTTTCCTTCCGAGTGATGCCCTCTCCTCCCCTTTTCCCTTCATTTCTAGCAGCCACGGAGATGGGTTCCTGCCCACGTGCACGTGTGGCTCTGTTGGAAGAGGATGCACCCCGAGGACGCGCAGGTGCTGGTGGAAATGGATGTGCTGTCCTGGTGGTGCAGGATTGGTGCCAGAGCAGCTCAGCACAAGGCAGGAGATGCTCTCCTTCGACAGCAATCACTAAGAATGTGGACTTATTAACTGTGTCTTAAATACAAAGCGGAGTAATTAGGGAGGAATTGGCCATCTTGACAGCCTGATGGTGTAATTAGAGACCAGAAATGCGTTTACAGAATTGGGAGATGAACTTCCAGCACCGTTTGAATGGGTCTGCAAATAGAGACCCTCTGTACGCAGAAATAGATTTATTTTTTTCCTTTTTTACTGACTAGGCAGGACTGGCAGCCAGCACAGCGCTTCAGGGGAGAGGATGCTGCATCAGTGTGTCCGTCCTTCTCCCGGTCTACGCTGTTCCCCAGCCAAACCTGGACTGAGGGTTGCTGATGGGGAAGCAATTCCAGGGGTAAACTGCTGGTTCAGAGGATCTTTCTGCAGTAAATCATGGATAGTAGCTGCTGTGTAGAGAGCAGAGTGTGGCCCAACCTCAGTGAGCTGCTGCCCATCTTGCTTTGTGGTCCTGCAGAGCTGCTGTCACAGCGTCTGTCTCTGCAGTCTTTGCTGCTGTGCATGTAGCTCCTGGGGGGTCAAAACTGGCTTTACATTTGCTCATGCAGCAGAAAAAATTAACGTGGCCATAAGAGCGAATAGTACGGCATGGGTGTGTTGCCTGTCTGCTCTGGCATGTTTGGAAAGTGTTGCTGCTCGGCGAGTGGAAGGGAAGAGGGAAAAGGAGAAGGGAAAGGTGTCCTCTTAGGCAACTGTGACCAGTGCCACGGTGGCAGCCCACTCTCAGTGCGAGCACGGGTGTGCCTGTGCACTGTCCTGTGCCATAGCATCCTCTGACGTGCAGCTTTTAAACCTCTCAACAATATTTTGCAGAAATGGGGAAAATAGGTGCTTCCTCCTCGTACTCCTGCTCTTGGGCATCTTGCACTGAGCCGGTGTCAGACCCGAACCATTGCTGGCAGCTTAGCAGCAAGCTGGATGTAATACTGTGCAGCCCACTAATTAGTATCTGTGGCTTTGCTGTTTGTTGTGAATTAAGAAGGCTTGAATGCTGCTGATAAACTGCAGCTTTTAATTAATGAACATGTAGTCCAGTAAAATACACATTTTGTTGTGCAGGCACTCAGCCTGCCTTGCCCAGGGGAAGATTACTGGTAATTACTGAAGCCTTCTTAGCAGTTGTTAGTTTGTAAAGGCGTGCATCCAGTTAACTTAGGTTTGGACCTCTCACCACATGTATCTGTGAGCCCTCCAGCCTGCGGTGATGTCCCCAACGCTGCACCCTCAATGCCTTCACTTGTCCCGATGCAGGTTTGCTCTATACCTTGCTTGAAGTTGCTCATTTTTAGGTGAGATTCTGTTTCACTGAAGCTTCACCCTTGCTCTCGGTTGGAAAAATCTTCCCTACAAAGGGACTAACTGAAGCTTTGTCCTTCCTTCCAGTTCAAACCCTTAACAAGCCTGTCCCGGATGGCTGGTGCTCAGGAGGAGGGTGGTGGAGGTGTGTGCTCCAGGGCTTTGCCTGTGTTTGAGTACCGATGGAGCAGGATTTAAATCCAGAGGCAGAAGTGGTGGGAAGGGGATGTAAGTCAGACCGCTTTTGGGGGCTACTTGTGACCAGCTTTCACCCTCCCTGTGCCTCTCAGTGACACTCTGGGCAGCAGAGCAAAGGGGCTGGGAGAATTCCAGGTCCTGCAGCATCCCTCCCTTGCTGCTGGCACATCCTGACCTTTGGAAAATTGGAGGAAGGTAGGTAACTTAAACCCACCCCGATCCTCTTACGTGCGAGTAAGCTGAGCACAGGTGGCTCAGGCAGATTTAAATGCACATAAGGGCATGCCTTAATGGGAGGGTCTCCACAGTACGCTGTCTGGCAGCTCAGCCTAGATGTCTGTTTTTCCAAAACCTTGGATGAGCTGAACTTAGGAGCCTGCAGGGATGTTGCTGTGCGTAACCCCAGGGCCTCAGGGACAAGGGCTGTGTTAGCTGGTGGGTCTGGGAGAAGGGAGGCTGCAGCGTGCCTTCTCCGGAGCTTCTCCGGGCAGCGTCACGGCGGCAGAGGTTTTGGGATGGGCTGCTCAGCTCCTGGCATGCCTGCGGGAGCTGAGCCCATGTCCCAGCAGACCTTGACTGCTGTTGCACTGGAGCTAGCCATCAGAAACCCCCAGCACTGATGAATTTTGCTGTCCTACATGTGATCCTGCAGCGGCTGCAGGTTTGATGGGGATGGTGGTACCGCAGCCCTGCAGTCTCTTCCCTGCCCCCCTTCCCTGGGAACAAGGTCCCTTGTCATCTTGTTCTTGTCACCGAGGGTTAGCGAGGAAGGAGAGAGCTGACAGGAATGTAGGAGTGTCCTTTGTACGTCTCCCACTGGTTTCTGGGAGGATGAGGCAGCCCTTGGGCCAGGTTGTGTGTTCCCTGCTGATGGGAGACTTACAGGGAAAAAAAGACTTTGTTGGTAAAAAAAATAAAAAAAACACAGGCCACGTTCATCAATAGTGAACCCCCGGGAGTGGTCCCGGTTACACTAAGGATGACGTTATCCTGCGAAGGAAGGGAGCTCATGTTAGCTGATGTGCCTCTGAAATGCCGTCTGGTTCCCGAGTCCTGGCTGTGCCACCGGCACTACTGCCTTCTTTAGCTGATGGATTTCAGGAAGAGAGGCCAACCCATATGTGAGCTCCCCTCCTCGCACTGCTGAAATTGTAGATAGACCCAAGGCTGGGAAATGTTTAAGCATCATTAAAAATGCATGTTTGGTGACGCATTTAGGAAGACATCCAAGACGTTCGATGGTTTTCAATAGCGGAGTACCAGGGTGCCATTACTGTTGCCTGTGGAAGGAGAGGGCATCACCCCACGTCCTTGATGGTGATCTCTTCTGCGAGTTTCTGCTCTGAAGAAAACTCATTTCCTCCAAAATATCTTGAGATTTGACTTTTAGGCCACTTCTCCGTTTCTCCTGGCTTGTTTCAGGCTAAGCAAGCTGCCCATGCCCAGCCCTGGGTCGCTCCGTGCCTGATCCTGCCCGCAGCCCTTGCAGAGATGCAGAGAATTCTTGTTCCCTTGCTCGTGGTGCCAGCAAATTGTAGTGGCTCCTCCAGTTCAGCATGGGAGCAGTGAAAAATGGTAGTAATCACCGGATACTAAAGGATTTAGTGAATTAATGGACAGAGACAATTAAATAACAAAGTTTGTACGTTTTTTTCATGTGCTTTGTTTGTCTCTTAGACAAGAGCAAATGACTTAATTATTTACGACAGCACTTGTGTCTGGGCGGCTAAATATTTGCTGGTCTACTTGGAGATAGTCCCGAAGCTGTAGGTAGTGTGAGTCCTCCCCGCAGGGTTGTCTTGGATTGTGTGCTGGCTGTGAATTCAGAGTGTACATATAAATGAGAGGAGGGATGGTTTACTAAAGTGCAAATTTCTAATGTTCATCTGGATATGGATCTTTTTGGCCCTGGAGACTCAGAAGGGGTCACAGAGGTTTTTTGATTCCGTATGGCTGATACGAACATATCCAAAGGTAATAAATGCTTTCACAGGCAGTTTTATGTGGGGTTTGGTGGAGCGAGTAACCAGATATCCAGTTCTTCTGTGCAAAATTTCAGAGTGATGCTGGGAGGCAACAGGGCTTCTTGCAAGCTCGCCGTCCCAACCATCTCCCAGAAGAACAAAGCCTCTCGTCACCCAGGGCTTGGCTGCCTGGAGGCCTCCTTATCCCGCTGCTTTCTGCCAGGTAGACCTAGGACCCCATGGAAAAGTAGAATACGAAAGAATACAGAGTCTGTAATGGAGCTGGCAGCCCTGGGGTGCATCTGCTCTGCCTAAGGAGGTTTCTGGGGCTGAACCTGATACCTGCTGCAGGAGTTCGACTTGGGATATTTTTAAATGCAGGCATTATCAGGGCGGCCTGAACTGTGGATTTGTTGATCTCTCTTCCCTCTGCTGAGTAACATAATGACCCAAGAATACCCCAAAGGATGGATCTCAATGTTACCGTCGAACTCTCATGGTGGAGGTTGTGTTGAAAGGGGAACTGGGGACCAGACGTGGGCTGGGGACTCGCTCTGCAGCATTGCCATCGTTCCTTATTTTGTGAAATCGGTGGAAGAGGAGCAGCTGGACTGCAAGACTCGTTGTGTGGCACGCGTGGGCTGATTTGGGGTTGTCTTCCTTAGCAAGCCTGGAGCCTCTCTCTGGGCAGTGTCCTACAATGTCTGCTTTAATTTAATTTAATTTAATACAGAGTGGTACCCAGGGAGCCAACAGAGCGATCCTAGCGTGCAGCACGCAGTTCTGATCTTCTTGGAAGTTCTCTGTGCTCAGGAAACTCCTTAAGTGATTTGTGAATGAAATTCTGGCATGAAAATGTATGGTTGTTAAAGGTGCAAATAAGGAACGGGTTCACTCTGCAGACGAGTCATCCTCAGGCTAGATATAAGGAAGAAACGTTTTATGATGAGGGTGGTGAAACACTGGCACAGGCTGCCCAGGGAGGTGGTGGATGATGCCCCATCCCTGGAAACATTCCAGGTCAGGTTGGACGGGGCTCTGAGCAACCTGGTCTAGTCAAAGATGTCCCTGCTCACTGCAGGGGTCTTGGACTAGATGATCTTTAAAGGTCCCTTCCAACCTAAACCATTGCATGATTATAAAAGGAGATGTCTTCTGCAGTCTGAATCCCTGGGGAAGGGGAGGCAGGAGCGTTACAGGAGCCTGGGTGGCAGAAACCCTTTTGCTGCTGCAGAATCCCTGCTCTGGGAAACAGGCAGCTTGTCGCTGGTCGGACCCAACCCCAAAGCGTTCCTCAGGCTTCTCCCAGGAGGACCAAGCGGCTCTGGAGCTGTCAGGGATGCGCTGGGACATTGAGGTCCTGATGGACGGGCTCAGTCCGTCGAGATGATCTGGAGCAGCGCACCATGTGCCTCTGTGAGCTCTCAGCAAAGACCTTCTCCATCACGGGTCCTGGTCCTGGTCCTCGCCCAGCATGGGGTGGCCATAAACTGGTTTCTTTGTGTTTTGTTTCTTTTTTTTCCCCCTCCTTCCCTGGTGGTAGTTGCTCCATAAAGGTTTGATCCACTGAAATGTGGCACCCCTTGGAGGCGTGCTGGGCTCCCAGTGATCTCTCCAGTCTCTCCAGCTGGAGGTGTTGAGGTCCTCAGACCCAGGAGATGATGCTGCAGGTAACTGGCTTGTACGCTTGCCTCCGCCGGTGGTGCCAGTGGAGCTAGCCTGGGCCTTCCCTGCAAGGATCCCTTCTCAGGGACGCAACCTGGCCAGTTTTGCAGGTATGAATAAAAGCAAAGTCGCTGTCCCTGGGGCCTGCAATTAGCTGTGCTTGCAAACCAGGGGGCAAGTGTTAACACGTGCTGGCAGCAGAGCAGAGCTTTGCACCCGGAGCTGTTGCTGGGAGGTCAGTACTTTGTATGTCGTTGCTGTTGGGAGCTATATAATGAAAAAGTTTCTATTTTTATCAGGGCTTTTTTAAAAAAAAAATTATTTTCTTTTCTGGTGATGAGATGTGCAGCATGAGCCACCAATTATCTGATAATGAGCAGTTATTTCCCTATAATCACACCTTCACCACCATTTTTTTTCCCCCATTGCTATACAGAACTGTCTGCAGGGCACAGGAGGGGACATTTGGCCGTGTCCAGCGGGGATAACTTCGGCTTTCCAGCGTTTTAACAAAAGCATCAGCTGGGCTCATTTTTTATCTCCGCTTGCGTTCCCTGCCAGCTCTGCTCTTCAGGCTCTGTGACTCCAGTTTAGCAGGTTTGAGGTCTGGCTCTGTAGTTCTCCTGGTAGCTGCCAAACTTTTTATTCCAATGGAAATGGAGAGCAGAATATTGTAGTCAAAAGACAGAGGAGAAAAACAAAACCCAAAGCCTTCCACCTCCTCCAGAAGCCAGCAAACTGAAATCTCCTTGCAAAGTCCTCCTGGCTTCTCCTGAGGAGAGTTTTGGAAAGCTTTTGAAGAAAACCACTTGAAAGGCATGTGGAAACAGCACTGATGCTTGCTATGTTTCACTGCCCCCCCCAAATATTGAAGCTCATGGCTGCTGCTTCTCTCGGTTGTTATGGACATGGAAAACAGATCAGTCCCTTCCGTACTTCATAAAAGTTGTTATTTGTTGACTGTTAGCAAGTCTCTGGTCAATTTTCTCCCACTTTTGCTAAACTCTGCCCTTTCGTTCAGTCTTTCCCTGCAGGATGCGTTTTCCAGCCCCAATGCCATCCTCGTGGGTGTCGTTCTATGGTGCACATGTGTCTGAGGAGTGCAGTATCCCAAAGAGGGCATAGGCTGTTGGGAACTTACTGGAAATTACACCGCATGTCTCAGATAGGACTTTTCTGTTGCTATAACCCTGAATTTATGTGCTTTTTTAAGCTTGCTTTTAAAAGTTCCATTGTAATTTATATTGGATTTATAATAAGCCATGATTATTGGCTCCTTTTCTGCTCACCAGGCAGTTGCCCAATATCTTTTGGGTTGGTTGTCTCTACTGATGTAGTGTTGTATCTTGCATTTATCATGTCCTGCATTTCAGTCTCCATTTCTCCAATGTGTCTATCTTACTTTGAGTTTAAACCCTGCCTTCTGGTGTGTTTTAAACCCATCTGTATGTCTTTGTAGCCTAATTTGTCAGCTTATTGGAGTTGTTTAGGTGGTTGGGTAATCGGAAAATCCTGTGTGTGCCAGAAAGAGAGAATGACTGCAATCCAGATAAAGTGAGGCTTATTGACTGGTAACATCATCATCTACTAATTGCAGCAATAAAATGTTCAATAGCTGGACTGGGAATGCTGCAGTAATTGTAATAAAAATACTTTGTGCTTTCCCACTGCTTTTCTTTCAAGAAACAAGAAGTCCTTTGTGTGCATTAATGGACTGGTATGTCCGCTCTTCATTCAGGCTTGTATTTTAATACGTATTTCATGGGAAAGGAAGCGGACAACGTAAGGTGGTTCAAAATTCATCCCTGGTGTAGCTCCACTGGTTTCAGGACCCATATGGCAAGGATAGCTTGTGCCAGAAGAAGTTGATGAGTTTAGGTCTTCTATATGGCCCTGTGCTGTAATGGGACAAATACCATTTGCTTGCCAATTGAATCCTGAAATTGAAACTTAGTGCGGGTTTTTGGTTTTGGTTTTTTTTGAAATGTCCTCTGGTATTCCTGCAGGATGTAAGAAAAATTTTGGCTAGCATCTGCTTGCACTGAAGCAAGCTTTCATTTCACGGAGGCTGCTGTGTGCTGGTGCTGCGCTGAGGCTGTAGTCCCAAGGCAGCTCCACTTATAAAGTGGATTTTGCTTCAGGCTGATGCCTCGGATGGGTTATCGTGCGATGGAGCTGACTGCTCATCCCTTGGAAAAGGGTCTCCATCAGCGCAGAAGGGTCAGTCACAAGGAGAACGGTGAAGGGCTGGTGCCAGAGCAGATCAAGACCTAGCGATCGTTTTGGTTGGCCTTGTTTGCATCAACTTTCTGACGTCTTGGAAGAAACCCCTTGGGCAGCCTCTTCGCAGGAGCATTGTTCTTCCAAGGAGGCATCTCCCTGGGATCAGCCTCAGTACCTTTGTTTTGGGGTCCCGGCTCCCTTAGACGCATTCCCTGCTGTAACGGTGTGTATTTGTCCGATTGCTTTCCTCGTAAGCTGTATTTTGACCTGAATGCAAGGCAGAGAGATTAACCCCAGCTGCCTTTTATCCCTGTGGCCTTTTGTTCATAGTCTTTTCAGTCCTTGTGTCACTGTGGTGTTTGCTTACCAAAAAAGCAAGCCCTACAGGGCCACCTTAAAGCTTCTCCCCTTAGGTTTGGCTCCAACCAGCTGCACCAAAGTATTAAGAAAATCAGTTACAGAAATCGAGAGTCATAACATTTTTTTAAATCAAAACGGAAGAAGTTGCTTACCTTCTTTATTTCAGCATGGCCTGGTAGAAGGAGGACGTTGTCCAAACTGTTGTCCAAAGATAGACTTCAAAAATTTCTAATCCCTTTATTGTATCCTACTTAATTTACCTATTCATTTTTAGCCAGATTTGTATGTTGATTTTCCCGTGTTATTGTAGCTTAGCATTACATCTGATTTTTTTAACCAAAAGCGATTATTACGAGTGACAAAGTTGCACTTAGCATAGAGTCGTGGAGTGACTTAGGTCTGAAGGCACCTCTGGAGGTCTCCGGTCCAACCCGCTGCTCAACCTTGGGCCAGCACAGGTCATATCACTCAAGTCCTCAGACTTGCGTTTCTCCAAGACTTACTCATTTCACTTCTCTCCACAGTACTTGGGGATTTCAGGCAAATCCAATGGGATATTTTGTGAGGAGCAGTGGTCTTTGAGCTCTGGATTTGTTCTGTGGAACCCCATTGCTGGGTTGGGGTCCCCGCAACTCGGCTCGTGCCCACCACCTGCTTGCACCAAGTGTGACTTCAGGAAATGTCACAGCTTGTCACAAGCAGCCAATATTTGCTATTTTTAGGCTTCCATTTGCTTGAACAGCTTTCCATTTGCATTAGCAGGGAGAAGAAATAGCCTTGCCAGGTTGGTGATAATTGCTAAGCGATCACCCAAATTTGGAATGATTTATGAATGATTATTTGCTGTACTATTTTCATGATTAATTTCCAGCGTAATTCGTTATAACCACAGAAGTACTGCCTGTGCCTGCATCTGCAGATGCTGTGAAAATTCATCTATCTTTTGGCAGCCAGGCTAAACCATTAAATATAGATAGCCGTTTGCATTTAATATTCATAGCTATTAAAAGTGAGGAAAGCAGATGTGTCTTCTAGAGCCAAGGTGGAAATTGCTCCGGTTGAGAAATGACGGGTGATCAACGTTTCCAAGAGATCTGGATAATCACAGATGGGAAGGGCTGGTGTTTCTGAATCAAACTCATGGCGTCAGCAGGGAGACTGGTTGACAATGGGATAAATAAGGGATCTGCTAAGGAGTTGGGATTGGTTTCTGTGGTATTTACTCATGGAAACACCTGTGAGGAGCAAGGGCTCGGAATTTTGTCTGGGATTGCCACAGCAGAGGTTGACTTGGCTTGCCTGTCCTCATGGACCTCCTCCACTTTGCCTGTGGGAGGAAAAAAAGGCTTTTACCAAATAAGTGTGATATTTTTGATATGTTTAGATACAAAACTCCTAGACAGGTATGAGAAAAGGCAGGAGAAAGTGCCCAAGAGGTAGAACTGAGAAAAAGGTGGTTGAGGGTGAAAAATTGCTCTTTTCACGTTGTATTTTGAAGTTGGGTCGTGTCCTGTCCACCCCTGTGTTTCTTTTCATCCTCTCCAAACCCAGCAAATGTGCCACGATTCCCAGGCACTGGCTCCGGATGGCAGCAGGAGGGAAGCTGAGGCAGAGGGAGGTAGAACCTGTGACCCACCTCAAGCTGCTCAGCCGGGGAACAGTTCTGAGTTTGTAGGAGCGACTCCTCCGGCTTGTCCCGGGGGGCTGCGTGTCACGCTGCATCTCCCTCAGCATCCTCGGACCCGTGTCACGCTGCATCACCCTCAGCATCCTCGGACCCGTGTCACGCTGCATCACCCTCAGCATCCTCGGATCCATGCTGTCCTTCCCTGGTCTCCTGGACAGGGTTTCCCCCAGGCAGGCAGGTCAGGCACCATCCGCTGCAGGACAGTGATTTGACGGCCAGTGCTTTCTTTTTTTTTTTTTTTTTTATTGCCCTGGGAGAGGGAAGGAGGAGGTAAGACTTTAGCAGAGATTAATTTAGCCTGCGTCAGACATCTGAAAGTCAGATGTCTGAGCGAGTCACACGGGGCTGCCTCTGTCGTCAGAGGAGCGGGCAGTGGCTCCGGAGGCTGCTCCTGCCCTGGCAGCTCCCCATGGGCAGCGAGGGCTGGGTGATGGGTCTGGCGTTCAGACCCCAAAATCAGGTGAGAGAAAGGTGTAGGCGTTGAATGCATCCTCCTTTGTAAGTGTTGCAAAGGAATTTGAGTGCAAAGTGTTTGCAGTAACCTGAGGTGGTGATAAACACTGACATGAGAACCAAGGTTAGACTCTTTTTTTTTTTTTTGGTAAAGATAAAGCTCTGCTTTTTTAGTAGGAAGCCTTATTGTCTGTGACAACGAGCACACGCTGGTGCTCTGGAAACAACAGAAACAAGTTGGATTGGATCAGCTTCTAAAGACAGCGAGGGGGAAGAAGAGCTTTGAGTTACCTGTTTCTGTAATCCTCTGATTACAGGACCAGGGAGTTTTCCAGGGGACACGCTTCCGATGATGAAGGGCTTTTTGGGCTTTCCAGTAGACCTCTGGTGACAGCTATGGAGAGAAAACTTGGACCGAGGCACGGCATGGACTGTGCTGACTTTCCCCTTGGAAACTGTAGTGGCAGGGAAGCTCCTGGATCTCTGGTGCTTCTTACAGCTTGTGTGCTCTGCCTGGGCTGGCTGCGGGCAGCCTGTTGTCCCCAGAATAGCAAAATTGTGTCCCAGAGTCACTGCGTGGTGATGCGTGATAGGAAGGACCTCACACGCTGCAGCACTTCCATAGTGATGGGGAAAAGGACCTTTAAATACGCTGCCCGTTGGACCTGGGAGAGTACGGCAGGAATGGGTCTGGGCTCTCCTGGTTCCCACTTTGAGAGAAGCTCATTAGCACCGTGGGGTTTATTAAAAGCACCGATGCTGCTCCACCATTTGCTTCAGCAGCACTCCAGTGTTTCAGGAGCGTTGGCATCAGCTGGCTGTGCTGAAGCCTGTCTCCAAACAGGATTGCTGATCTGCCTCAGCATCCTCTGATGAGGAGGATGAGGTGGTTTTGACAGAGACCAGCTGCGGGCTGTGCTGCCGTGGAAAGGTGAGCGGTTTGGGCTGTGGATTGTGGAAGTGGGCAGCAGGGTGGTTTCTTTGGCACTCGACGGCAGCTTTCACTGCGCGCCAGCAGAGCATCTCGCTGGGATTTCGGTGGTGACTCTTGGAGTGTGTCTGCTGGGTAGGTTGTTGTTGCCTGTCTAAGAAAAGTGCTTTTCTGTGGCAAGCTGATCTGGCCTAGCTCCTTGCTGATACAGTGAGAAGAATCGCAGGGTTTCTTGCAGCCAAAACACACTCTTCTTGCATGGCTGGTATCATCTTCAGCAGCAGGAATCTCTGGCTTTACCATGCTGTGCAGGCAGCACGTTGATGGCTTGACTTGGGTTTTATTTGGAAGAAATGATGAAGTCTTCTATTGCCCGGTCATTTCTCATGCGCCCGGGAGACTTGCCTGCGCTACCCCCCTGGCACGATGCATCGCTGGTAGAGATGCTCGGGTGCAGCAATGTGCCATGGACAGCCTCCAGTGCTGCCCGCAGCCTTGGACAGCACTTTCCTTCCCATGTCGGAGAAGAGCAAACTTGAGAGAGCTGCTTTGTTGTGGCTCTGATACCCGATGGCTTGCAGCTCCTGTGGTGCCCGCATCCCTGAGCTTGATGCTGAACTTGGTGGCTGGCCGGAGGCGGACACAGCTGGAAGAGGAGGAATGCTCTACAGGTGCTGCTGCCTGTCCAGAGCTATAATGCTCTGGAATTGGGGTTTGGTGATGTTAATATGTATTGTGCTTTGGGGAAAGGGTCTCCAGGAGTGGCTGAGATGAGCTGCAGACACAAGCTAGGAGTACTCTGGACAGCCCAACGTCACTGAGCATCACCTGCATCCTGCTGCCGGCCCGTTACGCTCACCCTGTACAGTCTCTGCCACTCTGCAGGGCTGTTCTAAGACGAGTAGGTCAGTTGAGTTCCTTTTTCAGTGCAACCAACTTTAGATTCCAGCAGGTGTATGGTGCAGTCGGTGACTCTGGCTCTGTTTCTGCATTCTCTTGTTTCCCCTTCCTCTCCAGAAATCGTTGCTGAATTCACACACGGGTGGCTTGGCCACTTCTGCCTCCTCAGTGAGCTGATGGAGGAAGAAACCATGCCTTGCTTCTGATGGTGTGGTCATCTGGGCAGCTTTTTCTAGGGACGCTGGGAACAGTCACGGTGGCCTGGCATTGCTAAGGGCAGGTACTGCCAGGCTGGGGACTCGGATGCTTCAAAACTCAGCTCCCCGCCGGCAAACCCGCAGTTCTTGCTGCTGATAGGCAAAAAGGCAGCTGCTGGGATGCCCCGTCTTCACCGCTGTGGTGGTTGGTGGCTTTGGGGGAACCCAAACACTACTTTAATTAAAGTCAGCAGTGCTCCTCTATTCTGTTCTGGTTTTGCCTGGGGATGGCAGTCAATGATTTCCTTTCCCTGTAGGTAAGTGAAACTCTTTGGATGCAGAGGACAGCTTGCAGCACACAGTTTGCTTTTGGATTGTGCTTGGCTCCTCGGCAGGTGCTGGGCATTGCAGAGCTCAGCACCTCTGTGATGCAGGAGCCGGTCTGGCTCGGCCTTGCTCCTGCCATATCGATCCTTTGCTTTCACCCCCTTTGTCTGCTCATTCCCCTTTTCTACCATCAGAAAGGCAGATTTAATTTCTTGCGTAGGGCCAGCCCTGCCTTTGAGAGGCTCCAGAGGCTTCGGCGAAGTGGTGGGTGAGCGGCTCGGGGAGAAATTCAAGGTGATGTAGGAAGGACGAGGACTTTTCTGAAAGTGAGGATACTTGGGAAGGGGAAGTTTTCCACGCAGGGTGCAGAAGGAAGGTGTGGGATGTAGGAAGAAGAGACCATCTGTGCTGGACGCGGAGAGGAAGGTAAGCAAGGCTGAATTGCCTGCCCTAGCCGTGGTGCAGTGCTGCATAGCTGCGGTGCTCCAGGCTGGAGATGTTGCAGCCGGACTCCGGATGCAGGTTGGGAATTTTAGAATGAAAGGTCTAATGCTAAACCCTTCAATCCCTTTGCCTTCTCCTGGCTTATCCCCAGAAAAGGCTCTTCCCAGCTCTGCTTGTCCAGGAGCAGCACTGAAACAGCCTGATGGTGAGCAGCAGCACCCTGGGGTTGTTCCCAGTCTCCCCGATGATTTTGGGGTGGGTGTGCTGCGTGGCAGTGCCTCCTCGCAAGCTGCAAAGCGAAGGCCCGACGTGTTGCCAGCGCAGGGAAGTGCCTGCCTTGTGCCTCCAGCCAGCAGCTTTTCCACCAGCTCCGGAGAAATTGCAAGCAATGGGAAATATTTAGCTGAGGGAAGTTTTAGAGACACAAGACAGGGATGTAAAGGGAGCTTCAGCCTTAATGGCCTCCTCACGAGATACTGCTTTGGGCGCTGAGGTTTCGTGTTGCTCTCCAGGCTGAGAAACAAGCCCGAAGAGGCTTACGGCTGATAGCTGCCGATCCATTTTACATAGATTAAATAGCATCACAGCTCCAAAAATAATCTTCCCAGCTTACGGTGAGGTTGGCTGTTCCTATAGCAACTGCTTCATGCCAGTGCCCTACAAATAAAAATTACAACAGATTGCCTTTAAGTTGGGTTTGCAAGTCAAAACAAAGTATGAAACGGAGAATGAAGGGGCTCAGCTTGCAGGGGCACGTGTTTTTAGGGTGCGTAGTGTGTACAAAATATAAGCCGTGCATGTTCCTGGAGAGGAGATTTATTAAAAGCTGCTGTTAATGGTGGTCTGTGTCTCTCGTACTTGAGCTCTTACAGCCGTTTCCCTCGTGCATCGCAAGCAACAAGAAACGTGGATCGTAAAAACAGCAACTGCATTTGTAAAACCTTCCTAGTGCAGGAGGGAGAGGAGGATTTTGCAGACCTCGGTAGCTGTTATGTGGGTTACTGTGGTGCCTGGGGGCCAGGCCTGCTCTGCCATGCTTGCATGTCACGGCAGCCCTGCCCGATACCACGGGCAGAAGGCAAAAGCGGCTGTATTGGGCTTGGGTTGTGCTCTCTCATGGCTGATGGCACCTTGCACGCAGGCTTAGCCCAAAATCTCTGCCTCGGGGCCACCTCTGGCCCAGGGTCCTGGCAGGCATCGCCCCCAGAGACGCTGGTACCGAGCGGTGAGCCCTGCCCTGAGCAGCGCCCGGTCGGTGCAAAGCCTGGCTGCAGGAGGGATTGGGGGGTGGATTCAAATTGGTGGTGGTCCCCGTGTGCCACCGATGGGCACAGGAGGTCGTCAGGGGACGCTGAGTTTGGGAAGGGCAGGAGACCCTGGGAGGATGCCGTGGAAGTTGGGTTGACTCATCCAGGCCCAGGAGTAAGAGGAACCTTGCAATTTGTTGTCAAATATTTGCTGCCAGCCTTTTGTGTTTATTTTCTTGGGTAGCTTTTGTTCGCTGTCGAGAAATGACATGAATTCTTGCTGAATGTCTGTCCGTCATAAACCTGTCTTGCCTTGAGGAGCAGGGTGAGCCGAGGTGAAGCTCATGAGCCGGGGACATGCTGTTCCCCGAGGGGTTCCAGGGGCACCCGCGTCCCAGCATGGGTGGGGGGTCCTGGGCTGGGCAGCCCCCCTGCCAACCCACTGAAGGTTTGCTGCTTGAGGGAGGATCTTTTTTTGGCAGAGAACAGATGGCAGAGCTGCTGCTGGCAGCACCAGCTGGCACCTGGCGTAGAGAAGGACGAGGGTCAGGTAGAAGCACTGCTGTCCTTTGCAGGAGGGGGGGGGTCCATCGTAGACCCCCTTCCCTCTGCAGTGGCAGGGTGTGCTGGGGTCTGTGTTGGAGAGTGGCATGGCTGGTAACCATGTATTAAAACAGTTTTTGTGTCCTTGAAGGCTCTTCCCTGTGTGAAGGGAGCAGGGATGCCTTTCTGGCTCCTTCAGAGCCTCTAAGCTTTTTGCTGGTTCCGGACACGCAGCCTCTGGTCTGCCCTGGCCCTGCCCAGCTAGCGGACATTGGTTTGAGGTTTAATGTGATTTAGGAGCTGCTGGGAGGCAGCTTAGGCTTGCAGCTGACGATCCAAAAGGGCCAAACCAGTGAAAGGTGTAAGGGTGGCATCCAGAGGCAGCAAGCCCAGAGCATCCTCTGCTTCAGCATGTCCTCAGTGCCCTGCTTCTGGGTTCTCCTCATCCCCTGCTTGTGTTGGAAACTCCCCTTCAAAGCCATTGTGAAAACTCATTTTGAGTTGGGACACGGTGGCTGCGCTGGAAAACTTTGCAGTGGGAGTCTGCTGGGCAGCGCCGGGGCGTCTGCCTGTTCCTCGCCATCGCCCTTGTGCGGTCCTTGCTCTGCCGCCTCTCCCTGTGGTGAGTTTGGAATCATGTTTTCCTTCACCCTAGCTCCCAAGCATTTAGGAATACAAGTTTCTCCAGCTTTCAAGAGGGTTTGTGATCTTGAATCGCTGCCATTTGGAACCCCCCCATTTGGGTGGCTGCTGAAGTCCTGAGTGGTGCAAGTCTGCCGGGCGGATTTGCCTCCACAGATTGCCTGCGGTCTTTGCCCTCGAGCGGGAAGCCCTGGCTGGAGTCTTTCTTTCTGTGAGTATTTCCTGACCTTCAGGGTGTTTTACCAGCCTTAGCGAAGCAAAATCCATTTGTTGGTTTTTTTTTTTTTTCCTGGCCGAGTTGATACAAAGGAAGGATCCCCAATGCCGCGGCATTTGGCCGTGCTCCAAGTGAAGACCTCCAGGCGATGGCTTGTGGCTGTTTCACCTTTCTGCATGAGTGGCTCCTTTATCCTCAGCAATAAGAATAAATGTTGCTGCTTCTCCCTCCTCCAGCACTTCACAGGTAATCTTCAGCAGTAACTATAGGAGTTGGTGGGTCTCATGCTGCTGCAGCAAAGCAACTTCCTTGGGACCATCTTCTCCCAGATGGGGAAAGAAGCCACCCTCCTGGCTGTGCCGCAGGGACAAGCGGGAATGTTCCCCTTGTGGTGCTTGTCCTGGTGGTACCAAGACACCAGCTGAAAAGCTGGATGGAGATGGTGTGGAAGCAGGGCTCCTCTGCTTGGATCTGGGGCTGCTCTTATCCACAAGCCGTTGGACCAAAGCTGGTGCAGATCTGAGAGGCTGCTGGTTCCTTGAGGAGAGAGTTAGATTTGTGTTTCTGCTTATTTTGGCTTTGGTCAGCTTTCCCTCGGGCTCCCAGGAGAAAGAGGTATGGTAATGCTTGTCCTCAGGCCGCCCTTCCCTGGGCTGGAGAGCAGCGTGCCGCCAGGAGCCTGGTGCTGGAGGATGCCAAAGTCTCTGGTGAGTGTGTATGTGGAGCAGGTGCAGAAGGACGGAACGGAGGAACCATGAGGATAATTTAGAAAATAATAGTGAAGTGCACATGCTGCTCTTCTGCTTGTGATGGTGGTCCCTGTGGGGCTGCGATTTTGCTTTTTCCTGGCCCTTTTAGGATGCTTTTCCCAGTGCTGCACCTGTAGGTAAAGCCAAGACCTCATTCAACCTCCTGGATTTCCTGGAGCCAGGATTTCACAAATAACTATCTTCATAGTCTAAAAACCTCGAGGGAGCAAAGTGAGGAAGGAGGAGTTTCTAGGGTCTCGGTCGATCCTGCTCGGCCCATGCTGGTGGCGTGAGGATGGTAAGGAGTGGAGTATTTCAGCACTGGGAGGTGTTTCGGCATTGATCGTGGCTTGGAAACGCATCTTCAGAGCCGGTGTCAGTGCTTTGCCCTGGTGGGATAGCACTGAGGTTGTTGGGCGCTTTGCGTGCGTTCCTGCTTTAACTTGATCTGATTTGATTGTAGCTACGACATTGTATTTCCTTCTTCCTGTGCTTTGATTGGAGATAATTACAGCAAATTATGTTGCTTGAGATATTTTTATTTATCATGAGTCACAGAAGCATGAATCGGTCCAGGTCTCTGTGTGTCCTGGGCGCTGGGGCTGCGGGTGCGGAGGCAGTGCCGGTTATGGCAGGGATGGAGGGAGGTGATGAGTTTTCCGTCCTCTGCACTGGGTGTGCTTTTGCTCCTGAGACAGCACTGCCCATTGCTCCCCCATTGCTGCACCACGACCCGTGGCCCCAAGATCCCGTTTGAAGTTTGCAGCCTCAGCAGAGGGTCTGACACCCTATTCTTCCATTTCCACAGGCAGGAGGAGGAAGGTGGTGCGATCCTGCTGCCCATCCCACTGGCATGGCCGTGAAAGCAGCTTTGGGACAGGGAGCGAGCCGGTGAGGGATGCTCAGCTCAGCTAACTCAGCCTGAACGAGCAGCATCACGACTAGCATGGTCTGACCCAGGTGCCTTCCCCCCTTTTTCCTGGGCTTTGAGGCATTTATATAATTTTGCACAATGATAAAAGAATGGGCCACGCTACTTTCGCGCCTCCTGCCTTGAGCCGAGCACACAGGCAGGGATCGTTACCGCAGCCTCAATAAATGGGCAGTGATGGGCAAGAAATAATGTCCTGGCAAAGGATGGAGCCTGTCTGTTGCCGTGCGGTGCCGTCCCTGTGTTGGAGCGTTTTAATGATAGGCAAAAATCCCCAGGCTGTGATCGGGGGTTGCACCTGGGGAAGGTGGTCCAGGCTTTGCTCCTGAAAGCATGGAGCACTGACAGCCCATGGGAGCCAGGACTTTGGGGCGGCCCTGTGGTGCTGCCCTGGGAAAAGGCATTTTGTATACAGAGAGAAGGTACAACAAAATGAGAGGGAGGGATTTGGGGGTTAAATGCTGGCCTGAGGACAGGCAGAGAGATGCTTCCTCTTGCTTCGCACAATTTTTGCAGTCTTTGTAAACAGATAAAGTCATTTTGGGGAAGTATTACCGATGACTCCAAACAGAAAAATTGCAAATGTGGTTTGTCCCCTTGAGTCCCACAAAGGTAATGCTGTTTTTTGACATAATTAGTGGTGGTAGATGCCTGGCTTGTGTCTGTGAAGAAAGCTGAGCTAGCGTGGTTGACTTCTGGTACTTTTATAAAACACCATAATATATTATAAATTGGCCATTAAAGACCGGCCTCATTAGTGATCAGATTCCGAATGCTATGGAGAAGTGGTTCCCATCTGCTCTCTAGAGCACAGGCAGCTCGCACAGCCCGGGAGAGGCTGCGGGGATGCTTGTGGGGATAGTGCAGATGGAGCGAGCAATGGGCTCTTGAACTGGAAATAGGAGGCTGTGGCCTGGCTGAGCTGTATAAATGCCACCGTCCCACTCCCACCCTGCGTGCAGATTGTACGCCGGAGATCCTGGGCCATGTTTGGATCCATGCCCACGGGTGCGTGTGCTGCTGGGGTGTATGGTGTCGTGGGACGAGGGCAGGGTTCCGGGATGGACCTGCTGGACCAATGCCTGGACCTTGCAGCTCAAGAGGAGCAGGTTAACAGCCCGATCGGAGGCGACGGCTGCAGACAGAGCCTTGCGAGGTGGAACCTGCGTTGCTGCACAGTAGGTCCGGTGAAAGCTCATTCTGAATTTGATGGCGAAGAAGAGATGCATGGGAGACTGAGAAAGGGGAATGGATTCACGCCGCTGCCTGTGATTGCCCTGGAAAGCCTCAGGGAGATGGCTCTGGGCAGCAGCAGCAGCTTGTTATCCCTTTCCCAGCGACCATCCGGGCACTGCAGGGTACGGTGTGCTCTGTCCTTCAGATGCACCAGCTCAGGATAAGTACAAAGATAATAGTCAAAGCTCAGGGGGATGTGTATACGCTGTCAGGGACCCAGAGCACCTTTGTGTGCCCCAGGAGGAAAGGCACGGTGGAAATACTTGAAACATTTGAAACAGAAAGCGGACCTTAGGGACATTTTGGTTACTTTCCTTACTGGTGGAAAAGTGGCTTAAATTTTCTTGCTAGATCTTTTGCAGTTGGCATGTACGAGACACCTGCGGTGTAAGCCCATGCCCATTGCCATGGTACCTCTGTGCACCCTCCTGGGACAGAGCCTTTTGAATCCTGTGTGTTCCCATTCCCCGTCCCTTGCCTGTCACCTCCACCTGTGCCAGAGACTTTCCTGGTGCTGGATGTCTTTCCAACATGCTGGTCCTGTCCCTGAGAGCAGGGCTGTTCCACCCAGCTGTGCAGGTCAGTAGCTCCCCAGCCTGTCAGTGGGAGCCAGCTCTGCTTCCAGCACCTTGGCTGGCTGCTCACCTTCCTTGGGAAGGCGCCGGTTGGCTTCCCGTGGGTGCTGTGAACACAAGCTCTGATAGTCCTGTGTCCTTGGTGGCCACAAGCCGCTTCATCTTCTGGCTTTAACAACTGTTCCTCATGTTTGTCAGAGGTCTGTGCGCTGTGGATGCTTGGGGGTGGGTTGCAGACGGAGCAAATGATTGCATTGGGAAATGCTGCCCTGGTGCTTCCTGAGTTGCTTATGTTTTGCCCTGAGCCCTCTTTCCTAGCAGGGCTTTGGTTTTCTTCTCCTGTTGTCCTTGGGCAGCTGGCGTAGATCCCGTTGTGAAGGATAAGCCTTGTCCTTGGGCTATGCTTCCTTGTCCCATCACATCTTCCCTGGGTGGCTTCATAGCCGTGAGACTTGGTGCAGACCACACCATGCTCTGCCGCTGCCTCAACTCCGGGTTGATGGTCCTTCTATATTATCCACATGGCTCTGGCTCTTAGGAACACAGCTTTGGTACTGTTAAATGAAGGGCCCTCTTTCTCTCATTTTCCTTAGCTGGCCCAAGAGCAGTGGAATCGATACGAGCAATGGCTGAACATCCCTCTCACTATCTACAGCTTTTCAAAAGGCCTTATAAATGAGTCAGGAAGAAAAACCAAACACCCACCTATCAGTGAATTATGGGGTTTACTCCTTTTCTTGCAGCCTAGAAAGGGGATGTGCTGCACCCCGTTCTAACTGCAGCATCCCTGAGGTCTGTGCTTTGCAGCATTGTGGCATCTCTCAGCCTGGCTGGCTTGGAGGACATCCTCATCCCGGCTTGGAGGACATCCTCATCCCGGCTTGGAGGACATCCTCATCCCGGCTTGGAGGACATCCTCATCCCCCTGGCTCCCCCAGTCCTGGCAGAGCACCTGCAGGCAGGTTTTGCTGGTCCCCACCTCTTTTTAATCCAAAAACAGATAATGGAGGGAGGGGAAATAAAGGGGCTGCTCCCTGCTCTTCTGCCTTAGTGGTTTTTGGGTGCACCCGGAGGAATCTTGGCTAAACTTTGAACATAAGTATGGGGCGCAGACCCTGTGCAGGACCTGCTCTGCTCTTGCTTTTTGTATTTGTTTTGGCCAATGCCGCCTCTTGGAGCCGCTCACCACCTCCGCCCTCCGCGGGGGAGCAGTGGGGTGATCTGAAGAAATGCTGCATTATACTTGCTGCTTGCTTTTGGGTTGGTTTTCTAGTTTTAAGTCACCCAAGTGTTCTAGAGTTGCAGGAATAACCATTTCTGCTGTACCTGAGATGCTGATTGTGGAGTTTTCTGCCCTCTGAAGATGTGATGGTGGTTTTGGGTAAAGGCTGTTACTCTCCCCTGTGCGTTTGCGACCTTTCCCTCGGGTGAAATAATTTATCCTGCCCAAAGCAGACCTTGCAGAGCCCCCACGAGGTTTGCTCCCAGTGCAGGGTGCATTGACACTGTGCCTGACTCCTGTGGCCGTGCATTGAAAGGGGAGGTTTGGTGCATGGCCCTTCCCTGGTGGCACCAGCGCAGTACCCCCCGCCATGCCACCCCACATCGCTCAGCCTCAGCAGCCCTGAACCAAATCCCCATTCCAGCCACAGAAACCCTTCGGACACTGCCTCGGGGCTCTGGGTGACATGCCACATTACTCTTCCACACCATGCTCTGCTCCCCGGGGGGCACGGTGGCCACGACCCCCAGCCCCAGCAGAGCCGCCTATGCATGGGAGGAGGCAGGAGGTCCCCCTGCCCGCGGTGATAACGGGTTATTGCGGTCTGGGAGTAACCATGGAAACTATTTTTTTCCTCCATCCCTCCCTTCGCAGATGACTCGGGCGATGAGGAGCCCGCCTCGCAGTCAGACAAGAGCGAGCTGCATGGCACGTTGAAAACCCTCTCGAGTAAGCTGGAGGATCTGAGCACTTGCAATGACCTGATCGCGAAGCACGGGGCGGCCCTGCAGCGCTCGCTCAGCGAGCTGGAGAACCTGAAGCTGCCGGCTGAGAGCGGCGAGAAGATCAAGGCGGTGAACGAACGAGCCACGCTCTTCCGCATCACCTCCAATGCTATGATCAACGTAAGTGCTGCCGGCCGAGCCGCCGCGTTCGTGAGGAGGCAGAGGGAGAAACGTTTTTATCCTCCTCTTCCTCCATCATCCTTTTTCCCCTCTGGCACGGCCCCGTTCTCTCCCTGTGCACCGGCTTTCCGCAGGAGCTGTGCACCGGCACGGGGCTTGGGCATGGCCGGGGGCTCAGTGCCGACTCGGCACCGTGGTGAGGGGTTGGGAAGTTGGGAAGGCACAGCCTGAGAATCGGACACGTGTAACCCCCCGAGGCTCAGGTCTGCTACATCCTTACAGCGTGCTTTCTGGAGTGGCTGCTTCCAAACCAGGACGTTTGGGATGTAAAACCAGGTAGTGCAGAGATTTGGAGTGCAAAGGGGCTTTCTGCTGTTCTGGGGGTGGCTTTTTGGCTGGCACAGCAATTTGGAGCCTGTTGCCCGCTGCAGATTCGGACACGCGTCCCCCCATCACTCCCATCCTCACTGACTTCCATGAAGCTGCCCTTGTTTTACAGGACCGGGGGATTTAACCCCCTCAGGGTCTGAGCTGTCTCGTGCTGGCTGTGCTCTTCCAGACTGGCTGGTTGGAGGTTGTGAAGTGTGCGCTGGCACCGACGCTGCTCCCTGCCTTGTGCAGCGTGACAGTGCTTTCTGATTATTTTTTGGATAGCTTCTGTTTGGAGTCTGGATCTACCTCAGTTGCAGTGAGACAGTCCTTCCTGGGGAGCCGTATTTTCCCTGGGGAGCTCTGGGGAGGGGAAAAGAGAGCAAAACTAAATAAAATATTTACAGAGAAGAAAAAAAAAAAAAAAAGAAACCCAACCCAAAAGCCTAACAGACCTGGAATAATATATAAAGGCAGAGCTTGGGGAATTGTGAATGGAGTAGTGCCGTCGCCATGCTGTCCCAGCCCTGAGTAAAAGGAGGTTGTGTGTTGCTTTATGTGAGCTTTTAAAAAATAATAATAATCCACAGCGGGAGCCGGAGAGCACTCAGGAGCCCCTGCGGCTGCAGCAGCCTTCCCATCCGTGCTCGCAGGATTTTGTAGCCATGGCAGGGAAGGGGCTTCCTGAGACGGTGCCTTGTATTTTGGAGCAGCTTTGGGGGTGCCTGTGCAGCGCTCTCCCAGCAGAGAGTTTGTTGAAGTTTTTGGAGCAGGGATGGCAGCACATTGGGAGTGATGGGAGGTGGCAGTGGAGCTCTCGGCGCTGCCAAGGTTTGCTGTTAGGAGGCAGACCGGCAATGGGATGCGGGCAGGGAATTGCTGGGGAGCAGATTTCTCTAGCAGCCTTTTGGGAAGGGATGAGCAGAGCAATATTTGCTATGTCCAGCCCAGAGAGAAGGAGGTTGTGGTGGTTGCGATGTGATAAAAACTTGAGCGAGGCCATCTGGACAGTGGGAAATAGCACAAAAACTTGTGCAGGTTAAAAACATCAGAAATGTGGTTTGTCCAAACCACTGAGCAGGTAAAAGGGGCCGAGGAGGGAGCGAGGCACTTGTTTTCAGGTGGATGTCAGAGATCCGTTTTTAACAGCATCCTTTTGTACTTCAGCTCTTGACTGAGTGTCTCGAGGAGATGTCTGAAGGGGAGAGGCTATAACGTAGAAGCAGCAGGACAGGAGCGGAGTGACAGCTCCCGGGGGGGTGGTTGCAGCTCTCCCAGCTTGCCGATGAGCCTGTTGTTTCGGGGGGAGGTGATGGAGCTGTGGGCAGGGGGACGCTGACCCCCAGAAAACAGTGATGCTTTGTGAGAGGGGTGGATTAGAAAGGCAGGAGGGGGGTGAGCAGGGCAGAGTCGTGGGAGCTGGGACGGGGGACGGGACCTGGCTGACCATCCTGTCATGGTGGGCTGGTGCTCCCAGCTACGCACTCACCTTCTCCTGCACGGATTCCTTTTTGCGCCTTGATTTATCGTTTTAGCATGGGGTGATGCTTTCTGTGAGCTGCTACGTGGACTCTCCCCAGGGAGTCTCTCATGGGGTGGGAGGTGGCTCCGTGCAATGCGAAAGTCCCGAAATCTTCTGTATTGAAAGGTGAAACATTGCTGCAAGGAAGCACATGGAATCAAGCCATCTCCTGGCAGTAGGTGAAAATACACCCTGCTCCTGCCCACCTCGATCCGATCCTCGCAGGCTTCTCAGGGCCATGCATCCCATGGGAGCACAGGGTGCTTTTGATGCGCTGGTAGTTCCTTGCAGGAGAAATTAAACCACTCTTGCTTGCCAGCTTTTCCCAGAGAGGTCCCAGCCAGCAGCGACAGGCTGGTGCTGGTGTGTGGATGCTCTGCGTCCACGCTCTGCCCCAGCCCCAGCACCAAACCTCACTGATCTGCTCCACCCGGCGTGGCCGAATCCTGCCTCCGAGGACATCGCCTCTGCCCGTGCAGCAGAGATTGGCTTTTGCAGGAGATGCCGTGGCTCACTTCCACGGATGGGGACGGTGACATGCAGCACTGCTCATTCATTGCTGAGATTGAGCCACGTTCACTTCTTTTTCAGTTGTATCCCAGAGCAGTTTAGGGGGGTTCAGACTTGCTAACAGCCGGCTACGACACACACCCAGGAGCTGTTTGCCTGTGCCCTCTCCCCAAGCAGTGCCGGGCTCCCAGGAGCAGCCCTGGGCTCTGTGCTTGGATCCTGCTCCTGGCTGGGACCCGTGTGTCCCAGTGTGTCCCGGCCGGCAGGCAATGGACAGGGCAGGGCTGGGCTTTGCTGCCTGCAGCGGGAAGAGATGGATGCTCCGGGCCAGCGCCTGCAGTTTCCTGCAGTTTCCGTCCAGCTGTCTGTGATCCGATTATGTAAATGGCCCTGGAGCCACGGGGAGTGGCAGCAAGCAAGTAGAAATAAATAAATACATATGTAAATGAGAGAGCTTCGCTGCGAAGGTGACCTCCTCGCTGTGTGCTCTGGGTGCCTGCCTCGGCTGACTCCGGGTGCTTCCCCTCTGGAGATCGGGAGGAGAAAGCAGCTCAGGCTGCCCCTGGGTGAGTGATACTCGGGATGACGGAGGAAGGTTTGGGCAGAGGCAGAGCAGGACATGCTGGACCTTTGCATTACGGGTGGGGAGCTAAAATGTGGAGGGACTGACTGTTGCAGGGCTTAAATTTAAGCCCAGACCTCTGCAAGCCACCCATTCGGTCTGGTCCCTTCTGAACTTGGAAATCTCAGATAAAACCACACCGACTGAGACTCGTGGCAGAGTTCAGCCTCACTGGGACCGAGACGCCCCGTGTCAGCAGGGCTGGGGCAGTGAGGAGCGACGAGGAAGAGACGCAGAAAAGCAAGTCGCAATCTGCCGCGAGGGAGGAGTAGGAGGTACATAAAAATAAGAAGCAACAAATTAAAGGGATAATTAGAGGAACAGAGACGAAGAGTGCTATGCTGAATTATGTAGTCTTATCCAAGGAGCAGGGAAAGCTCCCGTCTCATAATTTAGCAGCAGACAGCAGGCAGGAGGGCTGTGCGGACACGCTGAGGAAGCCAGTTTGGGCGTCAGGAAGAGCTCACAGTGCTGTGGGTGTTGCTAGAAATAGGTTTTTAATGGGAATGGTGTTTGCTACAGCGAAGCTCGGAGGTGGCCGAACTGCGTGTGAGTGTAATAGCTGCGCTCTTCTTTTGCCTTGCTTTGTGCTTCTTTAAGAGATGTGAGCATGGAGAGCAGCAGGTCTTGGGCTTAGCCATGCGTCGCTCCTGGGTTAGTTTGCCTTTTTCCTCGAGGTTTATGCGGAGCAGAGGTGGAGGATGGCTCTGCCGGGCCGGCACAGCCTGGGCAAGGAAGGGGGAGAGGGGCAGCCAGGGCAGGAGTGCGGTGCTGGGTGGGAATTCCTGAGTGGGCAGGATTTTGTGAGGGGGGAGCCCTGTGTGAGCTGGTGGGGAGCAGGTAGTCGCGAGCACCTGAAGGACTCCACACCTGCCCTTATGAGAGGCCACTGTGCCAGTGGCCACCCAAGCTCATCACGTGGAGCGTGCCGGCACCCACTCCGAGGCAGACTGACTTCCCCACAGGGGTTTTCCTTTCCCACGGGAACGGTCCCTTCTGGAGCACCAGCACCCCAAGGCATCGGCAGAAAGCATCCTTCAACCCTCTGAACCTGCAGGGAGGGTTTTTAAGTATGCAAAACACAGTACTTGAACCAAAAGTGAGATCCATAACAGTATGTGCTGCTTCTCCCCTGGGGAAGGTGCCACAGGCAGTTTGTTTAAGCCTCTCTGGGATGCCCACCAGCATCCCGGAGGCTGCATCCTCCAGCACTTCTCTCTGCCAGAGCCCTCCAGGGTCGTGCTCCGGCTCAGCAGCAGTTATGGAATGGCCTTGTGCCACGTGCTGGTGGCTCGAGGAGCAGCCGACCTCTCCCGGTGGCAGTGCTCAGCTCCCGGAGACTTTGAGTGGCATCTGCCCAGTGAAGGCATACGCTGGTGGGCACAATGGGTGGGTTTGCGGAGGGTCTGAGCGCTGGACCCAGGGGGGTTACACCTGCTCAATCCGTTTATTTGGAGATTTGCTGGCTGCCGGTGCTGGAGTGAGCTGCTTGCGCAAAAGATAGGTTTCCACAGAGCCCTGCTCCTCTGCCTTCCCATGTCCCAGCTTCAGTGCTGTTTTTGTGAAGCCCTGAGCCTCCTCTGTCCCCGTGGGGATGCTGCTGTGATTAATCCATACTCCTAAAATTTTTTCCATCTTAAACCGGACTGATGTTGAGCACATGCTTTGAGGGGCACCAGTTCACCAGAGCAGCCTGCAACCCAGTGTGTTTCTAATGGTTTATTTTAGTGATAGGTTATCCACCGTATGTGTCTGTGTTTGCTTGCAAAACTGCTTAAAGCTGGTTTAAAGAAAGGGAAACGGAGTCCCCGGGGCTCAGATGCCAGGGTGATGCTGTCGGTGCAAACCTGGCAGGGTCCTGCTGTGGAGCTGGCTGCCAGCACGGATGGGCGTGCAGTGCTGTCCCTCGGGGTCCCTGAAACACCCATCATGATCCCGGCAGGATGATGGACCTGACCTCCTCTCCGCTAGCACAGTGCTCCCGGCAGCCAGGGCAGAGACGCTGAGCCAGGGAGGGAACAGCAACCTGCTGGGCTGCTCCCAGTTCACCCCAGTACAACCAGTGGGGCCGGAGGAGCTCTCCACCCTGTGCATCCTTGGACCGCAGGGGTTAATTCAGGCATTGCAGTGAGCAAGCTCCAGCTTCAGCCCCTGGATTTGCTTTGTTAGTGGCAGGGATTGCCCCCAGCTGCCCTAAGTGGCCCCAAGCAGATGCTCTGGTGCCTAAAATCAGTGGGGCTGGGTTTCTCTTCCCTGTGACTATTGCAATGGTGATCATGCAGGAGGAGCTCGTTCTTGCATGTAACAGCCTGTGTTAATTATCTGTGCTGCGCTAATGACACACGCATTAATCGGCGCATTGAAAACCATGTCACCGACCCAGAAAACCCCCGGCTTTGGGATTAAATCTCTAACCCAACCCTAATCCTCATCGGATGAGAAGGCTGCAGCGAGGGGTCCGTGAGTCCTGGGTGGTTTTGCCGTGGATGCGCCGCACTGATGAATAAATAACTGGTGGGTGCTTTGCTGTTACCTGGGGGAGGTGGTGGAGGGTGACGGGTGTCTCTCCGGGATCCGTCTCTGTCTGCACAGCTGCCGGATTGGGGCTGGGGTCTGGGGGGAACGGAGGTGTGGAGCCTGACCCCTGTGCTCGGAGCTGCTGCAGCTTTCTCTGGAGCGTCCTTTATTGCTTTTTGAGTTTAGAGGTGTGAGGGCATCTCTGATGAGATCAGTCCAGACAGGCAGTGCCTTCCTCCAGTTCCCCTCATCGTCATTCCCCATGCTCGCTGAGTCCTTCCAGCCAGATTATATCGAGTGTGGGGGTGCTCAGACCTCGCGCGTGTCCGTGGGGCCTCTGTGCCAGCCAGGGCTTTCGGTTGGTGCTCCTGCAGGCAACTTGCTTCATCCTCACCGTGCCTGGGGGCTTCTCCCGTCTTTGCTGCTGCCACCTCTTCCTCCTCCTCCTCCTCCTCGTGTTAATCTGACGCCCGGGAGGCTTCAGATTCTATCCTAGGGCTCTCCTCAGAGCCTCATGCAAGAAGATGGGGGACGTGTCAGTCACCAGCACCTGAGGATACCTCTCGCAGCTCTGCCCTCCTGGTTTTTTTTGGCTGAGAGCAATACCTTCTCTGTTGCAGCTTCAGAGGAGGGTTTCGAGCATTTCTGCCCAGGCGGTTGCTGGGTCAGCAGGGCTGCATGTCGGTGGGCTTAGCGCGTCGGAGAGAGGGATTGCACTGTCAGCAATGCCTGATGTTAATCAGCAGCTCTGCTGAGCCGTGAGACAGCCCAGCCGGGCATTGCTTCTGATGTTAAAACGCAGCGCTGTAAGCAGGTGAGCCCTGCCCAGACTTTGTGGGATCCTCTGGCAGCTGCCACGGGTCTGTGCCTGGTGGTTATTGCACCTTGGGGTGGGATGGGGATACGGGGAGGGCAAATAGCAATGTATCCCTGGGTTAATCCCTTCTGGGGTTCTGCCCCTCGTATCACAAGTGTTGTGTTCGCCTCTTGCCCGGGCTGATGCACGGAGATGCTTCTCTGCGGCTTCTTCCTCCAGCATCTCTCGAAGGAGAAGGCAGTGAAATGGCAGCACTGCTCTTCCATGGATTTACCCAGCGAGAAGTTACGGCACCAGGAGATGAGTGGGATAGAAAGGTGCTGCTGCTAGACAAGCTGCTAACGGCAACCACTGCTCCTGCAGCACCTCTCGTACAGCAGAGCGGTTTGCAAAGGCATCGCACGAGGCTGAAACGGAGGTACGAACCGAAGCAGCTTCCTCCAGATCCCAGGGTTCGAGCTGCCCATGGGCGATGCCGGCTGCTCGCTGCCACCGCAGCCATCCGCCATGTGGTTGGGGACAGATGCTTTTCCAGCCGGGGGTTTGCTCCATTGGGCAGATGATGAGAAAAGAAGCAGCTAGCAAGAGCCTTGTTAAATCTCTCTTTGTGAGAGCTGTTTGCAGGACAGAGCTCTCGGAGCACACCAGAGCCAGGATCAGGCCTTCAGGTATGCCAGGAATGGAGTCCGGCTGCTCTCGTGGTGTTGGCTCTTCTGCTTTGCGGACTCCTGCAAGGGTCTCCATGCTGCTGTGGTGGTTCTCGGTGGTTTGGGCAAGCAAAGAGGAAAGAAGAGCAGCAGCCAACGCTGGGAGCTTCCCAGGGAGGTGATTTTTGGCACACGTGGCAGTGGAGAAGCCCTGCTGCTGGCTGAGTGGGTAAGAGCATCAAAAGGAAAACCCAAAGACACGAGTGTTGCCAAAGGAGAGCAGTGAAACCCTCCAAGGGCACAGTTCTGGGATGGGCACAGTTCTGGGATGGCCACTCTGCAGCAGGAGATCCCAGCGTGAAGTCTCAGCTCCCTGTGCATCTTCTCTACTGGTTCTGACGTGTCCTCGACGTGCTGTGGTGCCCTGACAAACCCTCCGGCATGGCCAGCGCAGACTGCGGTGCACTGCTCCGTGAGGTTTGGGGTGGGAGAGGGCAGTGCTCCTGGCACACCGCAGCATCCAGCAAACGCCTTAGTAGTTTTTCCACTGGAGCGCGATGCTTTGGAAACCAGGCCCTGCGTCTTTCCTGGGCCACAGCTCCCGGCTGGCATCACTTTGGTCTGTAACCCTTGGGCAGCGTTGACTTATTCTACTTCTCGGAGCCACAATGAAAATTTCCTTTTATCGTGCTGAGTACGCGATGATGATGAATTTGGCAGCCTACGTAAAGACTGCATGGGTACGGGATTAGAGCCTGTTAACACAGCCGGGCTGGTGGATTTGCCACCATTTCACACTAATCCTCTCTATTGCGTGGGGTGGATTACACGTGTATAATGGGGCTTGCTGCTGGCAGAGTCTGGCTGTCATGCCAGTGCCGGCCCCGGACTGCCTCTGGTTCTTTGGACGCGGGTTGAGGTCCTCTTTGAAGAGCTACACCCTGGACAAGGTGTATTTGGTTGCCTAAGCCGTGCTGAGCCTGCCTCATGGCCGGGAACGCTGGAGTCTTTGTGGCATTTAGGCAGGTGGCCCAAAATAACACAGTAAGGTAATAAAACTCCCAGAGACACAACCATGAGACCAGCTCCGACTCCCACCCAAGCGTAGATGTCTCCGTCGTGGATGTCTCTGACTCTCAGGGAATCCAGACAGAAACGGGCAGTGCTGGGGCACAATGTGCCACCTGGAACGGGACAATCAGCGGTTTTGGGAGCACCTTGGGTGAGCGCTGGGGGTCTTGCTGAGACACTGACATGGGCAGTGCTGCAGGTCACCGAGAGGTGAGCTGGACCCTGCTCTGTGCCGGTGTCTTCCCAGTCCCCCTTGGGACACTGATGGGCTTTTCCATGTCTGTGCATTTCTGTAGCACCCATTTTGCCTGGATGTAAAGCTCCTTCCGATGTAACGCTTAGAAGTACGGAAAGGCAGGCAATAGGGAGTGGGATGATTTTTGGCGTCCAACTCGCACCTACTGTCCTCACAGGTTTTTGTGCGATGCCTCCTTATTTTTCCATGGTGTTGGGACCTGGTGAGACTCAGCCCAGCACCTTCTTTTAGGCTGCCCTCTTGCCACCAGCCCTGTCCCAGGGAGAAGCAGCTCTTACTGTGCCTGCATCTTCCTGCTTCGGGCAGCCAGGATGCTCATGGGCCGGCTGAGGGTCACTCCAAGGATTTGGGACAGATTCGCTGTTATTTAAGCAGTCTGTGTGGATCTGGATGTTTCCCTGTGCTGCTGCTTCTGGTGGTGTCCAGCCAGCCTGGCCTTGGGCCACCAGCATGGCTGTGGGTACCATCGCTGTCGCGGCAGATGACTGCACTCAAACCTGCGTCTCATTGCGATCCGACTGTTTGTGCGAGATGATTTGGGGTTCAAGCTGGCTCCATTCCTGCGTTTTCTCTTTTCCTTTCTGCTCCGAGTATTTTGGTGGTGGGGAAGGACAAATTAACCCTCTCTTGGTGCAAACGTGCTGCGTGCCTCACCGCTCTGAATCCATACGGCTCATTTTTATGCTGTGCCATGCGCCCGAAGTGCTGACATGGTGTGAATGTGTTCAGAGCTAAAAAGAGGATCAGAAATTGCCCTTCCCTTGGGGGGCTGTTTTGCAGTAAGCAGCAGCGCAGATGTGTCCCAGGGTTTTGATGACTCCAGGAAGGAAGGGAGCACTTATCTCTGCAGCACCAGACGCATGCAAAACAGCAAGGCACTCTTTCCCTGATGAATGAAGTGACGGCTCTTGCTGTATAATTCACCACTGAAAAAGAGATGATTGAATGCATCTGGTGGTTGCCTTCTTTCGTGTCGCTCCTGGGCAATGAAGTGGTCCTTGTCCCATGCAGGCAAAGGAAGGGTCTAGTTGAGGAGCAGGAGATGTCACTCCCAGAACAGCGAGTGCTTCCCTGGTAGGTTTTTTCTTCCACAAAGGTTAGATTCGCAGGGCTCTTCCTCTGGGACGCTTGGGCAGGTGGGACCACAGGTTTGAGTGCGATCCCTTGGCATCCATCAGCATCACGTTAGAGGTGGTGCAATGCTCAGCTTTGCTAGGACTTCCTGAGAGGTCGTCATCCCCCGTGGTTCAGAACCCTGGGCAGAAATTTGGTGTACCTCGATGTGATCATTTCTACTTTCAAGCTAATTAACTTTATCTCTTATTCCCTGTATCTAATTTTGCCTGTTTGCTCCTGTTGAGGAGCACTGCCGCTCTGCAAAGATGCCTGCGGGTGTGTGACACCACCACCTTGGCAGGATGCGGATGACCTTGGGTCATCGTTTTCAGCTGCATAAATAATCTGTGGGCTGTTAATGGGGTTCCTATTAGCTTGCAACAAGCTGTGAAATCTGCTATATTTGCTATGACAAACGTGTGAAAGGTGCTAAATCTGCCCATCGCAGTGGTGGCTGCCAGGCATGGGGACAGACCATGGAGTTGGTGGCACCACGTCTTGCCTCCTGCTCCCCAGCAGGATCTTGACTGCACCTTGCCTCTTCCTCCATGGGATTCTGCAGGAACCTCGATTGTGTTTTTCCATGAAAACACGCTCTTCTGGCCACCTTGGCTGCGCCTCCTTGTCCTGATGATGATTTACAGCTCCACCGTCCAACGCTGGATTAGGACCTGCTACAACAACTTGTTCCAGCCACGAAGAGGAGGAGAAGCCACCACTGTCCCTCCTGCCACCTGGCTGCAGGTAGTACAGGGCTTCCCCAGGACCTTGTGCCGGTACTGCGGATGGATGAAGCTTGCCTTTGTCTTTAGTTGCTGGTGATCTGCTGGAATTGCAAGACTGTGAGGGGTAAGCACCAGCTGGGCCATTCAGGTGTGACTAAGTAGCTCTGCCTCTTAACCTTACTTTTGTCTTAATTATTTTCAAACAAGCTTACTTGCGGAGCCAGAGAGCATCTTGGCTGCTGCTCTCCAACCCTGACTCCGCATTGCGCTGATGCTGAGAAGCGGTATGGCCTCTGGGCTGCAACACCGGCAATTGGACTTCGGGACTCCGTCCAGCTCTGGCCCCGTGGCAAAAGCTGCGGCACGTTGTGCCGTCTCCTCTGTGTGTGGGGAGGCAGCAGCTGAGGTGCTGGAAGATTAAAGCCAGTCTCCTGGTGGGCTGGGATGCTGTGTGGGGGTGGGCACAGCATCCTCTGCCGGTCCCTCTCCTCCTACTTGCTGGAGTGTCGGTCATGGGGAGACCTTTGAGGAGGGCAGCGGTTAAATTTTGTGCAGGCAGGGTAGGATGGGAGGGAGAAACTGCCTTTTTCTCCAGGAGGCACTGAAAGCAGCCGACTTCCCTCGTGATGGACCCTGCTTCAGGCTGTTAGTGGGTGGCTTCCCGAAACCTTGCACATGCAGCACTGCTGTGCCCCGTCCCTGCCTGGCTGGGCTGGGTGGGAGCAGCCCCGTTGTGCAGGACCGGAGCAAATGTCAGCGCTGCCTGAGCTCCATGGATATCCTGCATCGCGGCAGCGATGGCTCTGCGGGACGTGGGCATATGGGGTGTGACTTGGTCTTCCTCGTACTGCAGAGAAACTGCGGGGTGAGTAAATTCTCCAGATGGTGATGGGGATATCTATATGAGGGCTGTATCTTTAGATGCGCGTAGCCTTGACACCCCAGCCGTATAGCTCACTGGGGAATTGCTTTTCTTTAGCTTTCATCTTGCAAACCGGGGACTGCGCTTTCCTTTGTGGGATGTTCATTAAGGAGCCCCTTGCCCGCTGACCTTTGCAAGGATGGCCCGTGTCCCTGCACCAGCGTAACGTGGATTTGCAGCTGTGTCTTGCTTACAACCCAGATCAGGTTCAGCTGTAACTAAATTTACCCACCGCTCCATAAGGATTTTATAAGCTGGATTTTGAGGTGTTGCTCCTGCTCAGCGACTGCAGTTGTTTTCACCTTTGAAGGGGGAGGATTAATGAAATGAATGAGTGATGACCCGGGATGCTGGAGTTTCAGCCAGGTTCGTGTCCCCTGCCCTCACCTTAATCTGTGCCAAGACTGGTCAAAGGCAGCCGCTTGCATCCCTCCAGTGTCACCGGCAGAGGCCATCCCTTGCCTCCTTGGCCGGCCGCAGAGGGAGGATTGCTGCTGCCAAAACCGGCTGCCTACCTTTATCCCGTGTGGTTTGCAAGATCTGTTGCTGTTGGGGATGACGTGACACAACCCGCTGATGGAGATGGGAACTGGCGATGCGTGGGAGCGGTGAAGCAGAAGGTCCAGGCTCCCCCCGTGTGCTCCCAGCCCGTTTGAGGAAGGGTGGGAGCTGGGGGAATGTAGGTGGCTCCCAGGCCCTTCGGCCCCTGGCTTCTTCTGAAAGAGGAGAATGCAGGGCGACGATGAGGCTGAGCAGCCTGTGGGTGCTTTCAGCCCAGATCCTGAATGCCAGCTGAGCTGTTGCGACAGGGTCGGTGGCATAGGAGGGAAGCGGAGCTGGGATTCATCCCAGTACAGGGCAGAGCAGTGAGCCAAACCCATCCGAGGTCAGCAGAGCGGGGGCCCGAAGGGATTTACCTCCTTCCCTGGGTCGGAGCTTGTCCTGGGATTTTGTCACGCCACCTCCTGCGGCAGCCAGTCCTCCTTGGGTGCCCCAGCGGGTCAGGGTGCTGCAGCGTTGCTCTTGGTGCTGCTTTGGGCATGGCTGGAGGTCCCAGGACACTGATAGCGTGGTTGGGGCAGCAACAGCAGGGAGAGCTGCGTGTCCCTGTGCGCAGCATCTCCCACCCTTCATCTCCTGCGAGGAAGGGACACGTTGGGCTGCACTTCCACCTCTTTGTCTGAGCTGGATCCCTCCCTGAGAAGAGACAGACCCTCAGGATTGGGGTCCCTTGGGAGTCTCCCAGCTCTTGGTACCCTTCATGGCATCCCCATCAGAGAGGACGGACCCCTGAAACACCGGTGCCCCGTACGGGCTTCCCAGCAGCTGCATTTCAAAAAGCTTTTGCAGTCGCCGTGGCTGAGATTTAGGACGACTTGTGCAGGGATGGGAATCTGCTCCCCATTTTGCTTGCACCCTGCACCAAAGCAGCACGGTGGCTGTTGGGAATCCGGCGGCTGCTGGGTCCCTGCAGCAGCAGCAGTGCCTGAGCCTCCCATGCCGCTTTGCAGAGAGCGGATTTGCAATTCTTCCTTGCAGACATCCAAGAAAACCAGTAGGAGGGCGGTGGGGAGATGCCTCTTTGCAATTTCTTACCCTGCCTTGCTGGGATGCCCGTGGTGCTGAGCAGATGTCTGCCAAGGGTGTGCGGCAGCGGACACTGAAGAGCCCAAGGGTTATATCCTGCCCTGGTTGTCTGCCGGCCCCCCCTGCATTAATGGGAGCTTCACAGAGCACCCTGAGATCCCCAGCTACCTGCCAGCCCATAGCTGGGTGCTGCCTTTTGCGGTGCAAACAGCCACGGCTGATGGCCTGACTTGTTTCACCCACTTGCAAAGGAACGATCAGAAATTGGGGTGCTGGGCACTGAGCTTGGGAAAGCCCCGTCCCAGGGACTGCAGGGCCTGATGGGTTTTGGAAGATCCTAGAGCAGGTATTTCGTGTGCCTCTTGTGCTGCTGGGAGCACGCTGGTGGCACCTGCGGGCCTGATCCTGAGCGACTGGCCGTGGGTGGTTGCAAATCCTGCGCTGGGGTTGCTGGTGGGAGGATCTGGGATTTGAAGCTGCAGCTCTGGGGCTTCTCCTGCTGCCAGTCCCAGCTTCTGCTGCAGCTCTGCGTTGGGGATGGCATGCAGAGAGCATCCCACTGTCGTGCCGCCTCCTGCTCCGGTTATTGCACTCAGGGAACATTGCTCTTCCTTCCTTCCTCCCTTCCTTCCCTGCACAGCCACTCGCCGCTTAGGATCTCACCATCATCTCCCAAACCTATACCTGGCAAGACATCCCCCTTCCTAGCCCCGTCTCCCACTTGCCTTCACTCCCCTCTCCTCCAGGACCATTTTCCCAGCCACATTTTTTTGCTCCGCAGTGGCACCAAACAGCCCTGGGAGCTGGTGGTGCTCAGCCAGCTGGAAAAACCATCTCGGTGATGGACGTCACTGAGACCGGTGGTGAAGTTGTCTCAGCCCAGAGTAGGGAACCTGGCCAGCTGATCCCAGATGAGCCTTATGAACGGTTTCCTTCCGGATTTGTTTCCCCTGGGAGCAGCATCCTGGCCTCGCCGGTGTCCCCTCCCTATGCCGAGCAGCAGCGGCACGCTGGCGTGTCGGCTCCGGTGCGGTGCATCCAAGGGCTCAATCCTGCATCTCAAGGGGACAGGGACAGCATGCCCTGAGGGATTTCGCTGGAAGAGCAATGTGCGTCCAAGGGGAAAGTGCAGCTCTCTGGATTTTTCCAGCTGTAACCAGAAGTAAGTTGTGTCACATCCTTCGGGGGAAGGCGGCAGCCAGGATGGAGCCAAGACGTGGCTGAGACCTCTTGGGCTGAGACCTGGCTCCTCGTGGACCACACGAGCAGCCGTAGGGGTTGAGGAAAACCAGACAGTCGAGCCCAACATAAGGGCTGGGATTCATTTCCCTTCGATACCGACTTCTCTGCGGGAGATTATCGTACCTGAGCTACTCACCCCCGGCTCCCTGCAGCCCTGAGGACCTCGTGGGCTGGTGCTGCAGTTCTGCCCCCACTTCATATGGGGGGTCTGGGGTGGGTTTTGGCTCAGGAATGAGCTCTGGCAACAGCGATGGCGGTAGAAAAATACACCGAGCCCTGTTGAGTGCTAATCTCACCTCCAGCGAGCATCCCTGTACAACTTTGCAATGTCTGGCTGTAGGAGGTATAAACCCAAATTAATAATTTTAATTTGCTTGGCTGCTGCTGGCAGCTGGGGAGCTGGGCTTGGGGGATCTTTCTTGCAGGATGTTTTCCTGTTGCCACCCTCGACGTCGCTTGTCTTCCAGTGAGCAAACGTGACACTTGCCTGGGGTTGATCTGGGTGCTTCGTGAGTGCAGTGGTTTGGATCCGGCCACGGGCAGGGCACTTGTGCCAGTGTCTGAACTACAGAAGAAGAAGCTGTAGAAAGGTGTAGAAAGGAATAGACCCAGTACGTACGCCAGCTGGCCCCTGAATCCACATGGACACAAGTTGTGGGATGCTGTCGGAAACAAGCATCGTCCTGACCTGCTGCATGGTACTGCTGCCTCCGGCGGGGTCTGGGGCCATGCGAGGACCATCCTGGTTGTCTTCCCAAAACCTCCCCATGCTCGGTGGAGAAAGCCTGCAATGCCGATGGCCGCTTCTCCATCACTTGGATTTTTAATTTTGGGGTTTTTTATGGCTGTAAAGGAAGCCTGTCAGTGCGGATTTCCCTTTGAGATACAGTATGGATCCTTCACGAAGCTTGGCAGCCTTGGGATGGGAGGACCTGAGGTTTTATCTGCTGTGATTTTTATTTAGTATATTGATTCCTGTCAAGTGATCGAGTGATTTCTCCTCCGCATCCCACGGCTCCCAGCTGCCTGGTGACACGCTGGAAGGCTGCCTTCGCATGGCTCCTCTGTAATTACCTCCTTTTCCCCTAATTTACCATTATACCTTACAAACTGTGTTTAATTGCAGTAGGATAATTGCAGGTGATCTCCTAGCGCATCGTTTTGAAGAGCTCAGCCCCCTGAGCTGGGGACACCCGACAATTTCCATCCTCAGTGCCAGTGAGCTGTGCCAAAATGGGTATATCTTCGCCCGCTGTGTGCAGGCTGCCTGTGGAGAAGGGCCTTCAGAGCAGATAATGAGCTTTGCCGGGCCGGGAAGGTCACGGCTGCTATCTTATTACTTGCCCTTGTGTTTCCATCCTCTTACCGCAATGCATCAGCGTAATAAAAGAAGCCAGCATGTGGGCTTGGGGCATGGGTTAGATTTAACTGGCAGGAGGCTTCAGCTTGAAGCTGGGTATGGGGTCATCAGGGCAGGGTCTGCCCGTGGGCTTTGTGGCTGTGGGTGCCTGCCAAGAGGACTTTTCCAGGTGTGGAAAGGAGCAGAGTTGTTTCCAGAGAACGAGGTGAAAATGCGGTGCGAATTGCCCTGAAAAATCTTCGGTCTCGCATCTCCACGTGCACATCCAGGCGGCCCCGTGGGGTCTGTGGCTCAGGTGAGGAGCAGCTGAGTGGTCCCTCTTTGGGCTGGGGCGGGTATAGGATAGGTACACAGCGAGGAATTTGGGGGGACAGGACCCTGACACCTCCCCACCTGCCGCATTGCTCCGAGCTCGCAGGAGCCGCGTTACCCATCGTGAGGCTGAGGATTTGCAAAGGGCTCTGCCCCTCTCCTTTCCCGGGGTCATTTCCACCCGCTCTTCTGGCTAATCGCACAGCCTTGATGCCATCGCGATGTGGTGCTCGCCGGGGAGTATTTATTGAGCTCGGGCAGGCAGGTATCTCCATTGCTGTGACAGCACTGCTGAGTTGCTTTCTAGAGCCGCTGATGGCCACAAATAGCAATCCAGAGGCTGAGAAGCTGACGCCGTAGGACAGATCCACATTCAGAGCTTGCAAACACTTTTTGGCTGAATTATTTCTGCCTAGCAGAACCGCATGTGATTGCATCTCATTAGAGAGCCTTAATGATGCTGAAGACTCATGTATGTTGGAGCTCACACTTGGGACACTGGCATATACCCATCTGCACTGGATAAAAATAGCAGGTTTGCGAGAGCGTGGTCTGTGGGTTTAAATTCACCCTAGCCAGTTTGATGCTGGGACTGATCCTGCAGAAATCTGCCTGTGGACCGAGCTCTGCGCCGTGAGACAGGCAGGAGCAATCAGGGATGGAGATAACACAAAGGCAGGGTCGGGTCCTTCCGTGCTGCAGGTATTAGGAAGCAGGAGAGAGTAGAGGTGAATACAAAGCAAAACATCATCTTAAATATGATGGGTTGCACTGATTTTTATTTTTTTGCCCCCCCCAAAGGACAGACGCAAACCCATTGTGTTTGTCCTTGGTGTATCTGATCTGAGTTTGGTTCCTGTGTCTTCCCACGGCTGGGAGATCTCCTCGAGGTGAGGCTGGGGATGGTGGGGAGCTCCCAGGGGATGTGGCAGTGTTCAGGACGTCACGGAAGGCGAGCGTGCCGAGACCCCCTGCATTTTTGTTTCTTATTATGGGATATTGGTTCCCTCTGCTTTGTTGCTTCTTCACGTAAAATATGAAAACCTCATGCTTTGTTTCACTTCCCTGGTAATTCGTTTCTGCTGTTATTAAAGGAAAGACTTCTTTCCCTGGGTGAGACTTAAATCCCGCTCCTATCCGAAGGAGAGGTTTGATGAAGAACTAATGATTGGAGCTTTTCTTGGACAAATCCTGGTAAAGTCAGGCCAGGTCATAGAAGCTGGCTTTAGTCTTTTTGAATAGTTTTGAGTTTTTCAGGCCAGTGTTTATCTAAAGAGGACCTCCCTTGGTATGGTTGGAGTTGGAGCTAGCCAAAGCAGTTAATTTGCCTGCAGTTTGTCAGCCTGCCTCCAAACTCCTATAGAATTTCCATAAAAATCATATTTTAAACGAAAGAAGTTTAGTGCGTCCCAATTTGCAGAGATTTAGGGGAGGGAGGAGGAGGTGCAGCCCTGCCTCTGTCCTCAGCTTCACATGGGGTTGATTGCAGAGGAAGCGGCCAAGCTTGAGGGGACTCGGTGTTTCAGTCTAACATAAAAAAATAACCTAAAAATAGAGCTGTGAGAGCTGTCTCTCTCTCGTCAGACAATAGAAAGGCAGCTCGCAGGAGCTGGCAGCGTCCCATCCCTGTGCGGATGTCCTGCACCCGGAAATCTCTGGCTGGGATTCTGGTGCACCTGGGAATGGATGATGCTTGTAATCGTGGCGATGCCGAGAGGGTCTCGGAGCGGCTGTGGTGGTGGTTACTGCACCGAGGGGTTCTCCGAACAGCCTCGGTCGTGGTGTCCCTGCTGTCTCCTGCCTGGTGGCACGGGACAGGGACGCTGTGCATCCTGCAAGGCATCACTTAGCGCATCCCGTGAGCTCTCCTTCCCTTGGGCCGAACGCGTCTGCCTGTGTCCCTGCGGCTGACGGGTTCTGTTCCCTGGAAAAGGGCCCGTTGTGGAGAGGAGAGGGCTTTTGGCCATGGCGAACGTGGTGGCGGGGCCAGGCCAGGCGATTTTCTGTCTGCTGGGCTCTGTGGTCCTGAGGAGGAGCTGGGCATCCTCCCTCTCTGCCTCCTTGGGCTGCTGTGGGAGGTGGGACATCACAAAGACTTCGTCTGCATTGCGGCCATCTCCTCGGAGGTTATTCAGGTTGGGATGGTCAGAATTGAATTGGTTTTAGCCCCATGGGTGCAGGGGATCGTGCAAAGCTCTGGGATTGCTTTTTGTACAACCAGGGTCCTGGGACAGGAGGAAGGGGAGCGGTGGGGAGTCAGTTCCGGAGTCACCGTGTGCCAGCGCTGGCTCCGTGACGAGCTCCCAGGTTGTGAGGGCCATGCCGGGTGCTGATGTATCCCTTCCTCCCCTCCAGGCTTGCCGTGATTTCCTGGACTTAGCCGAAACTCACAGCCGAAAATGGCAACGGATGCTGCAGTATGAGCGGGAGCAGAGGATCCGGCTGGAGGAGACCATCGAGCAGTTAGCCAAGCAGCACAACAGCTTGGAGCGAGCCTGCCGCGGAGCCCCCGGCCTGTCCTCCAGCAGCACCGGCATCACCAGCACCGCCAAGGGTGAGCACCGGTGGGCTGGGCAGCCGGGCCAGGGCTCTTACAGGGGGAGAGCCCTGTGGGAAGCTCTGGGCTGGATGGGGCTTCCCGCTCGGTTGCTCCCAGCAAGTTGGCAGGGATGGGCAGGATGCCCAAGGCAATGCCCTGTACGCCTGTGATTTCTTTTTTTAATGGATCCCATGGTGCCATAATTGTCCTGCTGCTCCTTGCTTGGAGATTTGGATGTCCCCAAGATGCAGATGCAGGAGAGGGCTGTGTCCCCAGCTCGCTTACACTATTCCAGACTATTTTACTAGACTTAGCCCTCACTAGTGGGCACGTGTCTGGCTGCTGGAGAGCAGCCGTGGTGCTTGGAGGAAGCCCAGGGTCCCCTGGCACTGCCAAGTTCCCGGCTGCGTGGGGTGGTGGTGGCACAGCCAGGCCTCGTTTCCTGCTTGCAAGAGTTACTGGGCAATAAAGTCTAACAGCTTTGCCCATTCGTGCCAAATCTGCTTCCCTGCGGGAGGCATTAGTTACAGCCTGGTAGCCAAAACCTGCAAATAGTGCCTTGTCTTATTTTTAAAGGATATATGGACTCAAGGGAGAGAATAGCGGCTGTTGCGGGGGGATGATAGCTGTGCCAGGCGCTGCCCTCGTTCTTGTATGGCCTCAAGGAAACGGCCTCAAGTTGCACCAGGGGTGGTTTAGATTGGATATTAGGAAAAATTTTGTCACCAGAAGGGTTGTTAGGCATTGGAAGAGGCTGCCCAGGGAAGTGGCTGAGTCACCGTCCCTGGGGTATTTAAAAGACGTGTAGACGTGGTTTAAGAACAGGCTTAGGGACATGGTTTAGCGGTGGACCTGGCAGTGGTAGGTTAACAGTTGTACTCAACGTTCTTAAACCTCTTTTCCAACCCAAATGACTCTGTGGCGCAGCTGGGGAGGGCAGGGCTGAAATTGCTGTAGGGACAGGCACAAATCCAGCCCAAATGCTGCTCCTTTGGAGGACTGTGGGAACGATGCAAGGAAGGAGGTTGCTGAAACCTGCCACGAAGCTGAGCCAACTGCTGAACCAGCCTGGCTGTTGCAGCGAGGTGGCTGGAGCCGGGGTGGCTGTTTTGGTCCCGTCACATGGCCTTGGCACTGCCCATGGCATCCCCCTTGCTGGAGCAGCAGTAACGGCCCAGAGACCTCGAGAGAGGTGGTCAGCTCTGCTGTGAGCCCTGCACCATCGTGGCTGCTCACCGGCTCGGTGCGGCTGCTCGAGCGGTGGTTGTGCGACAGAGCAGTGGAGCCTGCGGTGAGGCTGCAGTCGGGGAGCAGTGCGGCAAGGGCAGGAGCAGGGGACCCGAAAGCACCGGGTCTCAAAAGTCACCATGATTAACGTCTGCTCCTGGCTTTGTAGCAATCTCTCCTGCTGTAGCAGAGAAGAGAAATGTTTATAAGTGCAGGGCTGGAAAACCCAACGGCCGGGAAATCTCTCTGAGCATCACCTGAAACATGTGACTTTTTTCTTTCTGCTCTAATCCAAACCGGATTTCCCGGCAGACAGGCTGGTGCTGGCAGGACAGCTGCATTAGACACACTCGGGTGTGCGAATCACGTGCGTGTGTCTGGCTCAGGCAGCCTGGTGGCATTTTTAGAGGTGCTGCCCAGCACGGCAGGGAAGCCTTGCGTGCTTGGATTGGGGAGCTGGATGCACGCAGGCAGGGCACATCCTTGCTTTTAGGAGCTGGAAGTTGGTACGGCATCCTCTCGTCACGGAGGGAGGAGGAGGGGACAAGCTGTAAAGGGAACCAACACTGGAGGGGGACACAGCAGGAAGAGGGTGGGCTCTGGGGACAGACTCGTGCTCGATGGGTTCTAAAAGGAACCAGCAGCACCTGAGCATCTCAAACCCTTTGCACCAACAGGGAGCGTGCAGTCTGCAAAAGGAGAGGCCAGTGATGAAGATGAAGAGACAGAGTATTTTGATGCCATGGAGGATGCACCAGCTTTTATCACTGTAACCGCAGACCCCAAGCATCACAGGTACGAGCCCTCTGCCCCAGGGCCACGCGTTGTGCGGTGCAACCTGGTGAAACCTGCTCTGAGTGCAGGAGGAGCAGGGGAGAGACTGTTCGCCTGGTGTTGTGCTTGGGCCGGAGGGCAGCATCCTCTCCCGTGGGGTTACTCTGTGTGCATGTCCCCCAGCAAACGGGCTGCCTCTGCCCAGGGCTCTGTATTGCACCCCTCTGCCCTTGCATTCCTGGAGCGAGCAAGGCTGAGGATGGCCCCAGCTATAGCGAAGCAGGTGAGGAAGGGCAGGTGTCAGCCCATGCTGTGGGAAAGCTGAGTCCTCTGCCCCAGCAGCTGATGTGAGCTTGAGGGGAGCCTGGGCAGGGACTTGGAGAGAGATCCCTTGGAGCACTGGGCAGAAGCAGGGAGTATTTTGCCTTTGTCTGCCTAGAGCTGCTCTTACACCTCCCCAGGCATCTGTCTGGGCTGGAGGCATCTGTGGTCTAAACCACAGTCACGCTACTGGCCTTGCTGGCAAAAGCAGAGGCACTCTGCCTCCAGGCTGAGACCTACCGTCCTGAGTATCCGCTCCCAGTGGCTGCACACAGCCTCCATCACCCTGTTACCTTCCTGGCAGCACCCTGGGGTGGTGCAGGGAGATGCTCCAAGTGATGTTGGCTGTGCTGCACCAGCCCTGGCTCTTCTTTCCCCTTGTCTGCCCTTTCTTGTGTTTACCACCCAGTACTTTCTTCCTCGCAGGCGTTCGGGCAGTAACCTGAGTGGGGCCAGCGAGGGCCACCCGGAGGATTGGAACCTGGAGGACAGTGTGAGTTGGCTGGGCACAGCGGGAGGGATGGTCCTGGTGGTATGAAACCAGGAGAGAGGAGCAGGAGAGGAGGACGTTGTTGGAGGGACTCTCCACCTGGGTCCTTCCCGTGCCTCCAGGACGGAGCAGAGTTGATGGCTCTGAGCCACAGGCAGGGGACGGGTGTCTGCGGTCTTACAGCAGCACCCCAAGCACCCTCCTAAGGGAAGCAGGGACGCGTTGGGGGGCAATTGCACCATTATTTCCTCCATGCCCTGGAGAACAGGCTTCCAGTGATGCTCCCCAGTACAAGGGCATGCAGTGTCTTCTGAGCTGCAGTTGCCGCTCCTGGGAGCATTTGGGTCATGCTGGGCAAGTCCAGCTTAGACCTGTGTTTCTTCTGTTGCTTCCACAGGTCTTTGAAAGCTCAAATCAAAGCAGCTACAATGAGTCCACTTGCAAAGATCTCCTGCCGAAGAAAAGGAGACGGACTCGCATCCCCGACAAACCCAACTACAGCCTTAACCTCTGGAGCATCATGAAAAACTGCATCGGCAAAGAGCTGTCCAAGATCCCCATGCCCGTAAGTGAGCGTGTCCCAGGTGCTGAGGGCTGGCAGAGCGGGTGCTGCCGTGATGCTGGCATTGAGGGTTTAGTTTGGGCATGGCTCTTGGCTGTGCAAAGGACTTGGATTATGGCTCCAGGGGGTCCTGCCAGGTGCTGTGGTAGCGTAGCAGCCCTGAGCGGGACAGGAGCATGTCACCGGCTGCCAGCTCTGTCCTGGGGGACTGACTTCTGCACTGGCAGAGCCCTCTGAAACCACCTCAGCCTTCTCCAGGGCCCTGCTCCGCAGCACCTGTGCATCCTTGCTGCTCAGCTCTGCTGACTCTAAGCTCTACATTTTTCCCTGCAATTTATTTGCCCCTTGAAATCATCCATCTGCTGCCAAAGAGCCAGCATAGCCAGAAAGCTGAACCAGTCATGCAGGAGGAAGCTGTCCTCAGCAGCACGGAGCTGTAGCACCAACTGCTTTGTGGTAAATGGCTCTGACATCGTGGCTGTTACATTAGGGACTATTTGAATTGGATCACCTCTTTCTTTGGGACTGATCCATTCTCCTCTGCCAGCTGCGGAGAGCCCTGGCAGCTTGCTCGCATGAGTCCCAGGGTGAGCTGGAGCAGAGAGGACGTTGCTCGGGTGTCCTCTGCAAATCCAACTGTTGCAGGGGCAAGGAGGGAACCAGGACACCTTGAATCCCTGAGGATTCAAGTGTTTCACCCAGGGACTAGAAGAAGAGACCTTGTTGCTGATTACCCTTTCCCCAGTATGCATTCTGGGGACATGATACTCAGGGAGCAGCCCCACCTGCACCGACAGCATGGCAGGACCATGTTTTACCCCAGGGATGCAAAGTACCTTTATTTTCCTTGCAAAGAGCAGCCTTTTAGTGAAGGAGATGCCGTGGGCATGATTAACAGCACTGCTGGGTGCTGTCGGGTTTGCTCCTTGGGGCAAAGGCTTCCTGCACGTGGTCAGCAGACGGTTTTCTGGCAGGGTCTGTGTGCAGGAACCCCCCTCGCATGGGCTGCCACAGAAGGTAAGCGGGATGTGCATTTAATTCTTGCAGATAAATAAGTGCTTCATCTACCCAGATGAAATGCTGCCCACACCAAAGCTCCCCCAAAACTACAGCCATTTTTTTCAGAGCAAACTAGCCCTTTCCAAGCTGCTGGTTCTTTAGCAGTTCTTCACCAGCCCAGTAAGCAGCATGGATGGGACTGGGTGCCATCGTAAGGAATCCATTTCCCCAAAAACTATGAAGTCCTGGCAAGCTTGGGAAGCTGTAAAACAGCTGGCGGTAACTGGGGGTTATTGTGGCACTGACTGGAGTGGAAGTAGCTCAGCAAAGCATGAAGCCATATTTGGGGTTCTTCCTTTGTTGGGTAAAGGGGCAAGAGTGTGTTACAGGGGCTTGGATGCTGAATTGATTGTATTTCGTCTCCTTTTAAAGCAGTGCCTGACACTCTCCAAGTAAGAGAGATGAGTTTGTCTCTTCTTTGTGCTATTGCCAGCCAAGATCTACAGCTCAGCGCCGTCTGTTAGCATTTCTGCAGCAACATCAATATCAGATAAAGGCATGATGGGTACAGAAATAAGCTCAGGATGTGAAATACCAGAAGCTGCTGGTGCCTGGAGAAAGGAAATTTATACCTTCCCTATCAATCACATCATTGCAGGAGCTGCTAAAGCCGAGGCCAAACCTGAGAGCAGTACGTTCTGCTCGCACAGCAGCCCCGATGCCGGCTCAGGGGATGTAATTACTCCATCCCTCCCGGGGCGAGTGGATCTGGCTGGCTGTGTAAACTGTTCAACAGAGCTATAGGTTGTAAAGAAGGGGCTCAGGCCGGCATCAACCACACGCTGTCAGCTCCTCTCTGGATAGCTGTACAGATACAGAGGCAGGGAGACGCTTTGCACTGCACAAGCTCAGCTGCGTGTGGTGTTTCTTTGGGAGGTTCACCCTACGAACAAGCAGCCCCTCGTAAGGCAACAGGGAGCAATTTAATCTCTGTGCAACAGCCATTTACATTCTCTCTCTGTAGTACGTGTGCCTGGAGTGCAGGAGAAGCCGGCAGCTCGGTGAATTGAGACGGAGCTGCCGAGCGAGGGCTTTCAAGCTGACGTTGTGGTAAACGGAGCAAAGGAGGAGAAGGAAGCGTAACGGCCGGCTCAGGGAGGGCTGTTTGGAAACGCGGTTAATTATAGTACAGACCGTCAGTGTGCCTGTTGTGCGCAGAGCGATGGGAGTTTCTCCTTCTATGTGCTTCACCTGATTCCTGGCAAATGAAGAGCATTTCTGAGATCCTCTCCCCTTCCCGGGGGACGTGATGGACTGAAAAACCTCTCTGTGCAAACAGCCCACTCCTTAATTTTTCCTCTGAATGAACAAATCTAGAGCATTGTAAAGGAAGAAAACGGCTTCGGGGATTTTGCATTTTGGGTGGGTTTATCTTCCTTCCTCCGTGGACAGGTTTTGCTTTGCCATTGCCTGAGCGGTGCTGATGGAGAGGATGCAGCTGCCGGCTTTGTTCTTGTGCCACCTGCATCTCTCCTGAGATTTATCTCAAGCTGGCAGCGATTTGCTTTTTTTGTGTGGATGCGATGCTGCCCTTTCTACACAGCTCTTTCTTTCTCAGATGCTGTAAGATCCCTGCTGCGTACAGGCCAAATCCCCGAGTGGAACAATCTGGACTTTGTTTTCTTTAGTATAAAATATATAACTTGGCTTATAGAATAGAAGTGGTTCTCCTATCCTTCAACCATCTGGTCCTTCCAAAATATATTTCTTTGTTCTGAACTGAAAGTGAAAAGTGAATTTCACATGGTTTCAAGGCAGAAGACCTTTTGAGACAAAGTATCTCCATCTTCCTTTCAATTATTTTTTTATTTTAATTCTTTTCAGAACAAAAAATATTGCTAAAATCAACTAGGGTTTTTTTTTCCAGAGATGTTCGCAGCCTGTCCAACCTGGCAATGTACGGCAAAGGTTTCTAATTGACAGAAGTAATGACTTGGGTGTGGAAATATGACCCCTTTGGGCTCTCCCAGGACAGAGCTTCCCCTCTGCTCTCTGCCCCCCGGGGAATTGCTGCCACCAGCTCGCACAGGCAGTTTGGGGGCTCTTGTGGGGCTGCAGTCCCAGGAGCAGGGAGACCCTGGAATGTGGCTTTTCAAGGTTTTCTGAGCAAGTGGGCTGCAGCCCAGCGTGGGGATGGCTTTACCAGGAGGCGGTGGAGGGCAGCCCAGGGAGCAGCACATCTCTGCCCCACGTCGCCTCTTCCTTGGGGCTGGTGGGATGCTGGCCAGGAGGCAGGAGGGAGCTGGTCTCGCTGCTGAGGCTGATTTTGGGAGTCAGTGCTGCTCCATCACTGGAGCAAGGAGATACCTGGTTAGCTCGCAGGGCTGTTGGCTCCCTGGCACACCTCTTCTCAGCTGGGAACGTCAAAGCCTTCACGCTCTTGTACAGTTCAGGGAGCAGAGCACATATTTCTTGCCTCTAGTTAACATATGTGTGATGCTGCAGAGGCAGCGTGTGCGCAGCATGCCTTGGCACGTCCAGCCCCGTGCCATGAGCTGCACTGCGGAGCTGCTGCTTCGGTTCAGCAGTTTCCATCCACCCTGAATCCCTGACTCTTGGAGTGCATTGCACCACGCTCAGAGAGCCAAATGTGGGATGCTGGTGCTTAGCAGGCTACAGCGCCAGGGGGAAAAAGGCAAAGGGTGAAGTGCCTGGCTTGGCGTCTCTCCTGCTTTGCTAACCCTTACTTGTTCCCCTCCAGGTAAACTTCAACGAGCCGCTCTCCATGCTGCAGAGGCTGACGGAGGACCTTGAGTACCATGAGCTGCTGGACAAAGCAGTCAAGTGCGAGAGCTCCACGGAGCAGATGTGCTTTGTCGCTGCGTTTTCAGTGTCTTCCTACTCAACAACTGTCCACCGCACCGCAAAGCCATTCAACCCGCTGCTGGGGGAAACCTATGAGCTCGACCGACTGGAGGAGTTTGGTTTCCGTTCCCTGTGCGAGCAGGTGAGCCGGACTCTGCGGAAGGGCTCTGTGTATCTGCCCTGCTGCCCGTGTCCAGCCAAAGCAGCCCTTCTCTGGAGGAGACCCAGCATCTCCTCACACTGAGCCTTCCTGGCCGAGACAGCCAGCGGGTAGCTGTTGGCATTGGCAGAAGCAGCAGCAGGCACAGCCTAAGCCGTTTTTCAGAAGCAAAGTGTGCTTATCCTGGTATTACAGAGCAGGAGGTGGGGAAGAAAGGGAGGAGAAAAGCGTCCCTCACCCTGCCGGGTCTACTGGTAGTCTGCTTGGAGCTGGGGTTGCTTTTACATCTCAAGACTTGAGCAAAAAGAGAGAAGCTCTCCTCACCCGAGCTCCCTTGTAGCTATGCAGTGATGTCCCCAAACTGTTTCAGGGTGTCTTTGGGCCGGAGGATGTCTCAGGGTCTCGTTTCTTTATTGTTGGACTGAAAATTTTTAGTTTCAGAGCCTGGGGGCAACCTGAGAAACACTGGCAGCCCCATGTTCTAATCACAGAGTGCATCTGGCATGCATTGAACAGCAGGTCTTAATTAAAAACGTGGAGCGCTTAATGAGTTGTGACCTGTGAAGAAGATCGACTGTTTAGTATTTAGCACACTTAGTTGGTCCACCCTGGATTCCTGGGGAGGGATGGGGCCATTTATCACCCCTTTCAGGCAGGACATCACTTTGGTGGGGGCTTTCTGTTCTCCAGGGGGTTCTTACTAGGATGCTCACTCAATCTGTCCCTTAGCCAGCAGCACCCCTCACCCTCCCGGGGTCCGGTCAGAACAATAGGGTGGGTTTCTTACCCTTATTCGCGCTGCGGTGATGAAGCCGAGCGCTGCTTGTCACATACATGCCTGACCACATTACTCCCACACCTTCCCATTCCTTTTCTTATTCCTTCAACCTCCTTTTCACCACCCTCCTTCCTCCATCCTTGTCCCCTCCCAAGTAATAACCTGCCCTGAATTACTTTTTCTGGTTGGTCTGGATTTTGCTACTTCTGTACCCAAATTTGGTTATTTCTGACACCTCCACGGTAGCTGAGCCAGAGACTGGACTGAACCCCTGGCTGCAGCTCTCCTGCCTGGTCCCCGAGTCCCCCTCCCTTGCTGGCAGGGCACACAAGCTTCACTTGAAATTAGGTTTATTGTAACTTGGAGCAAACCTGCTCCCTTGCAGCGCTCCAGAGCCTTTGGTCTGTGAGCGAAGCCTCTAAATCTCCCTCTTGGAGCCATCTCAAAGGGCACATTCAGCAAGAGTGCAGCTTTCCACTGGTTGCCAGTGCATCTGGTTCTGGTGCTGCTGTCAGTGCAGGCAGCGTGGGATGGGTGGACAGATGCCTGTCCCACTGCTCTGAACTTTTCTTGGATGCTGTGTGCACTGCTCAGCCTGCCGACGTGCCGAGCAAAGCGTTGATAATCTTGTGCCTGAAATCCAGTTACCCAAATAGGATTTTCTCCTGCCGGTGATAGTGGGATTTAATGGAGAGGTTTTTTCTCTGCTCACATTTGTAATCCAGTAGCTCGGGGTGCTCAGCCTGTAATTACAGCAGTGCAAATAATCTCTCAACTCATTGCCGTGGCCATTGGGGCCCAGTTGTTAGCAGGTTCCGGGTGAGGGGTGGTGTGTGCCGTGCCGGAGCACCGTGGGTCAGCTGGGTCAGAGCCCTCTGGCTGGGATATCCTGCTCCCACTTTGGTTTTGGGCAGCTTTTCCAGCGCAGGGGAATGTGAGCACCCTCCTGTTACAAGTCATCCCCAGGACGGAGGACGTCCTGTCTGCTTTTCCAGCCCAGTGTGTCTGTAGGGGCAAAGTCAAAGTCTTGGCTGGGCAGGTCTGTGTGTCTCGGATGGCCTGGGGACCTGTGTCCCCCATAAGTTCCTGGGCAGCACAGTGGGAGCCGCTGCTGGCAGGAGAGGTGCTTTTACGCCAGGATTACTGGGGATCTAGGCTGGGTGTTAGCAAATCCCTATTTGTCAGCCAGGATCCCGGGAGAACAGGAGGTCACAGTACAGCATCATCTCACAGCAACAGTTGCTCAAGTTAAGATTTTATGCTTTGCTCATGAGCCTTAGAAAATCCTGGCAGGAGCTCGGTTCACCTCCCTTTGCTGCTGGGGTACCTCACGGGGGTCACTCCAGTCCCCAGCAGAAGACTGGGGTGTTCAGGCCAGCGCAGCGGAGCATCCTTAGGGCCAAAGCTGACGTGGAGCTCTGGCCTCTCCTAGGAGTCATGCAGCAAGCGCTCACCAGGGCTCTCCGGTGCTGGTGGCTGTGACTTTACAGGCTGTTTTTCCTCTCCCCCAGGTGAGCCACCACCCCCCAGCAGCCGCCCATCACGTCTACTCTAAGCGAGGGTGGACGTTGTGGCAGGAAATCACGATCGCCAGCAAGTTCAGGGGCAAATACCTCTCCATCATGCCGCTGGGTAGGTGACTTGTGCCGGGAGGGTCGGGGCTTGGTTTTTTTTCCTGCACTGCTTATGCAGTACCCAAAAAGTTAAAGCAACGTGCCGGTCCCTTGGGCTCATGTAGGGCTCAGTGAATTCCACCCTGAGCAACATAGGGAGCACAGGTTTGTGCTCCATTCACAGACAATCTGATGATAGCTCATCTGCCCTAGAAATAGAAATTATGCCAACTGTAAAGGGAGACTGCTTTGCTTGCTGCTAGCACCATAGCAGATGTGCTTTGGAAATACCCTGCTTGCTCATGAATTGATTTTTCCTTAAATGATATTTAAGGGTTAGCTTGCTGCCTGTTTTAACCCTCTCCCTGGCAGCCAGATGCAATAGGCTGCCTCCTTCCGATGTTTTATTTGTCTTCCGCCTGTCCCAGGGGTGGACAGCACGCCTGGGGCTGGTCCCAGAGCTGTGCTGGCACCTGGCTGGTTTTGTGACACCGAGAGTCTCCCAGGCAGCATGTTTCTGACCTGCTTTTAAAATTAGTGCTTTTTTGTGGAGTTGGGAAGAGGGCAGAGGGCCTTGCGGATATGGCAGCTCCCTTACTGCAGCAGACCACGGAGTGTACAGTAAGGGGAGGGATGAATCCAGCCCCAGCCCCGGTTGGGGGCTGATGATGGGAGATGCAGGTAGAGGGACCCGGTTGGCTCTGAGGACAAGCAGGGTGCTGGGGTGTCACTGGGCTCCAGGGGAGTGTGCCCGCAGCCCTGCCTGCCCTTGCTGAGCTCGGGGCACCCCTCTCTCCGCAGGCGCCATCCACCTTGAGTTTCACTCCAGCGGGAATCACTACGTCTGGAGGAAAGTCACCTCCACCGTTCACAACATCATCGTGGGCAAGCTCTGGATTGACCAGGTCGGTGGCTACGGGTTCGAGGCGATGGGTCCTGCCTGGCCTTGCCTGGCTCTGGGGAAGGGCAGGGGGGCTGGAAGGGCATTGCCCTCCTGGGGTGTATGCCAGCATGTCCTGGTGTCCCCACTGTACTTCTCCCATGATAGGAAGGTGTGCTTCCCTGGCAGGGCCAGGGTGAGGCTTCTCGGAGCCCGTGATGGCTCTTGCCAAGGCCAGCAGCTCCGTGGGGTAGGGTGGTCACATGTGTGATGGATTTTACCCTGCTGCTGGTGAGCCGGTGGGGGCGGCCAGAGTGGTGGCTACAGCCAGAAGTGCTGCTGCAGCTGGTGTTGATTTGTACCTGCACTACAACTAACGCCTGATTTGTCTCCTTGCAAAGTCTCTCACTCGCTGTGGTTCTGTGTCTTTTATCTAGTCTGGTGAAATAGAGATTGTTAACCATAAGTCAAAAGATAAATGCCAGCTGAAATTTACCCCCTACAGCTACTTCTCCAGAGATGTCCCCCGAAAGGTACGTATCCGGCAATCTCCCTGCTCCTTCTGGCAGCCTTGCGCGGGATGAGACCTGGCTGTTCCCACTAAGCTGAGCTCACTGGGTCCCAGTCCTGCAGCTGGGACGGGGCCAAGCGTGGGGCCAAGGAGCTGCGCTGGTGCCTCTGACATGGGTCACCGGGGAGGGCTGGGGGGGACCTCCAAGCATAGCCTGTGTTTTGGCTCTCTGTGTGCTGGAGCTGCGGCACTGAGACCTGGGGAGGGTTCGATGGGCTGGAAACCCACCTGCGTGGTCAGGATGGGCCCCCGCTCCCCCTGTGCTGGGCACAGCTGATGTCCGAGGACGCGCAGTGCCAGGTCTGGTTGGGGCACCTGGAGGGTGTTCTGTCTCCTTGCGCCTCTCCCTGTCCTCCGGGCATTTCCAAACGCTACCAGAGGCATCTCCTTTTGCCAGGTGACAGGGGTGGTGAGCGACGCCGATGGTAAAGCCCACTATGTCATGTCTGGCACATGGGATGAGAAGATGGAGTGCTCCAAGATAGTGCAGAGCAGCCACGGCAGCACCAGCACAGAGGGCAAGCAGAAAACAGTCTACCAGACGTTGTCTCCAAAGGTCCTGTGGAAGAAGTACCCCCTCCCGTGAGTCCCCTTCTTGGCATGGGGTGCTGAGCTTGGGGGTGCAACAGCCGGTTGGGGATTAACGGTGCTACCCTGAGCCCAGCGGGATGGAGGGGGCTCGTGTGCCCGGCCCCAAGGACGTGGGAAGGGGACCAGGACTTTTGGGTGGCTGTGTGGCTTTTTCCAGGCTGTGAGCACACAGCAGGAGGGGAGAGCAGGTCCCTGCAAAGGGAGGGGCTGGCTCTGGAGGACTCTTACAGGAAGGTTTTGGGCAGCCAGGGGTACTGGTTAGGCTTTTTGGGCTGCTGGCTATGGTAGGGGGATGTGTTTGGCTGCTTTGCCTTGCTGGTGAGTCCCTGACCATCGTGTCCCACCGGTTGCTTTAGCCCTCTGGAGAGCAGTCCTCTCTCGACGCTCTTAGCCGCAGCAGGGCTGCTCTCAAACCAGTCTCCGGCCTTGGTAGCACCAATGGCCGGTCCCTGCCCGGGAGATGGAATGGTCCCCTGTGGAAAGCGTCCTCTGCTTGGTGCCGCCAGTTCTGCAGCCGGGGATCCAGCAGCTCTTGGGTGAAGCTGTGTCCTGTCTCGGCTGCGCAGTACAGCACTGGGAGTTTGTCAGCTCGGCTTTTAGCTTCCCTGTGTGGAGCACACAGAGGAGGGGTCGACTCCCCTCCGAGACACTCATTGAGGTGTCTCTGGCATCTCCACTTGGAGGTTGGGGGGCACGGCTCCCCAGATAACCTCTACGTGTCTGGTTTGGGGGAGCGGGAGCAGCATCAGCAGGGCTGGGGTGAGATGCAAGGATGTGAAGGGCTGAGGAGCTCTGCTTGAGGTAGGCACCACCTCTGCCATCCTGATCAGGGTTCTTCGGCCGCAGGGAGAACGCTGAGAACATGTATTTCTTCTCTGACCTGGCCCTCACCCTGAACGAGCCCGAGGAACGAGTGGCCCCCACGGACAGCAGGCTGAGACCCGACCAGCGGCTGATGGAGAGCGGCCGCTGGGACGAGGCCAACGTGGAGAAGCAGCGGCTGGAGGAGAAGCAGCGAGCCGTGCGCCGGAGGCGAGAGGCCGAGGCCGTGGAAGCCCTGGAGGAAGGTGAGATGCTTTGGGATGCCAACGGGCAGGGACCGCCTGCCCCTTGCTGGAGGAGGGGGGGGGATATGGTGAAGAAACCCCGCTGGGTTTGGGTGACAAAGGAAGGACCCTGAAGCTATTTGGGTGGACGGGGGAAGCGTGGGACTCGCCGGCTTTCGGATGGGAAAACCAGCCCTTTACCCTGTGTTTCTTCCCGGACAGGCAAGGACTACGAAGGCTACATCCCACTGTGGTTTGAGCGCAAGGTGGATGCTGTGACGGGGGAGCTGATCTGCGTCTATAAGGGTGGCTACTGGGAGGCCAAGGACAAGCAGGACTGGAGTACGTGCCCTGACATCTTCTGAGCCACGCCGGGGTGGCCGGCCCCGCGCCCCAATTCACTGGGACAGTGAGGACACGCTGGCAGCGTCCTGCCAGCAGTTAACAGTGCAAATACATACAGAGTCAATACATGCAGAAATTTGAAAAGCAGACCTAAACAGGGATTCCAGACCTATTTTTTTACGCACTAATAAATAGCATCCTTTTTTTTTTAATGATGGCTTTTTCAGCGACTAATTAAGAACGAGGACATGTGAATCTGGTTCGTTTTTAGCCTAGCATATTTATTGCTATCAGGAGTTGCTGCCTATATCTTTCAGTGCCTCGGCTTTATCGGCCGAGACGTCGACTTCCAAAGATGCTCGCATTGTGGGGATGCTGTGCATTTGTGTGAGCTCTTTCCTTTGACTTTTTTTTTTCTTTTTTTTTTCCCCTATTTGTCTGTGGACTTTATGGAATTATTTTTTTAAAAAAATACCTGCTCCTGGTTCAGGTTCCTTCAAAGATGGACACAAGCAACCCTGCGTCCTGCTCTGAAAACTGTCTCCAGGGGCCGTGGCGCTTGATCCTGGAGGCTCTTGGTGGTTTCTGCAGTGCCCAGTCATCCCAGTAACACCACTTAGGATATTTCAGCTGGTGACTTTTTTTATTTTTATTTTTTGAGAAGCGTTTGAGCAGATTCCCCGCAGTCTTGCTGTGTTTAGTCAAGGCTTAGGACTGTCTTTAACATGATGCTTTGTGAGAGTGGTTTGAGTGAGTTTTGGTTTGGTTTGTTTTTCCTGCAACCACATCCGAAGGGGGAAATGGCTTTGCTGAGGTGGGGAACGCCTGGCAGACACAGAGCGAAGAGGTTTGTAGACCAGCAATGCTCCGGGGTCTGTGTACCAACTCTCTCCCGCTCCGTATCGCTGCAGCGCAGGGGCTGGCAGGAGCCTGGTGCCAGGTTTGCAGGCAGCGTCTCCCTGCTGAGCTCTGCCTGAGGCTGAGCGGGAGGGGAGGGAAGAGATGCCGTGGTGCTCCTGGGATGGAGCCTTGCTCCTGGGTCTCTCATCCCTGTGTCTTCCCCATTAAGCCAGACACTGGCACTGGAGCACAGCCGGAGCGCGGCCGCAGCCCAGTGCCCGGCTCCATTCCTTCTCTTCCCTTGTGGCTGGTCTCTCCCAGGAGCAGTTTCAGGTCATCACTAAAGCAGCCTGAGCACAGGGCTGGGGGAACCCCACGTCCCCCGCTCACCCCTCCTGCATGCCGTCGCGCTGCCGCGGCCCTGGACCCGCCGGGAGAAGCGGAGCAAGCCCTGCCGATGATCGGCGAGGACCAGGAGCGAGAGCAGTGCTCGGGCACCGGCCGTGCAGTCAGGTACCGCCAGTCCCCAGCACCGAAGGGGAGGGTGGGGGTAGCAGGACCCCGAAGATGGGATCTGCTGGGCCAGAGAGTATCCGGGAGACCTGGACACCTGCATTTGCCCCGTCGGATCTCATTTTCGCTGTCTTCTTCTCCGGGTCTTCATCATATCACACTGACTGCTGCCTCACAGGGGTCAGAGGCCACCCCTCGCCGGGCTGTCACATCCACATTGGAAGATAATTAGCAATAATAAACTTTGAGGCAATGGTAACTGGAATAACCAGGCTACACACGGGACACTTAATGCAATCAGGTTCCTCAACCATCAGTCTCCTCCTTGGTCGGCTTCTCTTCCAGCACCTCCATACCTGTTACTTACAGCAAACCTACGTGTACAGTATATATAGACCTTGTACGGTGTAACAGTAGTGAGTGGCTATCGGAGTGGCAACACCTACTGATTTCAATGTACCCTTTAATCTTATTTATTTGCTTCTAATTTATATATATATATAAAAATATATATAAAATTATTTTGCTTAAATTTCTATGGTACACAATAGATGAAAAATAATGAAGACAGAAGTGTCTGTCTGAGTTTTTGTAGCACGAGTATGATTTCCCTAGGCTCGTCCCGGAGGTAGGGTGTAGGGGTGATGGTGACAAAGAGTAATTCCCAAAGTAGAGAAGCAACATTTTGCTCCAAAACTGGATGTGATAGCATTCATAAGGTGTTACGAAGACATTCCCTTCTGGAAACGATGCATTTGGGGTTTGAAGGCCAAAGCTCGGTATCCCCCGTGTCCCGGAGCGTGATGCTCCAAACCCAGGTGTTACAGCAGCCGGTCTGGCGTGTTGGCTCCGTCCAGACCCTTCCCGGAGGTTTGCCTGTGGCTCAGCAAAGCTGGTGCAGCTCTTAAATGATCCAACCTTCTGCATTTAGCTGTTGGATGCAGCCTGTGGAGAGCTGCCGGGTGTCCCGGCCCCAGGGCGCGCAGATCTCCGGAGAGCGGAGGATGCTCCACGCTAAACCGTGATGCCTCTGGCTTGGTTTGTGGCGGCAACCAAAGTTGCCCGGGGGGGTTTTATTCCACTCGAGGCCTGAATCGGTTTTGTAAAATGGGCTAGAAATCGAGCTCTTCAAAATGCCTTATTTTCCTTGTTCGCTTTGTCAATGCAAGTGTTAGCCGGGAACTTGGAGAGCGTGAGAAACTCCTGCGCAGGCTGTTCCCGAACCAGGATCGGAGCGTTCCCGCAGCGGAGGAGAGCAGGGAGGGAGACGTTGCTCACTTAGTGCTGGCACCAACGGTCCTGCTGGGCTCTGTCACCCTGGAGGTCCTCTCTGATGTACCCCCCATCGCTGCGTCTGTCTGGAAATCACCATCGCGGATCCTGCACAGCTTAGCGGAGCTCGGGGAAGCGCAAGGAGCACTCCCAAAACAGAAATTCCCTGGTTTTTAGGCTGATTTAAAAAAATTGCTCTACCTTCCAGAGATCATCTAGCAGCAACGCTTAATCAGAGCACCATCTCCTGGTCTTACTATTCACCCCCCCGCCAGAGGGTTTTAATGTCATTCCACTGTAAATGCTGTTGAATGTATTTCTTTTTGAACAATATATTGTGAGTGATCCCTCTTCTCCTACACGGTAATAAAACTTGGATTCGGGAGTTTTGAAGGCCGCAGTGCTGAGGTGGTCACTCGCTCCTCAGGGCTGGAGGTGGGGGGTCCTGGAGGAACCCCGAGGTGGGTGAGCTCTGGGCACGCGGTGGGTGGCAGGGAAGGGACAACGGGGGGGACACCTTGAGGAAAAGGAGACCTATGGAGCAGACGGTCTAGGGAAGGTTGTCCAAAGGAGGAGGTTGCCCAGGGGAGGAGGACAAGGAGATCGGGGAATGGGTTGTTCAAGGAAGGAGAAGGGTCAGGGGAAGGTTGTCCAGGGGAGGGGAGATGGTCCAGGGAAGGTGGCACAGGGGGGAGGATGGCCAGGAGAATTGATGGCCCAGCAGAGGTTGTCCAAGGCAGGAGATGTCCAAGGGCAGGTTGCCCAGGGGAGGAGGGCCAGGGGTGGGTAGCCACGGAAGGAAGTTCTCCAGGAGAGATAGCTTAGAGAAGGAGGGACCGGGAAAGCGGTCGCCCAGGGAGGGAGATCGTCCAGGGAGGAGATCATCCAGGGAGGAGACGTCCCAGTGTAGTCTGGCCAAAGGAGAAGATGGTTACCCAGGGGAGGAGGTCTGGGGAAGGAGGAACAAGAGAGGTGGCCCAAGGAAAGGTGCCCAGGGAAGAAGGATCTGTGGGGATGGTGGCCCAGGGAAGGAGATGGCTCAGGGGACCTATTGTCCGGGGCAGGAGGTAGCCAAGAGTAGGTGGCCCAGTGGAGGAGTCTCCTGGCCGGGTAAGGGAAGCTTGGGGCAGGCTGAGACTAGCCGGCGGCTGCGTCGTTGCCAAGCAATGGGCACGCACAGCCCTGCCTGCTCCAGCCCGGCTCGACCAGGTGAGCACACACACGGGTCGGGGCTGGGGTGGGTGACCCCGGCACCGGGACCCGCTCGGTCCATGCTGGCAGCCTGCCCGGTGGTGGTCGGGAGGAATTTCCCTGCCTGCTCTAGGTGCAGGCAACAGGGCGCTGGGAACACGGCACCGCGTCCGAGGGCCTGGCAGCTCCCGGGTGCAGCAAGCGTGCCGGCACCTTGGCTTTAATGAAAGGCAAATCTTCGGGCTCTGCAGTGCCTGCAAATCCGCTCATCAGCCCTGTGGTGTGGCCTCAGCCCAGCACTGTGGCTCTGGGAGGTGGGTGAGCTGAGCTGTGTTGTTCTCTGGACGTTCACTCTGAAGCCTAATGACTTCACAGGGGCTTCTAGAGATGCTATCCTCACCTTGCCTTCTGTTGCAGGCCCAGGTGCAACAGCGGGCATGGAGCTGAAGGAGGGTGTCTTCAAAGGCCAGAAATACAGTAAGGCTTGTGCTGGTGCCTGGAGCTGCACCCAGGGCACGGGGGTCCCTGGCTCTCCCCCAGTCCTTGACCAACATGCCGTTGCTCCTGTTCTGCTGGGGATGAGCTTGTCCCGGCAACTCCCTAATGGAGCATTTTGCAAGACCAGGGTGCAAGAAGCCAGGGCTGCTGCCCTCCCTGCCTGTCCCCACGGGAGTGTCCCCTGCCAACATGGGGGATTTTGCCCCCCCCCCCCAAGGGCTTTTAACCTGCTGCTCTGTCCCGACCAGCAGCACCTCTTCCCTCCCTCTCTGCAGACCTGGACGCAGGGAAGCAGCTGGATTTTACAGGATCCTGGGCAAGAAAACAGCAGGACCGCGGGCTGGACCCCGCTGACGCTCGGCTCAGCCAGGTGTGGGGCGTGGGAAGGGCTGTGGGGGGGTCTCACACTGTGGGGCTGGGATGTGGGGGTGCAGTGGGACCACCCAGGGGACGATCCAGCACCAAAACCGGGGTGCTCCTGCCTTGTCCCCCCCTCCCCAGGGCACACCGCTCACCGGCGGTGCCCCATGCCCCTGCTCTCCCCTCCGCAGCCGTACGGCACGGGTGGACGGGGCACCGGCGGCAGCAGGGACGGTGACATCTCTCCCGACGCCTTCCCCGCCGGCTCCTGGGTGACTGGTGAGTGGGGAGAGGGGACTTCGGTGTTTTCTCAGCTCTGCTTCGCCCCACCAGCCTGCCAGGCCCAAACCCTCCTGCAAAGGGATGTTTGGCTGAGGACTAGGAGATGCGCTGATGCTCAGGCAGAGGATTTTGCAGCTGGTGCTGTTAATAAAACAACAGCGCACCACAGAGACCGAAGTAGCAAATGCTAGGAGGGGAAAATTGGGAAATGTTGTTGGAGGGGCTTTTGCAAAAAAGATGCAAAGGGTAGTTTGGGACCAGGACTCTCCCATCAGGCAGCGGCTTCCCATTTATCGCGATAGAGGAGCTCACAGCATCCCACCCCTGTGCCCCGGCAAGCCTTTGCACTGCGCCCACCGTTGAGCATCCATCAGGGTCACCCTGGTTTAAAAAAAAAAAAAAAAAAAAAAAGGATTCTATTTTGGCTTCTTCTTTTGGAAGCAGTCGAGGTCGAGGAGCTTGCTGGAGAGGGTGGGATCCCTTCAGTGTTTGAGCTTAGGCGCGCACGGAATGCTCCCTGGTGAGAACAGGCGTTGCCGCAGCTCCAAGCTGGTTCAGATCCAGGTGGTTCCTTCCCATCCCTGCCGGGGTGCAGGGGAGGCTCACGGCTCTGCTTTCCCACGCAGAGCTGGACGGACACTGTGCCGGGTGTCCCTGGGGTGAATCCAGCCCTGTCCCATGGGAGAAGAGCTGCCGGGAGCTGGCTCAGCTCCTCGGCTCCCAGCCCAGCCCGCGGGACCGGAGCAGCTCCAGTTCTATCTGCACGGAGGACTTCGCTGCCAGGTTTTGGGAGGGCATGGTGGAGCCCCTGCTGTCCGAGGAAGAGGAGGAGGAGGAAGATGAGCCCACTGGGGATGTCCCTACTGACAGAGATGATCCTGGGCAGGATGAGTCCTTGTTCCCGGCAGGGAGAAGACTGGATGCCCGGCGACAGTTGGCAGTGAAGCCGGGCAGACGTCCCTTGCAGGGCAGATCTCCACGTCTGATGAGGAGGGAGAGCCTGGAGTCTCTGGGAGGAAGGATATCCAGATTGAGCCAGAGGGATGCTTTGGGGGGGGGCTGGGGGGGTCCCCCACCAGCCCCTTCCATGCAGCCAGCTCTGGGCTGGGAGGACTCTCCCCTCCAGCGTTCATCCTCTGGGAAAGACTCATTGACCATCGCCTTGGGTGGAGAAAACCTGGCTGCTAGGCGTCCCCGGAGAACCCCGGGAATCTCTGCCGGCAGGAGCAGAGCCGGAGCAAGGAAGGTCTCTCCCGACAGCGGTTTGCCAAGGGCCAGCGGAGCCGGGAGCGGGGAACATCCCACCAGCAAGCTCCTGGGGCTGGGACGGCAGGAGCCACCAGCTCTCCAGGGACGGCGTGGAGGGGTCGTCACTCTCGCCGTGGATGGCACGGAGAAGGAAGGAGCAGGCAGCAGGCAGAGGAGAGCTCCTTGCCCGGCTCACCGTGAGTCCGGGCCGGCTGTGGGATGCTGGGGCAGGATGGAGGAGGATGGAGGGACTGGGAGCGAGCAGGGGGAAGGGGCATGGCTGGAGCAGGGACCCTCTAGGGTGTCCTGGTAGGTGCAGCATTTTTTTCCCCGCAGGTACCGACACAGCAGCGGGATCCTCTGGGCGATGCAGAATTGGGGTGGATGCGTCATCCTGTCCGGGAGGAGCGGCTGAGTCCCGGTGGGAACGTGGGAAGCAAAAAGCCACGCTGCCCTGCGAGGTACGTCCCCGGGCTGGCTGTGCCCTGCTTTGGGGTACAGCGGGATGGATGGGGGTTTCTGCCACCGACGGGACAGCCCCAGCTGTGCAGGATGCACCGGCTGGTCGGCGATGGATGAGGGGCTGGCTCCTGGCTCTCCCTTCTGCCGGGATGTGGAGAGCCGAAGGGATGCAGCCAGGAACCCAAGCCTCATCCCGGTCCTTGGGTCCCGTGTGGCGGTCATGGAAATGCACAGGGAAAGGCGCAAACGGCATTGTAACCCCGCTCCTGGCTGCCAGCGCGTGGTGGGGCGGCCGCTGTCGCTGCGTCGGTCCCTGCAGAAGAGCCAGGAGGGAACGCAAAAGCTGGGAAGGGGTGTGAAGGGGACTCAGAGCAAAGGAGACAGAGCCAGGTATGCCGGGGGCTCCAGGGACGGATCCTGCACTGAGGCTGGAGATGCCCACAGGTGCCCGCCAGTGCCGTGGGGAGCAGAAGATGGCACTGGAAACCCTGGAGGGTCCTGGCCCCTTGGGTGCTGGGTGGGCATCCTGCGGAGTCTCCGCCTGCGGAGCGGGGATACGGGTGACGGGGTCCCTGCCGCAGGGCTGGCCTGGCGCTGCCGGCGCGCTCCCGGGACGCCTGCCGTCGGGATACGACGGACCTGGAGCGGATGGTGAGATGACCCGGAGATGGTCAGAGCAGGGGCTGGCCGGGCGCAGCCGTGGGTGGCAGGGACAGGTTTTTTTTGGGGGGGGGTCTTCTGGCATGGGGGGTGCTGGGGTGCCCTTGGTGGGCTGTGCTGGCCACGGCCACCGGCTCTGCTTTGGGAGGGAAAAGCAGTGCCGCTCCTGTGTACGACGTAAGGGTCGGAGCTGGCTCCTGGAAGAGGCAAAGACGTGGGAAGTGGAAAAGAGAAGGATTTTCCAGGCTTGGCAGGGGCAGAGAGCCTGTGCGGATTGCCAGAAGGGGCTGGAGAAGGGGAGAAGCAGAACATCGGCTTTGCAAGAAGAGAAATGGGAGCTACGGAAGGTTGGTGCTCTCCCAGTTCTCCAGTGGGCCCAGGGTCACGCTGGAGGGAAGGAGCACGTTACATCCGCTGTCAGAGACTAAGCCCTTTATCCAGGCATACGCATGTCCCATGGGAAGTGTTTGGTGCCACCCAAATTCCTAAAGAGCCAAACTAAATTTGTCTGTGGGAAGGTTTTACTGAGAGGCTGGAGCTTTTAAGAGAAGAATTGAGAAAAAAAACCCACTCGTACGGCTTGTGCGCAGACTGGGGTTGTCGGCCTGCGGGTCAGAAGGTCCCTGGAGAATCCCAGCGGAGGCAGGGAGAGCCGGGGTGCTGGATGCAGGCACGAGGAGCAGGCAGGGCTTGCAGCTCCCCAGAGACCCCAGGGTGACGATCCCCACGCCAGTGACACTTCCCACCAAACCTCAGTTCTTGCCGGGGATGGGGGTCATCAAGCCCTGTGCCGGAGCGGGCTGAGGTGGTGTCACCCTGGCTGGGAAAGACTCGGGAATCCTGGATGGAGGCTGCCCTTGGGAAGAGCCTTCCTGGACCTGGAGGGTGGGCGTGAGCTGCCAAAAGGGTTGATGTGATTCCAGCTTCTCTTGCAGAGGATCCGGGAGCTGGAGCATCGTATCCGCTCCCTCCTGCGGCAGAGGCAGGAAGCCCTGGACCAGCTCCGTGTGCTGCTCCAGAAGGAGAAGATGGATGCCCTTCGGCAGCTCCGGGAAGCCCTGGGGCAGGTTGGGGAAGGGAGAAGGGAATGGGTGGGGATACGGGATTAACTCCAGCTCACTTTGGCAGGAGACTGCTTGCCCAGCGTGGGCGGCCCGGGCTCCTGCATCCCGCAACCCCGGAGCATCCTTTACGGAGGATGCTTTCGGGAACGCTGGCTCTTCCTCCGTGCCCGTGGCCCCTCTCCCCCAGCCCGTCTCCGCTCTCCCCCAGCCACGCGCTGTGCGTCCTGCGTGGTCTCCGAGAGCAAATCCAGCATCACCTCGCGGAGCCGTGGAGGGAAGAGGGAGCCCAGGGACCTGCCGGCCGGAGGAAGAAGGTGGTTTTGGGATGGGGAGGAGGGTCTCGCCCTGCACAGCCGCCAAGCCAGGGTGGGCTTTGACCGACGGTGTCTGACCGCGAGAGCAGCCCTGGTTCTTGGGGCTGTGTCCTCCGGCTGTGCCGCGCAGCCGGGGGGTCGGGGATTTTGGGAACGCTTGCCCCGTCTGCACCCATCCGTCACCTTAGCTGGGGCACTGCTGGTAGCCAAGGGCTCGGCGCTGGGCTGGGAATGGCAACTGCCGGGATCCAGCCGTGGTCTCGCACCCTCCGGCTGCGTCGGGCAGTGCCGGCTCCTTGGGGATGGCTGCAGGCAGAAGTGTTTAATGAAAAAAAAAAACCAAACCACCCAACAACCACGGGGAATTGTTCTGTTTAGATGCTTTCATTTAATTTTGAAAAGGAGAAACCTGTGTCTCGGTCTCTACACATCTCTTCGGAGAGAACGCTGTTTTTAATTTGCAGGAGGACATCCAAGGAGAGTTTCTCCGTATGCAAGGGGGGAAATGAGAATTTCTTGCAGTACTTTATAACTACGCCTCCTTCCAGGGGAAGGGAGGGGATGAGAATTGAAATATCTGTATGCTTTCTTTCCAATTAAAATAAAAGTGTTTTTCATTACGTTTTTCTGCAGTGTTGGATTGGGGAGGTTTCTGAAATTCTGTACGATGCACAGCCGCTCCCTTGCTGAAGTGATTGCATTATTTTTTTCCCCTTTAATTTTCACAAAGAAAACTGTAGTGCAGGCTACATTTTTCCCTGAAGAGCTTTTAATTAAAGCCCAAATGCTTGCAAGGCTCCATCAATGTCTTTGCAGACAGCAGGCTGAGGTTCCTGGTTTCCTTTCGCTAGGAAAGAGAAAACTGATCCTTTAGCAGAAAAAGATCCCAAATCTCTGTATGATTGCAGCAACATTTTCGTCACTGGGAATTTCACCTGTGGCATTCCCTGTCTGAGTCCCAGTCCTTCCCTCTTCGTTACGCGTGTGAAGGTCTTGATTCCGGAGGAGGCTGAAGACATAGTAAGTGGAAGATCAGCCGTGGTTAACTCTGATTTAATGATGGGATTTCATAACAGAACCTGCTCGTTCTTCAACAATTGATGGAAATGTTGGTTTGTCACCGGTTGCTTCTCCAGCAAGAGCTGGGAGGAGTTGGGGACGACGGATGGAAACGGCGAGGGATGACTGGGGGGCTTTGAGCTTGCATAGCAAAAATTGTCGGAAGCGGGATGTGAATTTACAGGGTGCTCGGGGAGATTCAGATCGCAGATTTTCTTTTGTTCCTCTCTTTGGCGGACCTGTTGGTGTAAAGAAACAGCTGCGGACAAGTTCAAACACTCTTTGCTCACGTTTTTAGCTCTAAATTATCCCATGTCCAAAGTCAGCTGCTGCTGTGTTTCATGCACAGCAAAGTCTATTCCAGGTGCTGGAGCAGGGACGCTATAACAGAAACAAGGAAAACACTTTGCGTTCACCAGTTTCCCTCTGGCAACTGAGGAATAATGGAAATTATATGATGTTCCTCCACGCGTGGCTTAACTCCATCTTATTCCCAAACTCCTGCAACCCAGTTTCTGAGCGTAGCCGTTGCAGTCCGGCTGCCATTCGGAGGCAGATGCAAAGCAATGGGAAAAGCAACACAGGCAGCAGGCTAGGACGAGGTCCTTCTCTCCCTGGAGCTGCCCTCTGGGCTCTCAGGCTGGGGCTAGAGGTTGCCAGCTGGGCTAGAGACAAACCGTCTTTGCCCTCCTGCTCATTTCTATATGGATTTATTTACAGACGAGCAAAGATGTTTGCTCAGCATATCGGGACTGCTCAGAAAGTGATACGAGCCTGCACAGGAGAAAAAAACAAAATACAGAAGTGCTGTTCCTTCCCTGCTACGTGGTGCAAAAAAGGCCTTTGGGTGGAGGAACGTGCGTTGCCTTCTGTTACCGCAGGTCCCCAGGACAGCACATCGCAGCGACGTTCCCTGGCTGGGCTGCACCTCCTCGCTCCTACCACCTGTTTTTTTTTTTTATTCCCCACCGCTCAGCGCAAGCTGAAGCATCTGTTTCTGTCTTTGCTTATTTTTCTTGGGCTTTTTTGCAGCTTGGGATGAAGCCGTGCCTCTGTTTTCGCAGCGCCTCGTGCAGTGACTCTGCGTTTGCTCCTGTGCATCTGGTTCCGTGCCTCCCAACATCTCCGCTGCACAAACACCTGGATTCTTCTTTCGAAAGTGTGGAAGATGGGGGGGGGGGAGACACCATCAGCAGGAAAATCACCCCAGAATTGTTTTGAGCCCCGCCAAAAGCTTTGCTCACCAGGCACGGCTTCTGCAGCACCAGTGGGATCTGCCTGGGGGAGAGACCCCAGCCATGCGGCAGCGTGAGATGAGCTTTGCCAGGGCTCAGCACTCGCTGCTCATCGGCGGATGCTCTCGCAGAAGCCGTCCAAATGCCAGGAGAAGAAGAGAAAAGCTCATCCAGCGTCACCACGTTTACCAGGGAAAAACCCCAAAGAAGAGCTTTGGCTGGATCAGAGACTGGGCTACAGTCCAACCGGCGTTTCGGAAGATATGAAAGAGAGAAGGTTCTCCAGAGAAGAACATTTCGTCTTTATTAGTAAGAGAAGGACCTGAACTTCGACGCTGCCAGCCTGGTGTGTGGAGATATTCTCCCTCGTAGCGCAAATTAAATGTTTTCTTTGTTGGCTCTGCCTGCCTGGAGTCTTCTAGACAAACCAAGATTTCCAAGGTTAGTCCTGAAGAATCAGGTGGGCCACGGCCTGGTGGGGACTCGTCTGACCGCCGGCTTTGGGGAACGGCCGCTCCAGCGAAGCGGCACGTTCCTGTGGCTGTGTCATGCAGGGAAAGGCTTAATGTGGTTTTCTTGGACGTGTCTCCACGTGTAATTTGTCTGATAGCGCGGCCGCTTCCTCCCCTTTGCCTTCGGAGGTGGCCGTGGATTCTGAGCCGCAGCAGGGAGACCTCCGGGTTGGGATGCAAGACTGGGGGAAAGTCTTGCGAGGGGAGCACAGAGGCTTTGCTTTAGGTTAAACCGGTGTTAGTGTCCAGATGTGAAATCACAGCCGCAGCAAGGATCGGATGTTTCTCTGGGGACCAGTGGCGATGTCCCGGGGAAGAGAGCTGCTCAGGTCGGTGTTTGGCGATGAGCTTCTCGGGCCGACGCATTGTGCGTGAATTCACCCCCTCCCTGCAGAGCCGGGCAGTGCCTTCTAGCTGTTAATAAGTGCAAATGCCGTTGTTCTTGTTTTGATACACAGATGTTGATGGTTTGGCTCAAATGACCCCGGCCTGGGAGTTTCCCGGTCTGGTCGCACTCCTGCTGAAAGGTTTTGATTGGGTTTGAGGCTGCCTGTAGCGGTGACAATTGGCAATTATTTCACAGGAAAAAAAAAAAAAAAACAACCCTGAAACCTACGTGATCTAATTGAGGGGCTTTTATTGTGTTTGAATCTGGAGCGGGACGTCTCTTTTTAAAAGGGAACTGAGCTGGGAGTACTCTTGTGATGGAGTTTTACAGGAAGACTTAGCACTCACAGTCCCATAGAAATGTTGGGATTTTGGGGTCCATTTAATGCGTGCCTGGGAGAAGCCTCTAAAGAATGGTGTGAGGCAGCGGACGGAGCTAGACCGTAGCACTTCTGTCTTGTGAAATGTTCATACATTCACTTTTTTTCCCCAAATTTTGACCTTTTCTTTTTAATGCTGGGGTGCGGGTGGGGACCTGCTCAGCACTGACCCTTGCAGCTCCTGCTCTGCCTGGGTGGAGGCTGATACAAGTCGTATTGCTTTGCTGTGGAGCCATCCAGAGGATCGTAGGGAGAAGACGCTGGAAGAACAGCTGAGTATGGGAGCTGGTGTGTCACCACACATTTTCCAGGCAGCCCTGAAGGTGGGTTATTCTATTCGTGCAATGCTGATAACTCCCCGTACAGATGCGTGCCTTGTTTTCACAGCTCGCGGAGGCAAACCCTGGCCGAGAGCTTGCAAAACCACCCAGTTGTTCTTGCTCAGCATGCTCAGGGTGTTTTGGTTTCTTTTTCATGGCCCTGTAATATCTGAGGATGTCACTGGCATCTTCTCGGAGGCGGAGAGGAATGCTTTGGGAGGTGTCAGAAGGAGGAGCCGGAGCACAGCTGATCTCACGCTGCTCTTTGATTCTGATTTTTTTTATACCTCCTCTTCCACATAGGAAAAACGTTTCCTCTGGGAATAAAGCTGGAAGGGTGCAGGTCAGCTGTACAAATGCTGTTTGGTGCTGCGGGATGCAAGCACAGGCATTTTCATCTCCCTGTGCTCCCTTTTCTCCTCTGGTAGAGCAGCCCCAGAGCTTCGCTGCCACAGTCTGAGATCCCACACAAACCGTCCCTTTCTCCTCCTTTTTCTTACGCCAGCTTTATGCTTTCTGCTCTGCAGAAGACTTCATTCCCCCCTAAAAGACCCCGATGGCTTGAAACCTGCCAGTGTCCATGTGATTGTGCCTGAGGGGCCGGTGGGGACCCTTCTCCAGCCACCTCTGCTGGTGGGTACGAGTGTGAGACTTGTAGAAACCCACCCCCAGGGCAAGCTCCGAGGGCACAGAGAGTATTTCATTGGTTTCAGAGGTTTTTCCAGCTTCAGCTGCAGGAGGACCTGGGCTCACAGAGGCTTTTTGGCCTCGGTGTTGGTCGTCGCAAGGCTGACTCCATCAGCTCCCGGCCGAAGGGAAGCAGGTAAGCAATACTGCTGCGTTTAAAGTGTCTGGAGTGCTACACTTCTGCCCTCAAAACCAGCTGGTTGTTCCTTATCTTGTCTCGCCTTTGCAGGTCCAAGGCCCTTTGCATGTTCATGCGAGGTCTGGATTTGCTCTTTGTTTCAGAAAGTCAGGGGAGAAACTGGGGAACAGCGTCCTCCTCCACAGGAGGATCCTGAGAACAACTCTTGGTCGTTCTCTGTCCTCCAGACAGAAAGCAAAGGTCCTGGGAGGGTGGACCAGGCAGCTCCTCGGGGCAAGGAGGAATTCTCCAGCAAGTTTCTCACTGGAGCAGGGACCCCATGAAGGTACAGGGAGGGTAACCTTGGCCGTGCGGGTGGGAAATGCCTTCTCCGTACTTCGCCATAGAGAAACGCCACAACCGCAGCAGCTGGGGAGAGGACGTGACGAGGAAAACATTTGCTCCGGCTTGTATTTGTTCATGCTCAGCGCAGTCTCAGCCGGGGGAACTGGCAGGCACGAGGCTGTAGGAGATGTGGGCCTGGGAACAGGCTCCCGTAACCGTCACTGGGTGCGAAGCTGGGAAATCCCAGTGCTGCGTTCAACTCCCGTGCGACGGATTAAAATTGCCTGCCGGCTGAGCTGCGAAACGGCTTTAAAACTAAACGGTGAAGAGGGAGCCTCTGAAATTTTGGGGACTAGTGCCATGCGCTCGTGCTTTCCTGACTCATCTAAAAGGTGCTGGGACTTGGCCAAGTCCTGCAAGCCGGTGCCAGCTTTGCTGCTGATTAAGATTTTGCTGATGACGAGCAGGCTCGGGCTTTGTTGCCTCCCCGACGGCAGCAGTGCGGCCAAAATGAGGCGTAGGTGCTGCGGCCGAAGTCGTGTTGCTGTACAGCTAAAAGGCACAGCCCTCCTGCTGTGGACGTGGCTTTGGTCTGTGTTTGTCTCTAGCATCACCGGTAAATAATGGTGTTGCTCTCCGGCAATGTAGAGTTTACTCCGCGGGAAAGAGATCATTTACAAAAGGGAGAAAAAAAATATACGTCAAAGTCGACACCTACAGATGTGCAGGGAAATGATGAATCTCCTTAAAATGCTCAGTAATTCCCTTTACTCCTACATGGCGGGTCACAGCCCGCTCATTTGTTACCAGAGCTGTTCGGTCTGCAAGAGAGTCACTTATCACGGAGATTTAACCGTGCTGAGGGTTGTCCTGTGGCCTGTCGGGATATATTTTCACTGCTGCGCTCTGAAGGCACCTTCTCTGTAGTCTTTGCAAAGGGGACGCCGGGCTGAGGTGGCTGATGGTCTTCCCAGGTCCCGTGGGCAAAGGTCCCCCCTTTGCTTGACTTTGCAATGCCTTGGCTCCTACTTGGAAGGTCCATCGGGCAGCAGAGCTTCAGGTCAGCAATGCAACCTCGAAGGCGTCCGGTATAAAACGCGTCCCTGTTGAAGGCAATGCAAGAGGCTGAAAGCAGCTGCTATTCTTCATTTAGCGTAACCAGAGCGCGGTTGAAAGGTGGATGAAAGACTTAGAGCCAACGCTCTGTGCCAGAAATTACGAACTGTCGTGTAGGGAAAAAAAAAGAAAAAAAAAAAAAAAAAGATGTGTTTATAAAGAATCTGGAAAGTTCTGATGAAGCAACATGTAATTTGTAATGCTATGGAAAATGTCCTCTGTAAGAAAATATTGCCTGACAACGCCTATTTTTTAGTGTTTTGTGCACCTGTAGCAAGGGGCCGTCTACGGAGGATGTAAGAGATCTCAATCGAGGATTAAACAGCGCGAGTGCTGGGGGCTGCGCGGTTAAAGCTGGGGACTCCAGCCCCGTCGGACCCGTCGCTGCTTAGGCTCGGCTGACTTTTTCGGTAACATATATTTCTAGTTAAAGGTTTCCAAAGCTGCCCCACATGGAAACCTGCTTGGTGCAAAGAGCATGAATGGGGAAGGTGCTCGCTGCCAGCCCTGGCGTTGAATTCTCGTTGGGGTGTGAAGAGGTCTGGATTATGGGGAAGATGTAAGGGGGAGCTTTCAGAAATAAAATGGTCTACGTAACAAAAAGCCTTTTCTTCAGGAGGAGAAGTTTAACAGAAATTGCTGTAGAAAAGCCGCTAGGACTGGAAGCCAATCTATTTAGAAGTCTCTGGGTGAAAGCTGCTTATCACTCACTCCTGGCAGCTGGCACAGAATCGCAGCAAATCTTCCTTTTTTGTGGCATAACTAATTTTAATCAGGGTGGAGATCTAAACTGATAATTTCTTTTGCGCTCTTTATGTTGCCAGTCTTTTAAAGGTGACTCAAGAAGGGCTCCGGGCTGCCTCTCCCCGGCCAACTGCCTGGTCCGTGGTTTCCCCCCATGCCCTCTGGTGAGCCAAAAATCTGCTGTCGGACGCGAGGAGTAATATATAAAAACACACACCACAAACAGGCGCCTCTGCCTTATATGTAATGAGGAAATAAAAGCACAAGGAGAACCCCGAGGACGACTGGTACCTGTAGTCAGGGAAGCTAATTGCGGCGATTTCCAGCTGTCACTGGTTTTACTGTGATAACGGTGACCGTGGGTGTGCGGATCTGGCTTTTCCCCTGGGCAGGGATGCTCGGGGACTGACCCTTAGGTATGAGTAAATATTTTTCTATTGAAAAAAAACCCAATATTAAGCTCCCAGGGCTCACGGCGGCAGGAAAAGCTGAGCTAAGCGAAGCCTGGAGGGACTCCAGATCTCAGCCGTTTTTCTGAGGCATGCTTTTTTGGGTTGGTTTGCTTATAAAACCAGGAGGTTTAAAAAGAAAACGTTTCTGTATTTACACAGAGTAAAAAAAAAAAAAAAATCCAGGCAGAGGTGTGATCCCTTAAACCCTGTGCTCCTATCACGGTTTTGGGACCAGCTGCATCTTCCCCCTGGTCGAGGGTTCGACGTGTCAGACGATGGCTCCGTTTGGACGGTGGTTGAGCTCAGGCTGAGCAGTTTGCCGCGGCGAGGGCCAGCACCACGCTTTTGGGGCTTTTCTTTGCTTCAAAACCTGTCCGGGACGGGATAGCTCTTACTAGACCTTCAGCAGGCAGTAGCAATCCTATAGCAATATTTGCACGTACAGAGTTTTATGGTCAATTATATTGCTTCTGCTAACTGGGCTCCAGATCTCCCTTCATTTTTCCAGTGGTCTAAGGGTGTCCTGGGCTCTCCCTGTTATTCCTAAGGGTACGCTTTTGCGGAGATGCACGGATGTCTGCCGTAGGGCTCGCGCTCTGCAAGGATGCACGGGCTACCGTTAGTTCTGTTGGCTTTCTTTACCACTCCCTGTCATTTAGATTGCCTAGGAAGGAACTTATGGGGGTTATAAGTGGTTCCTCTAATGCGGCCCGTGTATATTTATAATTTGCCCGGCTATTTTAAAATCTTCTGTTATAGCGTGGCCTTTGCAAGGACTGCAGATTGAAGTTCTCTCTCACAAGCCTGTTTCCCCTCTAACAAACAGGGGCAGCACAAAAGAGAAAATCCTTTCTATATGTTTCTAAATATTTCTACAGACAAAAGTCATTAAGTATCTTTCAATCTTATCATTACCTTGCAAGCGTTTGCTCTGTTGCTGGCGCGTGGTAGCCAACAGCTGGGTAACTGTGCATGTACGGGAGTGATTAAGTTCAAGATTTTCATTCTGGGGGTTGTTTTGGGTTTTTTTTAAGGTTTTGGAGTTTTTCTTTGCAGGACTCTGTTGAACTCTGTTTCCCTCGGCAGCCGAGGTTATCCTGCTTAAAGGTATAAGTGTTAGCCTAGAAATTCAGGTCTCTAAACCAGCAGCTGGCTGTGAAACTCCAGCTCTTTTCACCTTAAAACTGCAGCTCGCTGCCCGCCAAAAGGAGATGATGGAGGAAAACAAGAAGGACGGACTGCGCGTGGCCTCCTCGGCCCTTCTGCATCAGTGTCAGCACTGAAATATGCCTCCGTCCCCATCCCAAAGCCTCTACTTTTGGGACTGGGAGTGAGACACAGCATCCGAGAAACTCCTAAGCTCCTGGAAGTGGTGATGTATGACATGCAATTTGGAAGTAAACGGTGATTTATATCTGAATACGATTTTGAAAAGACATACAAAAATAGCAGCCAGGGACGCTGAGTATTTTTGGTAGTAATAAAGGGCTATGGGTGGTATTGGGAGACTCTTATGCCAAGCAGAGGATGTGTGGCCTGAAACACAGAAATGGTTGTCTCCATCCAGTAATATAACGTAATATAATGTAATGAATAAATCTGGTATATCAGTATATACACTGATTTAATAGAAGACAGTAATAGAATAACAGAATATCCAGCTCTGCGTAGGTCAGGGAAGCAGCTCTGGCATCTCTGGACGTTTGCAGAAAGAGGAGGTCTCTGCCCGGCAGACCGGCCAGGTTGGCTGAAGGCCTTGGGGACTGGCTATCTGTGACCGTAAGGAAAGTGGAGCATGCTTTGCGGAGGAAGAGAGAAGGAATTATCCTCACCAAGATGGTGAAATGGGCATGTTGAACCACGGAGGCTTGGGACCTTTGCTGGGAGCTTCCCAGTCCTACTGTCTATGGTGGCCTTGGGCCTCCAAGGGGGGTGAAGAAGAAGATGCTCCCCACCTCCTGCATGGATGAAATGAGTGGACGTCAGCTTGATATTTGAAATTCGGCATTTTCTACTGTTGACAGAGCCACCCACCCGCAGCAGTGCTGCTTAGCTGGAAGATCACTTGCCTCCTTGTTGAGGAATTTTGTATGTTTTTATGGAGAGCGCTCACCCATTAGAGATATTTACTTACGGAGAGCATCTCCTAATGCCTGGGGATTGCCGATGCTCGCGGTTCACGGCTGATGTATTTGCTTTGTGCTGATTAAATTCCCCCCTCCGAGAAATGCAGAGCAATTGGTGGCATCCTCGTTTCGTGGCAGCGGTTCTCATCTTTTCCGAAAGGCAGACGGAAGACGGAGCAGTGAGGAGCAGTCGCACCAGGATAATCATGTCCCAGCCACGTTAGGGACTTCGGCACAATGGCTGGTGCTCGTCAGAAGGACGGCGTCGCTCCCATCCTTCTGCAGGAATTGCAGGTGGGGGTATTAGCTAGAAGCATCGCATGGGCATGTGGGAAATTACTCAGCTGGAAGTGCCCGCATCCCTAGCAGGCTGTTAGCCAGAGCCCTGGGCTTTCTCCTGGTACTTCATAGACGCTGTTTGGATCTCCTCGCGCAGCTGACACGCGCGCAGCTGGGCCACGGGTACCGTCGCTGAGCGGAAGCATTAGAGTTACAAGTCAAAGCATGTGCTAAGAACAGCGTGGAGACCCCAGGGCAACATGAAAAGGACTTAATGCAAGCTAGAAAAATATGCTGTAAAGCCGGAGGTAACGGAGTAGGAACAGATTGCAAATGTGACCCAGGTAGCAAAGGGCTCAAGTTCTTCCCAGCCAAGCCTGGGGCTGGACCGGCACCACGGGCTTGCCTGGAGGTGCTGGACCTGGCCGGTGTTGGTCTGAGGGCTGGCCAGAGAGGAAAGAAGGGCTACAAGGCTTTGCGTAATGAGCCTTGGTGCCATCCAGCCTCCCTCAGCAGGAGCTTTAGTCCCAAAGAAGCAGAGCATCCCTGCGGAGCGGCCAGGAGACGGGGAGGAAGGGGCTCAGCTGGTCTGCAGGTCACCTCCTGGGAACCTGGCCTGGGAAAAAAGAGCACGGCAGGAACGCCAGCCATCCCAGGAAACAGAGAATAAGGGCGCTTAATCGTATATATTGCACGTATTTGCCTCCTGCTCGTTAATTATCTTGATTCTCAAGCCGTGCTGGTTAATCGGAGCCATTTGGGGCTGTGGTAAAGGCTCCCATCATTTGTATGAATTACAGGTAGTGGCTAATTGAAGATATATTTACTTTATGCTGATACAGTCTGGTGCTCTTGCTGTTTTCGGGGGGCGGCAGTTAATTTTAGTCACATTTGATTGTAGCAGTTTCCTGCGAAGTGCCAGGTAAGCAGACGATTTCTGCTTATGATGAGAAATACCCAGAGCTCCTCGTCAGCACTGACTAAATGAAAATGCACCTACCTTATGTTAATTAACTAATTCCCACTATTCCTGGGCAATACTGGTTAATCAGCTATATTCCTTTGATTATCATGACTCGCTCCAGCCAATCAATAGGGAATGTGGAGCATGGTGATTTTTAGGGAAGTACATTTACCATCTGCTGATTAATTTCTACTATTCTGAGACCATATCAGCCTGTAAAAGACTTTTTTTTTTTTCTTCTAGTTAGTTATTAGCGCCATACAGTAATGCAGTGTGCAGTAGTGCTTAACTAAAGGCATATTTGCTGTCTCCTATCCAAATCCAATAGTTTCTGTAGGCTGCTAATCAATCAGCAGCATTTTTTGCCTATACTATCTCTCACTATTTCTAGGGCATTTATGATGATCGGGATGAGCTATAGCTGTTCCTTTGTTTTAACATATTTAGTTACTAACCACCTCTGAAAGTCCCAAGTAGCAAAGAGTCTTTTGCTCACAAGGGTAACCGCGTTTGGAAGGAGGCTCTGGTTTTGGTGGTGAAGAGATCTGCTTGTCCCATGACAAAAACTCCCTCGAGAAACCCACCTGCTCAACAGCGCGCTTCTTGGTTGTGTTTCTTTCCGTTCCTCTGGCGACCACGATCGGTTCCCACCGTCCCTGCAAAGCGCTGCTTCATCAGGTACATGCTTTGCTGGTAAAGCATCATCTGATCATTGGCATGGAATGGCTGGTATTGTTGATAAGCAGGGCTAGGCGTGTCTTATGCTGGTTAATTCTCTTAATTTCTAGGTAATTAGATTTATTAGATGCATTTTGTACTTATACCAAACAACTCCCATTATTATTTATGGCTGGGGTACTGGCAGTCAACTGGCGGCGTATTTGTCTCAAGCTGCTTCGTCCCCATTCTCCGCAGATGACATCAGCTAATTAGAGGCGGTTTGTGCCCATGGTGAGTAATTAATTCCCTCTTTCCCGGGGAAATGGGAGCTGATGATGGTTGATCAGGAGCAGATTTATCATCAGCTGATTAATTCCCAGCACCCCTAGGAATTCCAGCCAACGTAACGTACCCAGCTCCCGGCATTCGTAAGGACACGGCTGTGATTGGAAACCAGTTTCGCTGGATGCTAGTTGACTGCCATAAAGGCAGGGCGTGCTGGAGGGAGCAGCGACTTGCTGCAAGGGCGAATTACTCCGAGGCAGCTGCACGTAGTGGAAATACATATAATTTATGGTGATAAACGCCATCATCTCTGCGGGAGGGGGGTCAGGATATCTGTTTTTCCTGGCAATTTTGAGCAATGAGAGTGATGATGAGCCATGCTTACTTTGTGGTGGCAATTTCTCAGCTTTCTAATGAATTTCAGTGAAGATTTTTTTTTTTTCCCAGGGCCATACCTCTTGTCCTTTTGCATTGTGGGTAGCAGCGGCTGAGTAGAGGCATCAGTGGGTTTTAACAAAGATTTCCTATCAGTTCTAGGTAATGGGGATTAATCAAATGTGTTTTCCTAATAATTTCGACCATCCCTGAGAAAGTGACAGTAATTAACTGAACATATTTGATTTATGGCAATTAAATCCTGCTGGTGTTGGAGAACAACAGCCAACTGTGTACCCCAATTCTTGCAGAAACACGGTCACAGAGCAGTTCTCATATATATATACACACACATATATATATATATATATATATTTATTCATTCCCACACCATCTAGAAAAAGCTGGTTAATCTGAAGCAAATTTGCTGACCAGACCACATTATCCCTAGGAAACTGGAGGTGATGATGGACAAACAGAGACAACCCTGTGCTGCTCTTGGCAGTTTCCCACATCACTGGAGAAAGCTGAAGAGCCAGAGATGGTTTCCTGGCAGATCCCGGCCCAGCTGGTCCATCAGGGATCTGGGAAAAGGTGGGTGTTCAGATCTGTTTATTCTTTCTACTGATTTCTTTCCTGTTTTTCTGGAAACTGTTGGGTTATCAGTAACCTTTGGTCATGGGCTGCAACTCCCATCCTTCCTCGGGAACTGTGGGAACCGAAGCCTACTCAGATTTGCCTTATGCATTTCGTTGTTGCAAATGCTGAATCATTTTCTTTAATAACCCCCAAGACGTTGCAAGAAAAGCAAACCACCTGTCCTACCGGCCCCTTGAGAGCCACTTCCAAACCAGCAGCAAACCCTACCTTTGCCTTGCGTGATCCCAACCCCATCGACAGGCGGCCCACCAACACACTGTCCGAAACACCCCAAGGTCTTCTGTATGCCTGCCTGGAGCACATTTTGTATTTTCTTACGTGTTCTGATGGACTTCAGCAAGCAGGGCTTTGAAAAAGAAAAGATGAAAAGCGATGGGAAAGAAATGAGAAACAATATTTGCCACCATTTTGTCCATCTGCGGAAAAACGGTAAGAACGGAGATAAAGGTTGTTGCTGCCCTGCGGTGCTTAAGGAATCTGATACACAGGGAGTGGCATTGCAGGGAAAATGCCCCGGCTTCTGATCTAGTGGGAAGAAAGAGGGAAAAAATTCCTTTGCTTTTCTCCCAAAGAAAAAGTGAAGCAAAAAAAAAGGTGAAAATGGGGGGGCGGGGGGCGGGAAGTCCACCATGCTTCCTTTAAAAAAGTGAGAAAGTAGGAAGACGGTGAGGAAATAAATCAGCAAATCAATTAGAAAAACTGTGGAAATGAGAGAAGAACACATGCCATGGAAGCTGATCTTTTGGTAAAAAAGAAGAACATGGAATAAAATAAGAAAAAGAAATAAGGATTTTTTTCATTAGGTGTGAAAAACATCAAGCAGATCCAAGGGAAAAAAGATGATGAATAGAAGCAAATATTAAATCCTTTGGATCAAAACAGGGAACTGTCAGTAAAGGGAGAAGAAACAAAAAAATGAAGAGGTGCTACCTGGCCTTCCTGGGGAGAAAGGAGATCCAGAAAAATGCAGACAAAAAACTCCATCTTCCCCACCGGTAGGTGAGATAACGAAAGCTGCACATGCCTCCCCTTCTCCCTGTGAGAAAACCAACCAAAAAAAAACCCCAAATAAAAGGAAGTTAATGACAATTCATTTCTCAGGGAGCAAAAATGACCAAAAAAAAATGGAAAAGAGGGAAAGAAGAAAATATAAAAGAAAAGAAAAGAATCAACTCTTGAGTAAAAAGGACCCATTTCCCCTCAGATCACCCCTCACGCGTGGGACCAGCCCCACGCGCCAACACCCCCAGTGCAAACCAGCTGAGGGATGTCGGGTGGGGAAACTGAGGCACACACACAGCAATCCCGTCACCGCAATAGAGCGCTGGCTCCCACATCCCTTCCCATGGGAGGGCTATCATGGGGGGCGAGATAGAGATGGATCTGTCCATAAAAAAAGCATCTGTAGGGGTTTAGGAAGGCAGAGACCCTGGGATCTCCTACTCTTCTCTGTTTGTAGGCTCTCCTCCCCACGCCCAAGAAGGAACAAGCACCTTTCGCTCTTGCAATCCCTCGCTGCTTGGCTATTTATACAGCTAATTCCCTGCTTTCTCTTAACCTTGCTTGAAACCGGTTTACATTTAATGGTTTCACGTCTGAAAGACTGTCAAACAGAAGGTTCTTGGCCATAAAAGCTCTTTAGGGCTGAAGAGAATGAGAATAATGGTTGCCATCAAATGAAGAGCCTTATCACTTAATATTCCAATGCATTAACTGGTTTTCCCATTCTTTCAGCAACTTTAATAAAAACGTTTAAATGATTTTCAAGAGTTGTTTTTACGATAGGCAAAAGCCAGTAATAACTTGACACCCAACATATTTCATGCCCGCAGCGCGAGAAGGACTTCTTTTACCCCCCTCCGCATCGCGCTTCAAACTTGCCTTTACATTTTATGGAGCGCAAACAGCCCCTGAGATTGCAGACGAGAGCCTCTCTCCGCTCGGTAACTCCTGATTTGTGTTAGTGTTACTGCTGAGGAAATCTTGCACAACTCCTTGGGTGACCGAGTCCTGCTCTCGCTGCAGCCCCGTGGCACTTCTGCAACCGAAACTCGCCGTGGTTGCTCCGTAGGACGCGGGATGGGAAGAGGGAAACTGTTTCCGCGCGCTGCTGCTCAGCTCAGAGGATGCTTTCGCCCTTCCTGGAGAATTTCTGATGCGTGCTTTAGCAAAGGACAGTCAATTGTAGCATCTGCCAAATCATCTCCAAGTTGGGGATAGTCAACAGAAGACATAGCTGTGAAACAGCCGCCACTCCGTGACTTTATAGTCGGAGCACGTCCGTGGGCGTTTAACGGAGGGACCCCACTATATCGCTGCAGGGAAACACGCTGGGTGTACTGCTAATTTGTAGGAGCTGCCAGAAGAAAGCAGTTTGTTTTCTTTTCTTTTTTTTTTTTTTTTTAAATCCAATTACCTGCAGGAAATGCATATAATGGGTGTTGGAAATATACGGAGTTATCACTTTAATTAGAACTATGAAAAGTACGGCAATTGGGCAAGCAGTAAGAAAACCTCTGCGGTCGCTGAGCCCTGCACTGGAGCTCCAGTTGCAGCCACGGAGCCGAAAAGAAATCCCAGGCCAGTGTCCCGTGGCCTTTTACCGCCCGTGGCCATGCCCACAGGATTCATCTTGCCTAATATTAGTGGGCTAAAAGCAAGCTTGGCCTTAAAACTGGGCATCGGGTCTCTTTGCAAGTACCAGATGTAGAGCAGTTGCATCAGTCGTTGTGGGAAGGTACTCTTCTCACCCCCAAAGGCCAGGGTAAGTGGACGTTCTCTCTTTTACATGACCCCATTAGAGATAAATCCTGCTCTGGTGGCTGTTGCAGGCAAATAAACCTCAGCCACCTCTGCAGAGATGCTCTCACCCACTAGATGGCAAGTTTGCTCTGCACAACGCAAGGGCCATCCATGCTCGGCACTGCTCATCTGCAGAGCCCTCGGAAAGCTGCAAATGCATTACAAAAAGGCAGCAGGTCCTATTTACCTGGAGACTTAGAGGATTCTTCTCCTGCAAAACCAACTGCATGTAGAGCAGCATCCAGTCGATAAGCCAAAGTGGCACATCTAGGTGCAGCTGGGCTTTGCTTTAGAGGGACGTACCTCTTCCTTCTGGGAGAGCCGGCTGTACAGTTCCATACGAAGCCATGGCTGAGTGCATCTTGACCGTACCAGCCTTTCTTTCCCTTAGAAGACTGCTGTTCCCCACTGCCTTTTGGGTTTTTATCGTCTCCTGGTGGCGGAGAGCCGGCTGACCTCTGCGAGAGCATGGAGGTGAGAGGTGGAGAAATGGCACCTGCCCGGGTTCAGATCCCACAGAACCCTTCTCACACGCCAGCTCTAGGATCCAAACCTTGGATCCAGCACCCCAAAGCCAACCCCTATGGCTTGGGCTTATGTCTAACCCCACGAAAAAGGGATAAGAAACGGCTACCCCTCTTCACTAATATTGGCTGTGTTTCCCCACGCAGGTCTCTCTCTGTCCAGTTGCAATCAGCACACCGTTCACCACTTGCAAGCGGAGAAGCTTTGGCCAACATCTCAAGTGGGCTCAAGCAGAGCAGGAGATTTATCTCAAAGCACATCCTCTTGCCCAGTGAAACTTCACATGGGTTTTACCTACACAGCCAAAGCAACGTGAAATATCTCCTCTATAAACCAGCAGATTTACACATCCAACCTCCGCGGAGCCAAGGGAGTTTTAGAGCAGAACATGTTCCTCTCCTTCACGTTTATCTTGTCTCTTTGTTGGCACCCTGCCCTTACGGACCCTGCCTGGACAGAGGCTGTTTTTACTTGCCTCAGTCGTACGTTCGAAGTCAAAGCAAGTAGCTGGGAGGGGGAGTTGTTGTACGAAACTCTTTATGGTCCTCATTTGTAAAGTAGGTGGAAGATGGTTCATTGTGGCAGGACCAACCCCTTCCTGCAGCACATGGCATTGCTGGCTCCTGTGCACCTGGAATGCCGCGTCCGTGCGGAAAAAAATGGGGCCGGAACAATCGAGCGCTAAATACTCCGGTTATGAATCCTAATCATGACTGATACTCGTGGTTTGCTTGCGAGGCTCTGCACAGAGCATACCCCGCGGAGAAGCTGGAGGCTGCTTCGTCCTCTAGAGCAGGGGGAAGAAAGCATTAAAAAAAAGCAGTGGCACCGTTTGTATGTGGCAACACAGTGACCAGCATGCTAATGCAGTGGGAGCTCGTTCTCATACGTAGGAAGCGCCTATAATAGAGAAGCAAATCCAGTTTTTGCTAGTTACAAATTCCACCGAACAGTTTGGAGCCTAACTGAAATATTTGAAGAGGCTGTAATTGAATTAGAGCCGTTGGAGAAAGGCTGTAGCTCTGAGCTGAGAGGGGCTGGGGAGGAATGTGCAGCCTTGGGCCAGGTGGAGGGAGATTTTGGGAGCACAGCTGAGGCTCTTGCAGGAGGAGGAGAGGACGGAGGGAGAGCATGGAGCTGCCTGGCGGAGAGCAAGGCGATGTGCTGCTCACCAGGCATGGCTGGAGGCAGGAGACAGCAACGCTGGCATGGCCAAATGGACCTGGGAAGCAGCAACCACCAACCCAGGACTAGGGGAAGGGATGCATCCCGTTTCTGACGGTGACGGGGTGGGAGCTGGCAGCGCCGGCGAGGAATTTTGGCCTTCTGTGTCTGTCCTATGACAGCAGTGGGGGTGGCTTTAGGAATGGGGTGAAGGAAAAAGCTAAAGTGGAGGTTGCTTGATGGGACCGGACAAGTCCTTCTGCTCGGCACCCACATTGCAGCCACCCAGCGACCACAAAGCCTTTACTCCCCTCTGGTTCTGGAGGCATCCCAAGCTGCCATGGGCCCACCTTCTCTGTGCCGCATGTTGCCTAAGACCCTTCTGCTCTTCGCCTGATTACCAGTCCCTTGGCACCACTCATATGTTGCACCTACATAAAGATTTGGCTACCCTGCCCTGCAGGATCCATGTTAACCCATAGCTGATGGTGGGTATCGCAGGTGGGGAAGGCAGGCTGCAGAAAGGGCCGGCAGTGGGAAAGGGTGGCTGGTAGCCACGTGGTTTCGGGTCCCTGGATGCTCCGTGGGGAGCAGAGCTGCCCCGTGGAGGCTGGGGGGACACCCCTGTGGGCAGCTCCCCCAGCACACTTGGGCTGGTAGATGGTTCAGCTACCACCGGCCACGCACATCCTTACTTTTGTCTTTCAAAAGATGAGGTTTAGCGTCTCCGGGGGGAGAGACAGCTTCCCAACATCATCATCCACAACCACCTGTAGGGCCACTCTCGTCCCTCCGGTGCCCGCTGGTAGCTCAGGCGTTGCATGCCAACGGGGGGGGGGGTCTTCTTTCTCAAACTCATCTGAGCAGAAGCCTGTGAGAACAGCTCTAGGGCCAGCTAATAATCGAGATGCAAAAGCACCGAATGAAGAGGATAAGCCCGCAACAGCGAAGCTGAGCAAACGTTCTCTGTCCATGCAGAGGAGCTTACAGGAGTCCCCAGCCCGGAACCCTTCTTTATGGGGGACGAGTCAGGAAATGTGATGTTTCGGTAGATGAAGTTATAAAACAACTTGACAAAATAAACGGTAACGGTTCGGTAGTACCGGATGGTATTCAGTCAAGAGCTCTAGAGGAATTCAAGGATGAAATAGCTAAACTATTAACTGTATTAAGTCTACTGTGGAACCTCTCACTTATAATTTTCTCGCTATCAGAGGGAAAGCAAGCAGTGAGACCCTGATTTTAAAAAATGCTTCTGAGCAGATCCAGGAAGAGCAGATTATTAAAACTGATGTCCAAAGGAGCTAAAACTGTAGTACGGAGAGGAATTAAGGAGCATGCAGGTAAGACGTGATTTATGTGAAAATTCAACAAGGCTTTTGTGAATAGAAGCTCTACCTTAGGAACTCCTAGGAGCTTCTGAAGGAGTTAGCAAGGGCAGAGGATCAAGTGGCCCAGAGATCCAGTTGACATAATCTGCTTGGATTTCCTAAAGTTTTTTAACAAGTTGCCTCATCAGAGGAGCTGTAAGAAATCTTAAAGGATCCCAAAGTCACTACAGAACAAGAAGGAAGGTCCTTCCAGAGGTGGGTCAAAGTCTAGGAAACGGAGGGAAGGAGGAAGAGGTCAGCCTTCACGGTGATGAGCTCCACAAGGCTTGGCCTTCATTATGTTTGAAAAATCCAGGCTCCGGGCTGGGCCCACGACTGAAATGTAAGCAAAGATGAAAAAAGAGACCTACAGTCCCAGGCTGGGACAGAATACGCACTTCTTAGCAAGTACCCGTGAAAAATACAGCTGGGGCATCCTCAACGAAAGATGAAGTCAAGAGTCACAAGGGCAAAGCACTCAAGAGAGGACAAATCCTGGAACGAGAGCCTGCTGAGCACCTGGATCCACATGTTGGTGCTTGTAGATCCCCCACCTCCGCTTCGTGGGCTGGCCACGTGCGTCGTCCCAGCGGAGTCCTGTCCTGGATCCGCTCGCCTGGGGCTGTGGTAAGCACAGTGGTCAGTGCTCAGGGAAGCCTTTGAGGGCAACATCAAGCTGTAGAGATGTGATTTTCTTGGCTCCAACAGGCTATGCCTTGGGGACGCCCTTTGACGTCTCTTCAACAACATTTGAACAGTTGCACCCTATGAACAGTCTATACGTTCACTTTCATGAGCTTGTTTGCAAAATGTATGCTTCAGGATTCCTGAAAAATAATGGGTTACTGAAAAATAACTGTTTAGACAAGTCCAGTTCTTGTACTGCTTGTTTGCTGTCTTAAAATAGTATGGTAGCTTTTGTTAACTAGCAAATGCCTGAGGATGGGAGGGAGATTTTAGTCTTTCACCTTTCACTTCAACGAAATGGCAGAATTCCAGTGTGAGGTAGTATGAGTCTAGATGATCTAGATGTTGGAGGCGATCTCTGGAGATCCTCAACTGTTCTGTACCTGTGTGACTAAAACTCAGGACAACCATGATAGCGGAGAGGTTAGGAGGCAGGTCGAGAAGGTGCAAGAGTCCTTCGGCTTTTGAGAGAAATCCTTTGTAGCAAGTCTGTGGAACTGGGGGAGACGGGATAGGAAATGTGGGATGGATATAGGACTTTTTTTTTTTTTTTCCTCTTGCTTCTTAGGAAATAACATCTGGTTTTCCTTCCTTATTGCCCTTCTCAGTAAATCCTCTGACTTTGCCGTGTGCCCTCTGAAGCTGGGATGGGGACAAGGAAGACTGCAGTTTTCTACTGGCAGGTGAACCACGGTGTTTTACAAGGATGGTTTCTGTTTCATTCTCTGTTTGTTCCCCACATTCGATTTTCTTATTTGTTGACCACTGCAGAGAGCTGCGCTGACGTTGCCACAGAACTGTACATTACAACTCCAGCTCTTTTTCCTGAGTGATAATTTTTCAGAGCCCATTATGGTATATCTGAAGTTAGGATTTGTTTTTCCTGTGTGCATTGCTTTACATTTATCTATATTGAATTTCATCTGCCATTTTGTCATCCACTCTCTCAATATTATGAGCACTTTCTGAAACTCTCTGCAGTCAGCCCTTGCCTTTACTACCTTCAGTAACTCAGTGCAGCAAATTGTGTTATGTTTCCATCCATTTCCATTGCAGGTCATGCAGAAGTGTCCTGCCTTAAGCAGAGATCCCTTCAAAAAGCCACCTCCCCGCACTCCAGAAACCGAGCCAGTCCTTTGTTTCCTGCTTTTTAGACAGACGTTTTATCTATGAGGACCTTCTCTTACGGCATCTTAAATTATCTAAATTAAGACTTTGGTGGGACTGTTTTCTTGCTTCAGAGGCATCTTGCATTCTTGCTTCAGAGGCATCTTGCAGACTGCTGAGGCCTGCTGAGGTGTTTAGTAGCCTCCTGTGAGTCTCTCCCCCAAACCCTTTTCCGCTTTTTCTTGGCCTTATGCAAGGTTTCTGCACTTGCAATTTTCCTTGACAAGGAACTCAGCAAGTCTATTACCTGTTGCATGAAGAGTAAGCTCTTTTCTCTTTGCTTTGAACTTGATTCCCACTTGTTTAATTTGATGCCCCTTGTCCTTCTGTAGGAAGAGAAATGGAAAGCCGAGCCCTACACATCCACTCAGGCCTCTCGGGATTTTGTTGACTTCTTTCCTATGGCCATTACAGCAACCTCTTGTCTCTGCTGAGGAGTCTGTCCTCCAGTTTTCCTCATAAAAAAGCCATTCCAGGCCTTTGATCACCCTCTTGTCCTCCTCTGATATTTTCTTGGCTCTAGTAGACGAGATGGGGAGATCAAAACTGCACGCAGAAGCCAAGGTATGGCCGAACCATGGACTTGCATAGCAGTGAAACCGCATTTTCTATTGATCGGATAATTTACCATTTTCTACGAGGTTTTCAAAGAGGCAACACATGATGTGTTACCGACATAGGCGACCCATTTACATTTGAGATGCTTTTTTACAAATGACCTTCCTCCACCTTCAGTTAGTTTTGGAGTCCTCTTGTCACAATGACTCACTAACATGCTCTTCTCCTGGATTTGCTTGGTGATTACATCCCCGTGATTTACAGGTCTCCTTTTGCTGTTCCTACCTGACATCCCAAGAGCTATGCACTGTCTTCCTCTCCTTGCCTCGTAATTTTATAGCATTTGGGCTCACATTCCTCTTCCAAAACCAATTTGCAGCATTGTCCACCGTGGTGTTTTGCTCCCTGTCCGGCAGGCAAGCTGATTTCATTATTAATATAGTCGACTTTTAAAGAGTGATTGTGAAGTACTAAATCATAGTCACAGTTGCAATGGACAAGACAGATGCCCAAAAGTTGTGTTCTGGCGCAGGTCATCTTTCATGGGACACCATAATGCTGTAGGTTGAGCTGCTTTATTTGGTGCCTGGTGGGTTACCACAGCCTCTTTATAACATTTCAGTGGTCGTTTGCTGTAGAATATGGTCTCTTACCAGAGGTCAGAGGAGATCGCTGCTGAGCACTCGGCTCTGAAGAGAAGCAAGGCTGTCTGCGCAGACAGCCGGCTCAACAGGAGGAGCGCGGGCGATGCAATTAGGAATTAAAGCTCTAATAGGTAATATTGCAAGACATAAAAGGAACTCTGTTTGGACTGAACGCTCTGTCGCCTGTTAGAAAGTGGATGCCTGAGTGACCTCTGTTTCCATCTGCAAGGTGTTTCATATTTTTTTTTCCCCATTGAGTTATTAATGGCTCCTTTGAAATCATTGAACTGGATGTTTCTTTACCAAGTGACAAATTACCTGTAAAAGATCTTACTGAAAGCTTCTTCCAGAGTCAGAGAATTGATTTCCAGGTATCTCAGCACTTCCTCCATCTTCTCAAAGACAGCAGTTCTCCAGGACTCCTTGTTCTTTGAGATACTCCAAGAACCCGATAACAAGGGAGTACATCTTGTCCGTGAAGATGGGCAGCAAGGTAAGCGAAGCGTAGGGGTTGGCTGACATTATTCTGTTAATCTCATGCACTCAGGACGAGGATTACTCACTGTTGACAACCTTCTGCTATGGTGCATTACCCCGCAGTGGCCCAGGGGGTCAAGAGCTGTGGAGAGATGCGTGCCAGTAAGGGAGGGAACTCTTCAAGTCATCTATGTATCTAACTCCTTGTCCATCATTAAAATATATTTGAAAGAAACCCGTGGAACAAAATGCGTCCACTGTTCAAAGAGCTGTCTGAAGCGCTCACCTAGGTGATATATTGATGATATGCACAAAACATGTGCAGTGAACAGAGTGCTAAAGGATCCCTAAGGAGCAGAGGGAAAAGCTTTTTTTTTTTTTTTTTTTTATGTACATGCAGCCTCCTGCTTTTGAAACTCAAGAATACTTTCAAATGAGGTCCTCTGGCTCTGAACTGCCTTCAGGACTACTTGATTTATGGTGCCACGTGTGAACTTCTGACAGATAACAACTTCAGCTGGCCACACGTACCCTTTCTTTGAGATGTGATCAAAAATGCCCATTTGAACCTGTGCAACCATCCATGTCATCATTAATGACTGCTATAGGCGGAGCCTTACTAGTGACTTTGGGCTGAAGTTTTTCTCCTTGCAGATCAAGCATGTAAACTGCCTGACGCTGGCACTGCCAATGCTGGAACTTTGTTCTTTACTCCTTGGAGAGTCAGACACCAAGTGGGAGTGCTTGGTTTGGACCACAGCGTATTTGCAGCAGTACACACGCAAACTCCATTTCTGGCCCCAGCCGTTCACAGGATTGTCAATTTGTGGGAGCGACTCAGAGAAACCTCCTCCGTCTCTGGGCATCTAGAAGCCTGCTCTGGCTTCCTTACGCCTTTCCGTTAAGCAGAGACCTGCGTAAGATTTACAAGATTATGGAAAAGCTCCTCTCCCCAGCTTTGGACCACTTGCTGTACTGTCCGTTTTGCTGTTTTGCAACTGATAACCATCACCGATTGCGATGCTGAACGTCATTCATTCACCAGGTGAGTTAACGTAGTGCTATTACTCATGGTACATATACTCAGTCTTGTCTAGCACCCATGATTTGCTGCCGTACCCACAAGCACCCTAGTCCCCTCTTCTCCCCCAGACCCCCTCCTGGTTACAATTTTCTCCTGTTCTCTTCCCAAGCTGTGTCTGAAGTACAGCCTTGTCCCCCTGCTCTTTCCTCGTACGTGAAAGTAGTCCATAAATGAGAAGATATTGGGGAACTGCATGTTCAAGCTGGGAGTAGTTGTCCACTGGTGTCTCGACGTCCTTCCTTGGCAGCTAGAGCTGTCCCTCTACAGAGTGCAGTATTAGCAGGGCTAACTTTAGCGACCAGCATCACTTTTTTTATCTTTGCAGGGTAAAGTGGGAAGGCACTTTAGCTATTTTTCAAGGATCTGTGGAGCCTCGTCTCTTTCTGATGATATAAATACTTGCACTGGCATCTCATGTCCAACTAGCGGGTGAGAAATGATGTTAAAAAAAAAAAAAAAGAGATTTCCCCTTCATTGGAAAAAAAATAATAATTTTGAGAAATGCAAAAACTTTGCAAAACTTGGAAACCATACGGAAAACCCCTGTGTGTTCAAACACACAAAAGAAAACCAGAAAGTTCTCAGGGTTTATACCATACCCGCCTTGCTTTCCTCCACCTTTTAGGCTCACCTCCGAATGATGCTCTGAATTTGTCCTTTGCTCTCTGCTAAGGCTCACAGTCTCCTGCCAGCGCTCCTGCGCTGTCTGAGATGCACTTGATCTCGCCGGAGCCACACAGTGGGGCTGTTATCCCACCTGATGGAAAGACGCCTCAGTCAACCAAAGCCGAGGCTGGCTGGGCCCTTCCTGCGGCTGCATTTTGTGGCAAACACACCCCTAATTTGCAGCTCTTTTTGACCCCCTCGAGGTGTGTTCAGCACTGCGGTGTCTCAGGCTTTTCCCATCTGCGGAGGTGGTGACCCCCATGGACACCACTCGGTTGCATCTCTGCTTCCATCCCGTCCACGGAGGGGGCAGCTGAGCTATTCGTTATTTTTTCGTTATTTTTGGGCGGGGGGGGAATCTGGTTTCAGAAGCTGGCCTCAGTAAGGAGCATCTTCAATATGCCTTGAGGTAAGCCCTGATTTGAGCTTGGAGGAGCCCACCTCCCTGCGGTTGCATCCTGTTTGATGGGATGGTGCCTCTGCACTGGCCTGCTCTGGACTTACCAGCAAGACCTCTCTTCTCTTTGGACAGCTCCGTTTGCTCATCTCTTCCCAGGCTTCGTAAAATCCCAGCAGCGTCCTGAGCTGAACATCAGCCCAGCGAGCAGAAGCTCTAGCCTTGCATAGCTCCAGGCTGCACCAGCTTTCAGAGAGCCAGAACCAAAATTCTGGGAAAATGCAGGTGCTCGGATTACCCGGACCTCTCCTCCCGCCTCCATCCCTCTGCCTCCCTTCCTCCCATTGACAATCCCATGTCGGGGACCTGCTCGCCAAGGTGATTCCTGCGTGTGAGCCTGCGCAGGAGAAAATGTCACCAGCCTTGATGTGCCTGTGGCCAGCCCGATTCCCCCGGTGCCTTCCCTGGCACAGGTCGCTGCAGGGAGACGGCACTGTTTGCCTACCGAGGGTTAACTCGCCCTTGGGTGCAAGACGCAGCGAGAGGTTTGCAAGAACAGTACCCGTGCCAGATGCCGAGGATTTAGCTTTATAATCATCTTGGCTTTAGCAGCAAAGCTGGGAAGAGAAGCATTTTTGTGTTTATTATACATAAGAAGATCTGAGTGGTTAAGAATATACAGGGCTGAAAATGGAAAAAAAGCCCTTTGATAAGCCTTAAAGATTTAAGAGATGGAATCTGCATCTGCGTTACCAAAAATATCTTTGTTAAACCTGGCTGCTGGGATGGGCGAAGCATGTGAGCCGTGACACCCCCACTGCGGTGCAGCATTTGCCCAGCGATACCATTAGTCAAGCATATGTCAAACTCCGCTGTTACTTTGCAGAAGCATCAATCCGTTCAGCCTGCAGTATCACTTTCAACTCGAATCTAAGCCCTGTATGTTTGTTTTTACTTGCTATTTTCTTCTCTAAATGAATCCTTTTTTTTTCTTTTTTTCTGGGAGAATCCCCCGGAGAAGTCCACAGGTGTCAAGAGCACACAAGCGTCTTCTAGAGACTGAGGAAATGAAAAGGGTGGTTGAGTTGTATTATTCCCCGTGTGGTCCCCACGGCCCCTCCAGCTCCTGCTCTCCCAGGGCTGCGCTGATGCAGCTCGTGCCTGGGCACGGCACTGTTGGATGCTGCAGGTCCCAAACCCACTTTGCCTGTAGGGAAACAACACAGTATGGATGCCCTCCTCCCCACCTCGTCCCAAGACCTGGAGACACGCCTGGAAGCTCCAGGGTCCCCATCTGCTTCAGGCTGGAGGGCTGGGGCAGCCGCGGCGTGCCCAGAGCTCTTCTTCCAGGGACGTTCATGGTCCATTAGACTGAAGTGCTGTTTACCCAGCGGCTGCTTGAGAAATCCAAGGATCCCAGTGTGTATTTATTCAAACGTGTGTCATCCGAACAGAAGGACTAACTGCTGTGAATGAGAATAAACGCCAGCATGCTGCGGCTGTTGATGATGGAGGCATTTTTACGGTTGTGCTTGAAGAACGGTCCCCTTGTCCGCAGGACGCTCAGGGCAGCCAGGGGTTGCCCCATCGAGTTCCTGGGTGGTGGCACAGGGTGGCTCGGCAAATAGCTTCTGCAAGCAAATATCCAGGAAAAAAATGGAACAACCCCCCCCAAACACACACTTCCATTGTGGGCTTTGTTGTAGAAGTTTTCTAATGTGGCCTGGCTCCAGCAATATGTCTCATTTTTCTTTTCCATACTTGCTCCTCTGCCAGAAGATTTGTCTTAAAAATTCATTCAGGCCTTAGCTGTGGCCTCGTGCCAAGGTTCTTACAAGTCGCTGGGTGCTCCGGCTGCTTTAATAACTCAAATGGGATTAAAGTTCAAGGGTAAGGGTTTGGCACTTTCTGCAAATCAGTTCCCTCTTGACTGGGCCACCCAAAATGCAAGGGGGGTATGTGAAAAGAAAAAAAGAAAGAACCACAGCCCTTGGGTAAAGTTCCTCTGCTAGGACATAGTGGCGAAAGGGCAAACCGAGTGGTAGAAAGTTAATTCTGCCCTTTAGCCCCTTGCCTATTGGCCTCAGGGTTTCATACTTCCAAGGCTAATTTTTTTTACAGCGTGGGCTTGCTGTAGGCCTGTTCCTCCCAGTTTTTTGCTGTCCTGAGGTTGTTCGCTGTGGTCTGGGACGTTGACCATGGGTGGTGAATGCACCAGACAGGTGGGAAATATTTTCCAGGTGAGGATTTTGGATTTCACAGGCTGTAGTTCTTCTTAAAAACGTCGATGCATATTTACAGCCTTCAGACGATTTATGCCCTTGAGCGTTGTGCAAAGACACACCTTGATGCTTTGCAAACCTCTAAGCATCTCTCTTGGAGTACTTTGCTGGGGGTTTCTCAGGAGGACCTGGCTGTGCCGTAGGGTCCCGGACCACCCAAGGCCCCTTGGTCACAGGCCACTTGTACCGGTTGGTTTCCCTCAGCAGCCCCAGTCACTCCCATCTCCTAAGGGTGCTGTGCCGGGGCCGGGGCAGGGAGCTGACGGAAAATGCGCCACGGACGTGCTGTTCTCAGAGGTAGGTTATATTTCAGATATATTGAGTTTTCTGTGCACTGTTTAAAATATATGAACCTTTAATGCATATTATATGCCAACGCCTAATTAAACATTTGGGAACAGGACTTTCCTGTTAAATTTTTCAGCCTTATATCTTCAGTTAAGGTATAGGAAAGTTTAAAATGCTTATTAGTGATAGCTCCCCCTCCTTTCTTCCCACTGTCCTCCACAAAGTCACAGGTCTCGAGTTACGGTTTTCTTGCTTTTTGTATTTAAATGGACAAATCTTTTCCCATGGGTGAGACACACCTGAGCTGTGCTTTCCCCGCTGAGCCCGTTCAGGATCGAGCCCTCCACACCCCTGGGGAGAGCAGTGGGGCTTTGGTGGGGCAGGGGTTCGGTGACTTTGGGGGGAAAAGATCTGCTGTGGACACTGGTGGTCTTTTCCTGCAGACACATCCCCGTCCATGCCTGTGCTGTCTGCAGGACCCTTGTGTGAACTGGCTGCACAGCCCAGTCGCAACGGAATCCATTTTAGCTAGTTTGGGTCTGGGCTTAGTCTGCTCCCACATATTTTGGTGGAGATCAATAGCTGAACAATTGCTGCTTTCACTGTCTCGTCCCGGGGTATAACTTTTCTTATAAATTTGCCACTCCTCCGCTTTCCGTGCTTGCAACAACCCGGGCTGAGTTGCTATCGGGAGAAGCTGAGCTGATTCTGTTATCTTTCTCAGTAACCCTGATTAAAAACATTTGGTCAAAGATGACTGTACCTGCTCTCTGTGTGCTAAAATCCACCCCCAATAACTCGCACAGACATCACATCAAAGTTGCTAGGGAAATCTGCCGCTGAGAGATGCCAAAATGCAAACGAAGCCCCTGCATTTCATCATTCACAGCAAGTAAGTGCAGGGGACTTCTTCACGGCGTAAAATCTGGCTTTTAACACGAAAATACAGAACGTTAAAATCTACTCCAGGCCCACCCAAGAGGGGAAGGCAGGAAAAGTGTGAGGGACTAACGATGACCCTCTGATGGGTTTTCCTCCCCGTCAGCTGTCATGGTACCCCCCACGGATGATGCTGCCGCATCAGCGCCGGCTGATGAGAGTTGTCAGGTTTGGCAAGCAATTCTGCTGCCTCCTCCTTGGGAACCGCAACCCTTCCTCCTCCTTCAGCCGGAGGAATACAAGCACACGACGCTGGCCACGAAGACCTGCTCTGGCCAGCTTCGGCGCTTGCTGCCTGGCCACTCCCTGTGGCTCTTCGTAGCCCTTTGGCCAGCCCTGGGGGTCCTGCGCTCGGGGACACATCCTGACCACCGTGGCCATGGTTCCAGCTTGTCTATCCACGCCGAGCGTGACCCCTCGGCTGCCTCGGGCAGCACTGGCAATGCTCGGTGGCTTTCTTTGCCTTGAACTGGGAAGGGATGACCCATTGGGGGTTGGATGGGAAGGGTACTTGATGGCAGTCGTGCCTTCCAGCATGGTGGGCAAGATGGTTTTCTCCCTAACATCGGAAGCATCTGGCTTCTCTGCCATTCTTTTTTACTTCTAGCAGCAGGTTATCAGTGTATCTTGCTAGAAATGTCCTTCTTGGGGTGGGTCTATCAGATGCAGTGGAGCAAAGTGTGTGCTAGAAACACTCGTCCCTTCCCTTTCTGTGGGTGCGTAGCCAGATCTCAGCTGTGCTGGCATCCAGGAGCGGGGAGGGAGGAAAGTGGATGTGGAAGGCCCTTCCAAGTAGCTTGGGAAGAGCGAGTCCCTCCCGAGCACTGGTGTCTGCTGCTGTAACCTTTCCATGCTGCCTTTTATTTACACCCTACCTGTTGCCCCTCTCTCTGAGCCCTGTGATCGGCCAGTTTTCTCTGCTGGGTTGGGTCCCGGTGTGGGGAAAATGCATGGGAAATGGCCATCACCTGCCTGGGCTTGCAGGATCTCCTTCCCCTACGTGCAAAGCTCCTGCAGGAACACGGATGTGCCCGTAAGGGCAGCTCAGGGGAGTAGGCTGAATCCAGAGGGAGATTAGGGAAAGTTTCTTTTGAGATAGGCTGGGCATCCGTGGTTTTTTTTAAAGCAAAACTTCTGAACCAAAAAATTAATTCTTTCCATTTCACATTTATTATCGTCTCCTTTATTTTTTACATAAGTTCCATATTACAGTCAAGCTTGAATTCTCCGTGTTAGCGCCGTTGCATTGCTCTCAATTTATCATTTTACTGTACAGTATAAAATTTAAGTGGTGTTCTTTTGAGATATTTCTGTGAGGACTGAGTTTCACTGAGGATGGCTTCTCTACCATTTTGGGCCCCTCATTCACACCGGGCAGAACTGACAGAAGTGATTTTCATAGTCAAGTTGGGTATGCCTTTCCCAAATTGCGTATTGCTTTTTTTTCTGGTTGACTTGATTTATAGTCCTTTGATATCTTTGAGTCCCCTCACTGAAATAGTTTGCTGGGGATATAATGTCCCCAAAAGGTCATAAACTTCTGCAAAGTTGGTACGAGTTCCTGGGAGGGTGCTGTGAAAGTCTTAATCCTTGTCAATGATCCAGAGTCAAGCATATATTAAATCATCTCATGAATTTTGCAGGTGGCATAAATTGGTGCACAGGGACAAATCAGTTTTTACAAAATGATCTGAATTACTTGACAATAGGAGCTGCAGTGAACATGTATTTTAACATTGCTAAGCGCAAGGTTTTATTTCCAGAAAGAAGGTAGCTTATACCTGTGAAGTGAGGGGCTGTTCCCTGCGGTGAACAAAACCTGAGATGGGTGCGAGGGTGCTGGTGAGAGCCAAGTGAATAGGCATTGCAGTGACCGCAGAGCTGATGTGGTCCATAAAGACACCGGCTGGTAATAAGGAGTTACAATGAGATTCAGGGAAAATTAATGATGGTTTCATACAGAATGTTTTACAGCTATTTTAATTTATTGGCAACAACATATTAGTCCACTCGACCAATAAAAGAAAGAGAAATAAATTGCTGATGAGTGTTTGGAGGATCACTGCGGAGATTCCTTTTGCTTCTTTTTTTTTTTATTCTTTACCATGACATCTCTGTCACATTCTTCCTTTCCTAACAGAAGCTCCCCCCACATTTGTGAATGGTGATTCGCTGCCTCTAAACGAGTTTTCTTCAGTTGCTTTCTTCCCAGAAGACGACCTTCCCTTCTTCCAAAGAAGGGACCAAAACTGCAATTTCCCATCGCTCTTGGACTGCTGGAGGTATTGCACTCCAAAGTGCCGCAGCCTTTCCCCAAGGAAACGGGCAACAGAAAGAGTCTGGCTTTCAGGTGAACCTTTCCTCAAGCAATACCTCCAGCCGTCAATGTCTTCTCCAGACAGCCCCTCCTGGGTGAAGTCCCTCCTGCAGGTGGGTTTTGGACTGTGGTGAGCCCGGTGGCCCCTGGGTTCCGGAGAGTCCTGTGGTGGTGACGAGAGCATTGCCTGAAGACAGGCCACATCCGAAGACTCGTTTGGGGCTGGGAAGGGTGGGAGGAGAGGGGAAGCTTCGGACGCATCAGCCGCTTGGGTCTTTCCGCTCCCGTTGGACCGGTGAGGTGAGCGAGTATTACAGGGTGAGCGTTACACCAGAGCTACGGCTCTGCTCCGCGCTGGAAGGGCTTTGCTGAGACAGGATGAGCGGAGCCCTCACCGGAAAAAACACCCCTGTGACCTTGGCCGCAGAAGCGGTGACTGGAATAGCGAGAAATTAAAACCACGGGTCAAAAAATGGTGTATTTTCTACCCCGTTCTGGACAGGGAGGAGTGGGTGTAAAGCAGCAATTAAAAGCTGTGACCCCTTTTAGCCATGACGCGCCGATGACGGGCCAGGCAGACCCCCGAGGGTGCAGGAGCTGCGGGTGTTGGCGGGTGTTGCGGGCTCCGGTCAACCCTGGGTGGTTGTGTCCAGCAGACAGCACGTGGACGGCCGCATCTCCTCGGGTACCTCAGGGAGCAGCCATGCAGCCGTGCACCTCCTGCCCCAGCACACGCCAAAAATCACAGTGGTTATAGCTGTCTTCTTTTTATTTCTAGAGCAGCAATGAGTCATCTTCTGCCTGGCTGCTGCACGCTTTCTTCTCCTCCTGGCACTTACACTGTGCCTGTCCTTCCCTATCCATTCCTCCCTTCCCCCTGCTCCCGTGCTGGTGTAATGTTCATTTCCCAACGATCCCTATCTACGCTGAGTGGGGGGAAAAAGTAGTTTAAAATTTGCACATCAAAAGGCGGCCACGTCTGCTATCGGGAAAATTAATAAGAATTAAGACCCTTTCAAAAGCTGTGCAGCCCGATTTTTGAAATGGAACCAATTAAAAATATTCTTGAGCTGGAAATGCTCTTGTGTGTTCGGTCCGGGCTGAATAGGCCCTTTCAGCGATGAAAGAAGCTCTTTCCCCAGCTCAGACAACCAGGAAAACATCCAACCACCGGTTTCTTAGGGAAGAAGAGACATAAATTTCTGACTGGGAACACTCTTCCCGTGAGCTGCAGAGAATCGGCTGGTAAGAGAATAATGCAAAGAGATTTGCAGGCACCGGCATGTGACAAATTAAGAAAACAATTTGTTTATAGGGTGGCAGAGCAGGAAGATAATCCTTTGTGATATGTCTTCAAGCAGGGGAAAAAAGAAAATATCTGTCAGTCTCTGAGAACAGGGGCTTTGTTTAAAACAAAAAGAATATTCCGGAAGATGCTGCACCCTAGTTTATTATTATTATTTATCTGTTTAGAGAAACAGCTTGTTACCAAAGCTGCACTTCATGATCTCTGCCTCGTTCCTGGGCAGAGCAGGAATGTACGGCGGCGGCGGGATGGATGTGGATTGAGCTGGGGGAAGAAGGACGATACGTACAGTCCTGGAGCAGCACTGGCATCCCTGCCTTCTGCTCTTAAAACACTGGCTTCTTGTGAGCATCCCACAGCTGGGCTGAGCCGAGGGTTTTGGTGTGGAATTGTACAGCCTTTAACATGGGACTTGCATCCAAGAGTACGAAATTCAGGTGGCTGTTTTGGAGGTGTCTGCATCTGAGCTAACTAACCATCCCGGGATCTTCTTATAGGCAATAGCACCTGTGTAACGATACTCACTGGAGTTTAGGACGTGACTCGCCTGAGACGATGAAGGCTACGCGGAGCCGCACATCGCTGCCTGTCCTGGACCATGCCCATGGGCTCCGCTGTCTCCAGAAGGAACCGGGTGCTGTGCATGGATGGAGATGCCCACGTTGGAGACACCTTCACTCAGCTGGAGAGATGCTGGTTCGGGACGCCTGTATGGCACTTGGCTGCGCCACAAAGCACCAGTCTAGCGTCGGACGGACTATGCCGGCAGATGAGGTATTTCCTAAGGCATTCAAGGAAGCCACGGGAAGGTGTGCTGTGTGCCTTGCATTCTGCTTTGACCTCCCACAGATAGGCATTGCCTTCTTATCTCTCCTCGGCATCTGGGCTTAGAGGTGTAGAACGGGCTCCAGACCTCACCACCCCCTCCCTATCCTTTGCTGTTCCCCCCATTTCCTTTCATTGCCCTCAGACCTGTCCTTGGTTTGGATTTTTTTGCCTCGTCTCAATAGCTGTAGCTCTTGTTCTCCTCACGCCCCCCCCTTCAGCGTGTTCCTGATCCAGGCAGAGGGGAGACCTCACGCACGGTGGTCAGGTCACCTTGGCCTGGCCCTCTGTGACCCCCAACGGGACCTACTGGCTAGTGGGAGGGCTGGGAGGTTTGGGGTGACCCCACCTGCACCACCACCTCCTTTCTCAGCACCGGGACTAAAGGAGTTTCACCCTTTCTAAGTGTTGCCCAGCTTCGAAACAGCATCTTTTAAGTTTGCTTTGGCAGCACTGCTGCTCGCTGCTCCCCTTCTTCCCAGCCAGGACTTGCTTGTCCGAGTCTCCCTACCTCCTGCTCAACCTGCGAGGGTGCAAAGGCGATGCCCCCCCCATGCAACCTCTGCCCATCTCCCCCCAGCTTCCCCTTGCCGCTCACACACCTGCTCCCCAAAGGTGTCCAACACACACCTCCAGTGGGGGACCAGCAGGGACCAGGGGACACCATGGGTGCTGCGTGCTCGTTTGCAGGGTGCTGGGTCCGAGCGCGAGAGCTGTGGCTTGCTGTGTCTCGCTCGGGGTGGGGAGAGACCCCCTAATCTGCCACCCCCCGCCCCGTGCCCAGTGCCTGGGGTTAGCAGAGCTTCATGACCAGCGTCAGGGAAGCGTTGGAACAACCCCTTCCCTGGCAGCAGGTCCCAACAGCCCTGCCAGGTCTTGTCGCTGGTCCCCAGAACAACTGATGCAGCTTTGTACTTCTGGAGCTCAGGGGCTCGTTTTGGAAATGACGTTTTGGCAGCAGCTCAGCTGGGGACGTGGCTGTGATTTCATTCCTCTGCGGCTAAGGCACCATTCCTCTTTGCCGAGGCTGCTCGCCGCAAAGGCTCTCCGGCACCCCTGCACCCCAGCCTGAGCCCCTCTCTTCCCCCAGGACCCATCCTCACGGCTGCCAGCGGCAAGCAGCTCTCCAGTGCCAAATTCCAGGTTCTGCAGAGGTGGCTTCTCACCTGGCTGAGACACGAGTACCTTCAGGTGGAGCAAGCTGGGAACACGTGGGCAATAGAGATGGGTCTTCCTTAGCGTCCCCTTCAGAGGCTACGGCTGCGGTGGGATCTCAGACTGCCATTGTCTTTTTTGGACCTTTGTTCCTTTGCTGGGAGGTGCACCAGTAAGGGGTACTGCTCACCGTGGGCTACACGCTGCAGGGTGGCAGGGAGGGTTGGTAAACCGTGCTGGGGTCCCTGGAAAGGAAAAGGAATTTCTTTTCCTGGCTACTGCCTATTAGGCTATGGAAGAAGGACTAACAGGCCGGTATCAGGGGATACAGCAGGGAGTATCAGTAAGACAGCTTTTGAATAAAATCATCCCCAAATAGAAATAAATGCAGAATAGAATAGAATAGAGCAGAGCAGAATAGAATAGAACAGATCTTTTCCACAAATAGAAAAGGACCCATTTGCTCTGCTCCTGATGTGCAGCTAGTAACATTGCACAGGGCACCCGAAAAAGGAGAAAAGGGTGCAGAATGGCAAAGCAACCTCCCACCTCCCTGGTCATCCTAACCCTCTTCAGCACAAAGACTGGGCTGTAATGCCCCAGAAGAATATTACCCATGTATTCATTCTGGTCACACAGAGGACGCAAAAATGTCACGTTTCTCTCCGAGAGTATTGCCTTCACGTGGAACGAAATTTCTATCTCATCTTAAACCTCTGTGACTGGCAGTAGGCTCGGTGCTGGGATGGGCTGTGGGACCAGTGCTCCCATCTGCTTGTAGAAGCGCACATAGATCAGAAAGCGCAGTGAGCTTTTAATAATGTGTCTATACACAGCCTATCTCAGTGGCTCTTTACACTTTCTGTTGTTCCAGAAAGATAACACTTCACAGAAGCTATAAAAGACACATCATATCTCAGTGACACTTTGGGACAATGCAGGATAAAATTCAATTAAATGCAAAATCCAAAAGAAGTCTGATGGAGTTTCAGGTGCTTTTCAATTCGTCACTTTTCAATATTTCTTAAAATTCCCCAGAACCAAATATCCAGAGGTCATTTCAAAAGCTACCACGAAGAATGTGCCAGAGGAGTTTTCACCAGGGACTTTGACTTGCCTTATGATAGAAGACTCTCTCCCTGAGTCTGAAATTTGGGACCAGCAGAAATATTTCGCTGAGTAATTACACCTCTCTGTATCTTCGGCACATATTTTGATTTTACTGAAGCTGATATCGAATCTAAACCAACGTGCCTTCTGGTGCCAGGGGTGTTTAGTTCAGGTTTGCCGTTCTCCCCATCTCCTGTCATTTTGTGATTAAATGCCTTCTGCACCCAGGGAAAACCCCCCCACCAAAGGATGCGATGGCAATTAACACTTCATCTTCAGAAAGCACAGGGCCGTAACTGAAACTCTTGTTTCGTAGGGGCCGATGAGTTCCATTTAGATTTTCCTTTGTGTTTGAAACACTATATAGAGGGAAAATCTGTGGGCTCTCCACCAAGGTAAAGCCCTAAACTCATGGCAGGGAAATCTAATCCTACATTTAACATTTAAATGCTTTTCAGGAAAGGGCTTCTTCTTTCATAGGCTTCTCACAAAGACTAGAGTGGGTCTTGGATGATGTATTACGGTATCAATAAACTCCATGCTACAAGCACAATACCTATTACGGTACCTGAAAAAAACCTGTATTGGCTGCAGTATTGATTGTCTTCAATATTAATTGCTTTAGTTTACCGAAGACACATTTACAGTAAAGAAGGGCAAGTTGTTAAAATGTTGTAAGCCTGTAACTACCACGGAGAGTAAATACTGTACAAGGGCAGATCTAACCCCATTTCTCCTGACTTTTTGTGTAAGTTTGGTATCAAAAAGCACAAAAGGTTGTGGGGCTGGAAAACACCAGCTGGCTGAGTTTGCTACGGGGTGGAGGACAGGATTTTGTTAACGTATGGGGGTGAAATTCAGCCCCAGAAAAGACTGGTAGACTGATAACGAAAAACATCTCACTTGAAAAACACCTGATGACTTTTTTTATGGTCATTTCTTCCTTGGCTCCTGCCAATCTAGTGAGCCGTTGGCCTCTTCTGTACCATACTGAGACTGACTCTTATTCTAAAGGTTAAAAAAAAAAAAAAAAAAAAATCTTGGCAGCCAAATATTGCTGCATGAAGCCATTCACATTTAACTGAGCTACGAGCTCCCCCATCCTCTCCCCGAGCCCAGTAATTTGCGGGGGAGCTTGCTGCAATCCTGTAAGCTCCCTCCCACCGCCATGGCTTTCTGCTTTCCACTGGCAGCCGCTGGTTTGGCCCCAGAGATTTCCGTAGATGGGAGATTTCATCACGAATTTGCTCTGCAGCCAATCAAAACTGTTATTCCTGTTTCAACCCCCCAGGCAAGCGGCGGTGAGTTTTCCGTCTGCTTATGGTTTCCAGTCTCCCACTCTTGTTGAGTTGTCCAGCGGCGACGTGTTGAAGGAGGAGGTTGCTTATGAGGCACAAGTGCCGACTTAGCCGCGCTGAGCCGGTTTCTCCTTTGACACAGGGTGTTTCCCAGCTGCCGCCTTGAGTGTGTGGCTTTAATGCTGTGATTTCCTAACACAGCTCCAGGAAGGCTCTGCTAGGACCAGGAGACAGGAATTTGAACGCCAGGCCCTTGATCGTAGGAACAGGCAGAATTTCTCAGCCCTTCTGGCCAAAGATTAAAACCCGTGCAGATGCGATGAAGCCTTGAATCTGTCAGAGCCCTGTGGTCGATCTGCTCGGACCTTCTCTGTAAAAGAGCTCTCTAAAGAAGGCAGAAGAGGCTTTTACATCCAAAAGCCCTTTAGAATAAAACCTATAATATTTACTTTATAAATAAAGACAACTCCAAGGAGCTAGAGAAAAAAGACAGAATAGAAATAGGTTTTTATCTCTATATCTTCCTCTTTCCCGCGGGCAGTTGCCTGCTCCCAGGCTTGGCTTCACAGAACGCTGGGGCTTTTCTGCTTGCGGTGAACTCTGCACAGCTCAGCCTGTCTCTAGGAGGGCATTTTCTGCTGCTACTTGGCTTTATTCTCTGCTCCTCCGTCTTGTCAGTGGTTGCTCGGTCTCACTTGGAGCCGCAGGCTTCCCACTCCCTGCTGTGCTTCTTGTCCTCCTGCCCGGTGCCCCCAAACCCGGAGCCCTCCCACTCCCGACGCTTGGCTGCTCCCAGGGCAGGAGCATCCCTCCCTCCCAGAGCTGCCTGACCTGCTCAGACTCCCCAGGGCAAGGGAACCCACAACCTGAGCACAAATAAAACAAATTAAAAAAAACAAAACCAAAAAAACCCCATCCATCACAGTGGGATAGGTGGAGCTCAGGGAGGATCCTCGAGAGGAGGGACACTCTGAAGCATGAAAAGCCAGAGGAGCTGCAAGCGCCTTTCTTCAAACACAAGCCAAGGCTCTGGTCCGTTGCACTGGCTGCATCGCCGAATTCACTACCAAAACCTGCAGGAACGGCATTGCAGCCTGTACAGAAGTTTTCTACTGGCACCTGGTGATTATAATATTTCAGGGTAAAGGCGGATCCGTTTCTCCAAGGGTAGGTGATACATACTTATCTTTTGGATAAATAGTTCGGTCTCACTAATGCAGATGCTTACATCACTTCAGTTCTCCGGTTGCTCACTGGTACTTATTTAAAGATCATTCTCCGATGATTAATGTCTGGTAATATTAGAAAGACGACCAGCTGCTGAGATGTGTAGATTATGTCTGCTGATTTGTTTTAATTAGTATAAGGACCATTACTGGGTAGCTGAAAAGACGTTAATCTCTTCTTTCCCTGGTGCAGGCCTTTCTGAACCGCGGCCCTGGGCAGACACAAGGAAAGAGGAGGAGAGTGGCATTTGGGAGAAGGTATAATTTACACACATCAATTGTTCCTCCAAAAAGTGTGCACACTGAGCATTTGATTTTCATGTTCTAGTGATGCACAGTGAGCCAGCTTTATTTGTCAAAAGCCCGTATGGGCGCTTTGGGAGAGATAAAGCCCACAAACTTTACAGTAGCTGGAGCTAGCTATACTGCTCTACGTGCTGTAGTGTCACAGTCGGGTGTGCGTGCTGTCGGTTGTTATGGCTCGCATGATGAGCGATAACTCATTAAAATTGGTAACTTGACTGATTTTGCTAATGTATCTCTGCTTGGCAGAATCTGGGAGAAATTCATGACCATGAAAAGTCCTACAGCTGCCTCTGAGGACAGACCTGTAAACTCCAGAGTCCTTCAGACGTCTCCAGGCACTTGACTAATGCCTTTGAGCGTTGCACCAAGTCACGTCGTGGTGGATGGGCTGGGCAGGTCAGGGCTTGCTGGATGTCCGGTTGCAACCGTAAGCTGAAGTTCTGCTGTCGATGTTCCTCCAGCAGAGACTTGGGGCAGCAGGGATGCAAGAGCGCCCTGGCAGAGCGGGATCCACGGGAACCCGGGAAAGGCTCTCCATTTCTTCTATCGCTTGCTCAGTCCCGGGTTTTACACCACCATTTAAAGCTCAGCCAAGGGTGAGGCATTCCATTCTGCTGGAGTGGCCGCAGCCGTGCCTTTTGCAACTGTTGGGGAGCTGCCCTACCAGTGGCCTTAAAAGCGATGCCTGCGGCAGTAGCGAAGATGCTCTCAAGCCCCGTTTCAGGCACTGTACAAAGCAAGACTGTGGCTTTTCTGGGCCAGGGCGCAGGCAGGTGGCTCCTCATTGCAGGGGTTTGGGGACATCTAAATTCTAGTCCTGCTCCGGAGCGTTGTACAAGAATGGGAGGACCGATCCATCATTGCTGGGACAGGTTAATCTGATTTATCAAGTCTTAGCTAGCAGACTGAAGAGTAATTTCTTCTCGCTGAAAATGTGGAGGAGTCATGTGTGCTTGGACATCCAGACAGGATCTCACTTTATCACTTAAGAAGGCATTAAGCAATTGAGCAGCTGGGTTCAGCTTCATATCTGCAAGGCGAGGGCGCTCTGTTTCGGCTGCGTTCTCCACAGTCAACCCCACAGTGATTTACGACCAGCAAGGATTGCTCACTATGTTCTATTTCTTTTAAAGCACGGTCCCGGCTCTGCCGTCTATTGCTGCGTGTGACTGTGTTCCAGCTCCGGGTTTGTTTCTGTGACCCTGGGGAGCTCCGATGGCTCCTCTCCGGTCCCCACGCTCTCCCCCTCGCCTGGGTGATGGGCTCTGACGTGTGTCTCCGGTGGCCTGAGGATGGTGCCAGAAGGACTGACAAATCTCTCCCCCAGAAAAACCTTTGCATTCTAAGGGAATGCACTGACAGATGTGGATTGTTCATTTTGCTGGAAATGTTTACATCTAGGAGAAGAAATGTTTACTTCTAGAAGACACTTTTCCTCCTAAAAGGTGATCTGGTCACGCTGAACTCCAAATCTACATTTCTGACACACCTTAGTAAAGTCTGCAAGATATTTTCTGGCTCTCCAGGAGTTCCTTTAAACACAAAAATGTTCTTCAGAAGACCTTGGGTCCCAGAATTGAGTGCTGATGCACAGCTCTGTAGCGTATGGGACCATATAATAAGTGCAGTGAGATCTCTGCCACCCTTGCAAAAATACTGCTTCGCTATGTGGAAACGCACAGCGGTCAGTCCATGTGGACCTGCTAAACTTCATGATGTCCATTCAGAAAGAAGTTCTGCCTCTACCACCACTGTTAGAGAGGCAGGCGTAGAAGGTGAGTTTCTTCAAAGGCATCATCCTCTAACAGATACTTTAATCTTGTACTGAAAGGAGCAGGCTGCGTAATTTCTATACTAGGGGTGCCAATTAATTTGAGTTTTGGTTTGGTGGACGAACTCACCCGTACAGCCAGCTGGTTCCTCAGTCCTGTCACTGGAGCAGGTGTCAGAGGGCTCTGCTGGAACAGCCTATGCATGGCTGAAGCTTTGACCCAGCAGTGGCTTGGCCAGCAACCTGACTTTGGCCGTAGGTCTGGAGGCTATGCACGGCAGGAACAGTGTTCAAGGGAGATGCAATTCTCCTGCATGCAAGCAGCCCTGGAGTTCATTCTTCAGACAAGTCACTAAAAATAATCTATGGTCGATAAGTGAGACAATTTAAGGAGTTGCAAGTGTATGCATTCAGGTAGCGGAGAGCTGCTGAGTTGTCACGCAGTTTTAATTCAATACTCCCAGATCCCCTCGTGACAAAGGGCGATATTGGCACTATGCATTATTGCTCCAGTATGTTGATGCTTCCAAGGGGGATGACCAGCTCCTGTGACAACGTGATTTAAATGTAGGAGCTAACACACTAACTATAGGGTAAGATATGTTTATCTCAGCATGACGATTGAGGTGATCGCATTGCCTAACCAGGGGGAGAATACAGCTTTAAATTCTAATCCAAAGAAAATTATATTACAGCCTTTATGTACGCTTTCATTCACAGAAGCCTTATGTAGGTATTCTGGCTTTTCCCAGTCACATATTTCTATAACTAACTGTCTCACCAACGACACTAACATCACACAGTGATGCTATCTTTCATGCTTTATGAATGCGTCTTTGCAGTGGAATAGCTCCTAGCAGCAAGCAGGGCAGTTTACTAATTTATCACTCAATCCTGTTTTTGCACCATTCTTAAATGCTGATCACAGCTGCTGTTCCAGCTCTGTCTGTCCCAAACCGCTCTGTCCTGCGGAAAGACCATTCCTACGGGATCTTCCTGAAAGGGACTTTCTGCTATATTAACAGTTTGCTATACGCAAGAGGTGATGTTTCAGCACGTTGGCACCTTCAAAGCTGCATTATTAGGCAATGTAATTTCAATCCCCTGATCAGCCCAGGCTGAATTCAACGTTCACTCTGCTCCAAGCAGCAGGCTGAGAGACCTCCTGAGCTCCCCTCCAACCAGAATTGCTCCGGATTTTATGTTCCTCTTGCTCAAGACTGTATGATATATCTCAGAGAGCCCTGCTCTACCCGCAGTGCCTGTACGAAGCACGGAGCCAGGCACTATTCCTGCTTTCCACTGGCACGGCTCTAAATCAGATCTGTAATAGCGGCATGACTCAATGCTGGCCATAGCTGCCGTATCATTTTGCGTCTGCTGCCGTTGTGCTCATTTTCGTCTGCAATGTGAGCTGTGAATAAATGCCCTGCAAGGTGCGGTGTAATTGTTTAGCTCTGAAATGGTTTCTCTCGCCGCGCTTCCCAACCTGTGGGTAACCTGGCAGCTCCCTTAAAGCAGGACGGTATCGTGCCCACAAAACCGCCTCCTTTTTTTTCTCAACATGAGTGAAATTTTGTAGCGTTCAGCTGCCACGTTCATTAGAAACACAAACCTTTAACATCACAGGCAGGCGCGCCGGCTGAGATTTGTCTTTCCAACAGCAAGCGCAGAGCGTGCGTGGCTTTCTGCTCCCAGGCCCTACCTGCACAGCAAACGCTTTCACACCTCGAGGAGCCCTTTGTTATAAATGCCAGCATATTGCTTTCAAACACTGGGATTGAAGCATTAAAGGAGCGACAGAGACAGAGCTCTGATCTCCTCCGAGAAGCGTCTCCTCTGCCCTCGGGTTTGGTCCACGTGGGACCAAATCCTATCTGCTTTCGCCTTTGTTTTTGGTCTTTGGGTTGTGAGGACAGAAGATGACTCCGGTGAGATGCTGCGGGACAGACTCTTGCCGAGCACAGGTTATCTTCTCCGAAGGGGAGGAGCAGGAGAGCCCACCCGCAGCATCGCTCTGCTGTGGGGTAACAGCGGTACCCAACCAGTGCTCTGGGGAGGGAGGGCATTTCTCTAGTTCTGTTTTGAAAAAGAAAATTGATGATGACGATCACTGTCTGAAGAGGGATTATTTTAAAGGGGTTGTTTAACGGCGATAGCTGAACACACTTATTTTAAAATCGGTATATCCGGATAATTGCATCAAAGGCTTTAAAAAGATCAGGCCAAGGAATTGTCTGGAACGCTAATGGAGATTTCCAGTAAATGCGAAGCAAGGGAGAGCTCCAGAGAGCTGGGAGAAAGGTTAAATGATCGTTACAGGTAACTCCAGCCATGGGGAAAACCGCAATACTCAACAGGGCAGCTGAGTAATGCAGCGTTAAAGGAAGACGAATAATAATTGATGATTGATGCCAGTTAATTGAAATTTGGTTGCGACCAGCAGTTTTTCTTTTTGATGGGACAAACAGTACTGTGGTGATACAATGCTCTTCCGGGCAGTACTTGACTTGCTGCTGTAGAACATTGGCTTGCAGGAGAAAAGCAAGTGCCGTCCACCGGGATAACTAGTTGGGATAGAGGTTTCTACATTGCGATACAGAAAATCGCAGCTGTGGATACTCTTAAATGCATTTGCCAGACAAGTTCAGGGCTGCAGAACCGCCCGGGAGTCTGAACGTCCCCACAGCGCAGAAGCCGCGCGTGAAGCATTTTCCTTACTTAGATCCACAGAGGGGTAGCGGCCAGGTGGAAAGACCCCAAATGTCTCCTGAGGGACCCAGTTTCCCAGAAATGCCCATCACACGCCAGGAATGGAAGAGAGGACATCAGCAATCGTTATACACGCTGAGAAAGAAAACTAGAGGTGAGGATAACAGCACCTACCTCTTGCTTTCAGGGCTGATGGACAGGGATCCCACATCCCTGAAGGGGAAGCAAAAGCGAGGATGGCATGTGGACGTGCCCTACTGATTAAAGCTGGGATAATTGTCACTGTTTAGTATAAAACAAGGAAATAGTTCAGTGCAGAGGCTGTGGCATCTGGCTCCTCCGTTCCTGGCGAGGGCCTGGAGAGCAGAGGAGGGGATGTGGCCAGGAGAGGGTGGAAGGGGCGAGGAGTAGGTGGGTTGGAGGGGTCTTCGCAGGTGCCTCTGCCTGAATCCCCCGGACCCCTTGGCTGCTGCTCTCCCGCTCACAAGGGTCAGGGCTGAGCATGTGGCTCTTCTTAAGGCAGGGCTCTGGAGGTCCCTCTACCCCGTAGAGGCCGCGGGGTTGGGTACGACCCTCAGAGGAGAGTTGGTTCGTCGGATGGCACGTAAGACTGTCTGCACTCGAGTGACGTGGGGTCTGACAGGGATCGAACGTGTTTCTCAGATGATGGTGAGAGGATGGCGTGCGGTTCACCGTCGTCATCCTATGGGTTACGCAGCAGGGACGTGGGTCGGTGCAGAGGTGACTCAGAGAAGAAACTGGTATCGAGGAGAAAGAGCTGAGGTAAATGTGAGGTAATTCATCACCACAATACCTTACCAGAGGCCGTTCTGGGTTCACTGAGATTGCACATATTTCAATTTAGCCTTTGTTCTTTTTCTAAAAGAACTGGTCTCATTTTGCTGCAGATAGTTGTCTTGAAGAGGTGCAAGCACAGATAATAATAACCTGGAAGAGCGTTTATAGGTGATCATGGTGGTCTTACTACCTGTGGGGTGGGGTTTCTTTTACTTCATGTGGTGCATGCTGACTGTGCCACACTGGGTGGGGAACGAGGGCAGTCCCTCCTGTAATTATTTCTAAGTCCAGTTCTGAAGCTGAAAATTGAGAAAACATAGAGGAGGTCAAAGTTGTGAAATCCAAATTTGCTAATGTTATCCAGACTGATTGGTGGGTTCATTGAGAAGACTTTATAAGTATTATCACATGGCCTAAAAAGAGAATACATTTATTTGTGAATGACTTGCATGAGACAACTGATAAGAGAAACTAATGTTTCTCAGCTATTTTTATGGATCTGCCCATAGGATGATGGGTACAGGGTCTCCAGGCAGCCCAGGGAATCATCCAGGAAAACACTGTCCATGAGCGCAGTGGGGCATCCCAGGACATTGGTACCTAGAGCTTGGTGGCAGACCGGGGTGAGCACACACAGACTCAAATATTGTGCATTTGGGACAGTCACTGGGAGGCTCACAGCTCTCCAAACGACCTTTTCACGGTGTCTGTTGGAAACAAATCCGGACTCCACCACAGGGTGACAACACAGTTGTAAACCACGACGTACGCTGAGGAAGTGTTGGTTATGCTGGATGGTAGCAGAAGCTCCTGAAGGGCCTCACTGTGCGGCAGACGGGTGCTAGAACATCAGCACTGCCATTTCCTAGGCGTTTTAAGTGGTTGCAGGCAGTCTAAAGCAGCGTAAAGGTCGCCGCAACCAGTGGGAAGAGTGTTTTTCTTTGACAGTTTGCTGAGAGCTTACTTAAGCGTGGGAATAGTCTTAACCGACTGTTTTGAGAGCAAATAAGAAGCGCAGCAGCTCAGGCTCGAGGGCCACGGGCACAGTCAAAGCCAGTGAGAGCAGACAGTGTTGTAGACACAGGAAGGGCCAATCTTCCTTACTGCAGTGAAATAAGTGGGATGGTGGAAGGTACTGAGGGGGGTGTGTGCAAGTGTCAGAGGGTCCATTTTGGATAGATCTCAAGGATGGGCCTACGGTATTAAATGGAAAAGTCTCTAGTATAGAAATGCCTTCTGTGAGGGCAGACCGAGGACGTAACAGTCCCAACACACCAACTAGGACACTCAGCGAGTACATCGCTCTTGAGTGCACCCGCATGCCGCAAGGGAATTGCTCGTGGAGTGGGAGATAAATAGAAATTAGCTTCAGTCCAGCCACTCATGGCCTTTCATCTCTTCATAATCCAAAATGACTGTGCCATATATTTTGAATTTGGCAAACAACTATTCCTCTTGGCTTTTCCTTCATTGTGGTTTGAACTCAGGGTAGCTGTAAGGGAACTGGCTCATACCATGTGCCTAATGAGCCCAAAAACCAGTGACCTGGGAGAGTGCATCGCTGTCCAGCTCCCCACCTGAGTGCCCCAGGTACTCAGGGGTCTTCCTCTGCCCAAGCAGTGCAGCTCTTTCTGAGAGCTGCCATGGCACGTGAGGCAGTGGGGGGGCCTCCCCATGGCCCTCCCTGGCTAGGTGGTGTTCATTAGTAAGCAAATAGCCTGTTAACGAGTTGATCTGCCGAGTTGGATCACCCATTGCACTTTGGGGGTTCAGCTTCCCAGCTGCACGCGGAAGGGGTGTTCTGACAAATGCTGCTGCGCTGATCTAACGCCATGAGAGCAGAGCTTCTGCAGCAGAAATATTCATGTTCTTATAAAAGCCTGGGGACGGAGGAAAGGACCGGCATGAAAACAGGAGGTAACAGTTCATTCAGTGGGAGGGTGAGGTGGAAACGTGGAGGAGAATGAAGAGGAGACTGCTGTGGGATTGGGGATCCCTGGGAAGTACTGGTCTGGGCAGCTGGTACAGAGGGATGTGGAAGAGAGGGTGGAGAGAAAGCCTGGGTGCCATCTGCAGAGACAGCACTGATCCTCCTGCTGTGACTGCCAAGATGAATTGGGGGACTGAGGTACAGAAAAGACCATCAGGCCCAAGCAGGATCGTTTTCTACCTCTTTGCTGCTCCTCCAGTCTTTCCTGGGTCATGGGGAGGGATGTGCTGGAATGGTGTTTGCCAACTGCTTCAAAAATCATGACAGCTAATGTATTGCACTTCCAGGCCCCAACATAACTTTTTCCAGAGTAATTACTTTCGATTTCCTCACAATAAATACACTGCTATTTTTTCCTTTCCAATAATTGAGCGTATTTTTTCTTAACTAAGATTAACTATCTTTTGGAGCCCCAAATGAATGGAGTTGCCTTGGGAGATCAATACGAATGCTCATAACAGTTGTCTCCTCGTGAAGCCTCTGCCAGTCCTGAAGACCCTCCAGCTGACCTTAGATGACCACTTGTCCCTTCTTCTTAAGCAACCTGGTCTAGTGGAAGGTATCCTTGCTCATGGAAGGGAGTTGGAACTAGATGATCTTTAAGGTCCCTTCCGACCCAAACCGTTCTATGATTCTGTGGTTCTTTCTGCGGCCTACCCACTGTGGTCCATCAAGCCCTGTAGGAAACCTCTGTTTGAGGTGGACCTTGTGGATGATGTGTCCTGCTGATGCCACCCCTGGGAGAAAGCAGAGGTTTAGATTCATCTGTGATTTACTCATTTTGTTCTCTCTCCTGGCTTTGTAAGTGGCCCTCATCTTTCCTCTCTTCTCAAGTTTTGTGGCAGCATCGGTTCCCCAGTGCCACCAGAAAGGAAAGGATTTGTCCCATGGTTCCACGTTAGAGTGTGTCTTCAGCCTGAGGACAACATGTGAGAATAAGCAGTGATGGGATGGCAGCAGAGACATGGGCTTCTGGAAAGACTCAGCTCTGGGGATGGGCCTACAAGAAGCCAGGTGGATAGTTGCCCTAAATCTTTACAGTTGTCTTGAACTTCTCGGGAAGAAATGAGAGAATGCAGCTGAAACAGGTTTGTTTGGTCTTGGCAAAGGTTTGCACAAGTCAGAAATATCTCCCCTTTCTTTGGTCCTTGGATGGTCCCAATTCCGATAGGGATCTCAGCCATGACTGTCTGGTAGGATATTATCATGTTAGGTCACTGGAGAGTTACTTGGCAACCTATTTGGGAAGATAAAAAAAAAAAAAAAAAAGGATGGTAAAACGTGGAGGTGAAAGTCCCAGGGAAAACCAGCACCAGCACAGGTCTGAGGTGTTAGTCTGGACCTTAACAAAATCAGCGGGAACGAGAGCTGCACTCTGCATGCTGCTGGGTTCACTGCTATTACCGAAATAACATCGACTGGCAAATATGACTCCTCCATAGCCGTTCCCCGGGCTCAGTTTTCCCTTTAGTGACAGGCATATGCTGATAAAATAGAAAAGGGTAATGAAGGTAGCATGATACTGTGAAATATTGCACTGCAAGAAAAACGATACCTCTATAATGCCAACAGGGCTTCATTTTTCTTTCAAGGTGGATAAACGTGCTCTTTTCTTTTCCCTACAAGGCAGCTGGAGTCTTATTTGACCCTCTCCAGTGTGCTCAATGTCTGGCCTTTGAGTGGCAATTGTTGAAGTCTCAAAGTTCACGGTGTGATGTCTGTGCTTTCTGTCTCCTTCTGCACAGGGTGAAGATCTCAGCCTGCTCGGAAAATGCAGGAATCAAGAGAGGTGGAAGAGTCACTTGATCCACAAACAAAAGTTAAGACCATAAAGAGCCGACTGAGCCAGCTGGGCTTCGCCTTAACTTCTCCACCTCCCATGCGCAGGGATATATCCAGAGAGAGGAAGGGACAACTGGCTGGTATTTTACGACGTCAGTGATGCAGATAACCAGTTTTTGGACATTATTTGAACTGTGCCACGTATATTTTTAATACAGCTTTTATAATATAAGCAAACGAGGCAAAGAAGTCCTTGCATGCTGGGAATGACTGCAGCAAGGGGGTGAACTGGAAAACTGAGCTGGCTGTTGGAAACACTGAGAGGACACCTGCAATTTATTAGAAGGCAAATAATAGCTCCTTGGACTTTTGTCTAAAAGCCTTTCAGAGGCTCCACAATTTACACTGTGCCCATTCAGGTACTTTTAGGACAGTTATTAAATATATCTATAAAATCATCATATCAGGATTCCTTTCACTGGAGGCATTCTTAACTACCTAGTTTTGAGCTAATTGCCGTACAAAGTTGCCAGGTTTCTAGGTCTTCAGTAGAAGTCCACTTAAAGAGACATAGTTTGATTTCTACGTGATGCCTTGGGTGCAATGGTTTATAGCAATATAGGAAGGGGTAGAAAGCTGCCGCGAAATGTTGATTTGCATCCAGGTAGCACCCCCTTGTTCCTGAGGTGTGATGGGGCAGGACAGTGGTAGAGAAAGGACTAAAACCCAGAGCAGCAGTTCCACAGTGAGGGTCTGGTGTGGATTGTGCGGAGGGATGGCTTTAGGATGCAGGCTGGGGACATGCCCTTTCGAAAACCACTCTGGTTTAAAATTCTTCTGCTTGATAAGAAGAACCCTCCCAAAGAGGCGCACCAGCTTCCGCCTGCATGAGGAGAACGGCCATCCTTATAATCTGCCCCAAGGTGGATCATCTGTTCCAGGTAAGTCGTGGCTCTGCTGCCTTCAGCCCAGCACAGATATCCAAGGGGAACCTGGGTGGCAACAGGAGGCAAAGTGCACAAGCCCACGGGACTGCAAGCTTCAGTGGTTCCTCTGCCTTTGGGGCAATTTGCTAATGAAACAAGTGCGTTTCTCATTTTCTTAAAATCTCCAAAACCATCCTCCCCACACAAACACCCCAAAACAGGAGGTTTTGCCAAGTGGGTGAGTTCTGAACATGCCTAGAGCGTTGCCTGAAAGATTTCCTCTGCATTTCACTAGACCACTACCAAGGTCAGCCGAGCCCTCCTGTGAAACAAAACTTAATAAAAGCAATTTGCTAAAACCCCGAGAGTATGGAGTGCACCAAGAGAGGTCTCCTTCTAACGACTGAGTAGCAGGATCTTTGCTCTCTCCCGTCACAGATTTCTTGGCCCTCTCAGTGCATTCCCCACTGAGGTCAGGAGAGACTTGGAGTGAAGGGCACCCATCAGGAGTCACTCCCACGGCTCCTGACAACTTTGTGTTTTCTATCACTTTCCTGAGGAGTCTCAGTGATTCTATAGCACCTATTAGTGGGCATTTAATAAGTACTAGTAATTACTGGGTGGTATAAATTTTAATAATAATTATTATAATTCTTACTGCAGCCATTAATCAATTCATTATTATTGAGATAATAATTACTCAAAGATTTATAACTCCAGTTAATGCTTTTTAATTAATTTAATTTGGTGAGGTGAGGAAGTGAAATAAAAACACACCGCATTGTTGGTATTTCTCAGTGGGACTTTTCTGCTTTTGTTTTGGGGTGTATGCACAACTCGTGTTTTTCCCCACATTGCTGGACATGTCCCAGACTTGCAAATGTACGTAGCCTCATAGCCCCCTTGAGAGGCAGGGCACTGCTGCCGTCTCTATAGCTTATTCTGGGATACCACAGCATGGTTATGGAGCTGAGCATCAGCTTTTAGCCCACTGGAGGGGACCTGTTGTCCTGGAGCTGCCAGTCCCCTGCATGGGATACTGGCACCTCCAACTGGGGATGGGAGAGGGGGTGCCCTGGGTGGGAGCAGTCCTGATGTTCCCAACGGGAGACCCTGCGACGGAGATTTGTCTTGAACATTCCCTGTGGTTCAGGCACCACGTTCAGACGGGCAGTAGGAGTTGGGGTTCATGGCCTGAAAGCCTTGAGTGGGATCATGGCTTTCAGATAAAATCGTATTAATGCCTGAGGAACACTGCTGAGAATGGGATGAGTATGTAGTCTCAGGATAGGGAAAGCCTCTGCCCTGATTCCTGCTCCGCCATGGGAGGTCCCTTCCCAATGACCAAGGAGTGACTCCCAAATCGCGGCTGTTTTTCTTGGGATGTTCCTTTCTATGGAAACTGTGCTGCTTTTCATGAAAGAAAGTGAGATTCAGGAACTGCGAAAACACAGGGCCGAGCTTGTTGCACATCCTCACTCGGTGGGAATTGGCAGGGTAGTTGGACGCTGGCTTCTCATCAGCACTGGACTCACCTACAATATTCAGATAGTTAAACGTTCAGATGTGACCCTTGCCATTCTGTGAACGTTGTTAAAGGACACATCCCCATCATCCACCGTGATGCATTCATCCAGCTACAAATATCTGAAAGCCCCATGCCCAAGTCAAAAACGTTCCTTCTGGGGCCAAGTTGTCTAACTTTTAGGACCCAAGTTAGGAGAGATGAATTATACACGTAATATTGGCCATCTCCAGGCAGGAGAGTAAAGCACCGGTAAGACTCTCCTGCGGGGCAAGCGAGAAGAAGGGTTGGGCTTGGAGGATTCTTTTGGTACAAGTTGGAAAGACCCTCTTGACACGAGGAGTAGCAGAGGTGCAGGAGCTAAGGTTCAGCACAGCAGGGTGTGTTACAGGACACTGGCCAAAGAGGCGTTACAGATGATGGAGGGGGGCTCACAGCAGAGGACAGCCCAGGAGATATCTCACCAAGGCTTTGGAGGTGACGGGTGTGGAGGCTTGACCCTGGCCGGCAGCTAAGCCTTCGCTGATGACCAACACCATCCCGTGTAATTTCCCTTGCTCAGGTCAAGTAAGTTTTCATTATAGCATCTATATTCTTCCTCCTGAGTGTTTAATCTTTAGGGACTACTTCAAAGAGTCTCTCTATTGCTTTGCTGATGAATGGAGCCTTTCTGAGTAGGCCCCCAGGTTGGAAACTGTTTAAATTAATTTTCATTCTCTCCTTTATGCATAACCCTCCTAGTCCCCTCAAGAAGCATCGCCATTCCCTCCTGCATAAAATGTAACACATGTCAGTTTTTTATTTTCAAATTGACATTTACCTGGGATTTCAAAATGAGTTAAGAGCTGGTGTGAGTTTCATGATGTCAGGGGTGTATTTTGTACTGGATTTGCAAGTTACAAGAAGGAATCCTCCTTCCTTTGAGAAGCATCACCCCTGGGAAGGGGCTTCCAGTCTGGTTTTTTGAGAAGGGATCTTAACAGGCTTTTCATTTTGCTCCTCCAGACAAAGTTATTTAATAGAGTAAGACAAGAACATAAAATACCTGCATTGAAGGTAAATCCGCACGCTAGAGATTACGAATTCCAGTGAGCGTGGGGTTGTTCTGGAGCTAAATTGTGTCATTTTCTGCAAATGGCACAGTTTTCCATCTGCCTGTGTTTGGGGTCTGATGACAACAGGCATAGTACAGAAGAAGAGCTTTTTTCTTCCTCTATGCCCTTAAGGGTGATTCCCAGCTTCACCTTTCCCCAGTTAAAGCCACCACCAAAAGAACTCATGCAAATAAAAATCAGGGATGTCCTTACGGATTTCTCCCTCTTTTTTCCAGTAAATACTCCCAGGTCACAAGCTGCAATGACCTCTGAGGAATGGGTCTCCAACAACGAGGGTAGGGCTTGCCAAGAATGGGGACTAGGAATAAATGACCGGTACCAGTATTCCTCACGCTCACCATGGTGTGGATGCAGTTTCCCTTGGGACTCCGAAGACAGCCTGGAGAAGTTCTCTTGCTTGGCCAGCAGATGTAGGAGAGTGCCATCATGTAAGTGGGCATCCAATACATGAGCGGTGTGCTGCTGTTAGGAACAGAGAAGCCAATTCCCTACTCTTTGGCGTTGTTATTACCCTTCTGTAATTCACCTGTCTCACAGGAAGCTCGGACTCTTTTGCAAGGATTTACCTTTATGTTAAATTTGTGTCCCAACACAACGTGTTTACCCATAAAGGGGTGATTCCCTCTCCAGGAGGCTCGAGGCTGTTGTTTAGAGAAACCCTGTAGCCATCAGGGGAGACGTTCTGCCGTACATCCGCGGGGCAGGCATATAGCTTCGGGCGGTGGAGAATATTTCCAGCCCTTCCAGTTTGTATTTACTATGATCTCTCCAGTATGTATTTACTATGTTCTCCTTCACTTCACGGCTTCTTCTTGTCTTTTCTCACTCCTTTTGTATGCCACGATTGCTTCCAGTGATGTTTACTGGGCTGCCGTGCCACTGCAGGGAGATGCTCCTCAGCTCCGCGGGCTCAGCCTGTCCCAGTTGTGTAGCAGTCCAACATCTTACATCTTCTTTTGTCGCTGTAATTTTGGGTCATGTAACCCTTCTGGGACTCTCAAGTTATTTAAATAGCCTCTGTGCTGAGGAGAACAGCCATCGTCTTCTTGCTTTTTTTTGAACTCCCTCCCTCATTTAGTGTTTGCACAGAGGAGCTCTGGGGTTGAGTTTCAAAGGAAAATCTTTGAGTATTTTGCCGTTTACTTCGGTTGCGCTTTACCCTATTCCATGGCAATTGCACAGGTACTGGCTTTTAATTAGCTCCAAAGCGGTGTGGTATCTTTGGGAGCAGTCAATACAGCTATTGGGCTTCCTTTATTTGTGGAAAAAGATGTGAAAAATGTGCTGAATAGACTGTATAGTTTCCCTCCAGAAGGAAGGGAAAGAAATAGTCCAATTTTATGTAGTGGAAAGTTTTCTGCAAGTTTGTTTTTGCAAGAAAAAAGAAGGAAAAAGGAAACAAAAAGAAAAGACTAGGAAAAAAGAAGCATTTATTACACTATAATGAGGTAACACCAAGCTCACATACCAATGGGGGAGCTGACAATAATATATGGCTTTAATTAGCAATCAGGATTTGAGGAACAGCTTATTATGCTAATAGTTTCAAAGCTTCCCAGTAAAAAAGTGCCTATGGAGAGATTTGCTAATGACAAGGAGATCTCCATTTTGTAATATAATCATGTAATTCTCTAGACAATAATTACACATTTCCTTGCATGTTTGTTATGAAACTCTGGACTTCAGATTCTGTGCTGTGTACTCCCAGTGGACCGAGAAAAAAATATAATGACCTAAAACTTCTATTCCAAAAGCCAGGGAAGTGAGTTATTTTGCCATCCTAAAGGAAATCTGCCATGCCATGGATACGAAGGGAAAAAGCACCAAAGTTTGATTCTGAGCTCAATTAACTGGAAATGAAGCAGGACCCAACTACTGAAGTCGGTGGGATCTGGCCATATTGAAGCCGGAGCAAGTTCATGGTCAGATCTGTAGTTTCAAGGCTGAGCAGTGGCGGGGGGGGGAGGACGTACCAATCAGTTGTTGGCTAATTAAACTCACAGCTGCAGGATTCAGGGCCCAATAAAAGTCGCTACATGGCCCACAGAAAGGATTTGGTGATTAAGAATAAATGCTTCTAGGGGCACCATGATTTATCCAGGGTGGAATCAAGTGTGCTCCTAAGGTGCCAGGAGGTTTTCACAGCAGGGTGAAAACCACCCGCCAGCTCCCCTTTGTAACCGTTCCCTACCAAAGGATAATCAGGAAAGATGTGTTAAAACTTTTTGCATTCAACCCGTGCCCCTGCAAACAGTTGAATGACCAACGCAGCCACACGCGGCAGTTAATTGACTGCAGGCTTTTCTCAGTCTGGTGCTTCCCTTTCACAAGCATTAAGCCAAACTTGGAGTGACCCAGGAATAACAGGCAAAAGATCTCAGATTTTTCTCTTTTTTTTGGCAGATGCCTTCTAACCGTGCGCCTGAACGTAGATGCTGGCAGACACTGCTGCAGGCCAGCTGGAGGCATGAGGCCCTGCCTGCACGTGTGCATCACACGCTCAGCTCTCCATTCTCATCAGGACCTTCTTCCAGGGATTTCAAGTGTCCTACAGAGCCAGAGGTACCCTGGGAGGGCAGAAAAAAATTACAAAGCTCAGTCTTGTTCCCATTGCAGTTCATTGCATCACTTTTTTCCATCACTGTAGGGAGGTCCAAGGCGGGGTGGACCTTTATGACCATCATCTTGCTGCACCTGTGGGGGCCAGAAGGTGCCACCCAGGCACCTCTTGGCTGACTCTTCAAACACTTTATATTTGAAATGAGTAGGCTACTTCCAGAGACAAAAAAAAAAAAAAAAAGTATGTTTGTGTTGTTTTCTGTGGAAGGATTGTCACAAAAAGGCTACGGGCAAAACCCGTAGGAATTTGCTAAAAGCCCCCCTCTATTCCTACATGAATTATGATTGGAGCAACAACCTTACGATGGCTTGGAAGTGCATGAAATTGCTTCCCAAAGGAGTGGAGCAGTGCAAAGGGACAGGACTGGTGTGTGAAGTCCACCGCAGCGTAGCTGACCTTGGCTGGGTCCGCTGGGCCCTGCCTGGCTTGCTGCCCAAGAGCCGCTGCTCTTCCCCTTCCCTTGGGCCGCCGCCATCGTGCGCGACCCCATGGGGAGCTGGATCAAGGCACTGCTCTGCTGACAACCCCCTTTTCCAAACAGCACGCTTCCCTCATCCCTCCCAGCTTCCACTTCTCCAGGTTCTAAGGTCTTTCTGAACGAGAGGTTGTCTCCAGCCATCCTTTGGAGACTCTGGCTAATCCCTTCGTTGAATCCATCAGCAGTTTTTGACTCGCCCATCTCAGGCCAGGCATGTATTGAGGAACTGCAGTGCTGGAGCTGGCAATCCCCAAATCTCCTTTCTCTCTGGATGGAGCTTTGCCCCACAGTCTACAGAAGTTGGGTGGTGACCTACGGCTACTCTTGCCTACAAGATCCCAGCCACAACACTGCAGTCTAGGTGGTAGGACTATGTTTTGCAGCTGTAAACAGGGTGCAGAGGACCAAGGTGCATTTGAATTTTGCAGGCTTGGGTGTTTCTGGTGCTTTTTTGTGCATTAACTTGTTCTGCCTGAGTTATCTCACTTCCCTGCAGCTGACGTGAGCTGGCACACAGAGAGACCCAGGGCTTTTGGCCTTTCTGCACTATTCTCTTGTGTTATTCTGGTCCAAACACTTGGCTTGAAATGCCTGAGCCCTAGCTCTGCCCTCCATAAAATAAAGATAATTCTATGCGCAAATTACTCCCTACTGTGAAAGGTCACTCAGAAGTACTGCTCTTGTGTCCACAGCTCTCGCGTGGGCTTAACCACAGATGGGCTCTGGGCGATGCCCACCACCCAGCTGATGTGTGCGGACCTGCGTGTGCCACCTGGCAGGGCAGGCAGAAACCGCAGCCTCCCAGGCATGTGGCTTCTGAGGGTTTGTTGCTTGCTCTCATCACTCCCTCCCAAAGAGGGCAAAATTCTTTCCTAGCTTCCAGCTGGATAAAGAAACCTCCTAGGAGCAGCACAAAAATTAGCTGAATGCAGTCAGAGGCATGAAATAAGGAAGAAAACTATTATCAAATCTTCCCCGAGAGCAACGAAATCAGGAGGCTGAAGGCAGCATCCCTGATTCTCAGGATTAGTACATGGAGAGGAGCCAAAAAAAGAGTAGGCTGACAAAATCACTCCTAAACCCTCCAAACCCTACACCGCTCCACCCCAACACCACAGGGCTGTCAGAGGAATGGTCACACATCAGCCCCCTTGCTGTTGAACTGGAGGACCCGTATCTGGCACCCACTTTTGCTCTTTTCCAATGCGTAATAATGTCGTGTAACGTCCTGCTGCTGTAAAGTCTAGGTCAGCGTCTGGCTCCTGCAGCAGGGACTCTGAACAAATGCTTTCACAAGAGTAAAAGAAATACTTTCAGGGTGGAAAGTTGAAGCTGATTTTCACCATCTTGTGTAGTTTGGGCAGCAGCATAATGATGAAATCTGAAAGGTTTTCAGGCTTCTTCAACAAAGGTGATTTAACCTTGCTCTTCCTGCCTAGATTATATAGAGAGAGTGCCCAGGAAGTGCACTAAATTATGTGATAATGTTACGTGGGACACCACAGGAGTGCACTGGTTTAGGATATCAAAACAAACCTCTCAAACCAAAGATCATGTCCCTACAAGCAAAGTATGTCCTGTAGTCCACTATACATAAAGAGGACAGGTGATGAAAATAAAGCTCTTTCAACAGTGCAGCACAGAAATATGAAATGAAAGCCAAAAGTTCACAGAAATCAACATTTCAACCAGAAAACTAGGCATTAAAATTCTTTATAGTTTTCTTGTCTGCACATTTCTTACCATCAAACATCTGCAGGGTATTTAGTTACTACAGGATGGAGTAAGCAAACGTATTAAATAATGAATGTATTTTATTTTGAAGTACAGTCTCACAGGTGGATGGCAGAGAGAGCATAGCTGGTAGGAGACAGCTGGAGTGACAAGAGACAAGAACCCTCCAGAGCACGCGTACTCACAGAATACAGCTTTGCAAGAGCTACTGACAGATGAGACCTGTTGCTCCCTGCTCCCTGGAAAAGCCCTGGGAATACTCCGAGATGACACGTTGCAACAAACATTCGAGCTTGCCCAGGTGATTCATTCAGCAATCTACAAATTTCTTCAATATTGCTGAGAAAATGACAACGCTGAAATATGCCTGCTGGACACAGGTCTGTCAGCTACTTGTGGTGGAATCGTGTTTTGTTCTGGGGGAGAAAGAACCATCCCTCCTGGTATCGCAAGGGCCATCTTCTATGGACTCCAAATCCTGGTCAACGCTGTTAGGTGAGTATGAGCTCTGAAGTTTTGGTTCATTTCTCTATAATGCAATCGCGTCGTCAGTGGAGCATATAAAGGATACTGATGAGCCCTTTCAAAGACAACTGGAATAAGGGCTGGGGGCTCAGTCCTTTGCATAAATGGGAAAGAGGCTGAGTGCTGAGATTGCTTCGGTGCCAGCCAGATGGCAAAGCTAAAGTCTTAACAAAGTAGATGAGCTAGCGTACATAGCTTATACCCCATACTAGAACAGAAAATAGAATAGAATAGAAAATAGAATGGAATGGAATGGAATGGAATGGAATGGAATGGAATGGAATGGAATGGAATAGAATGGAATAGAATAGAATAGAATAGAATAGAATGGAATAGAATGGAATGGAATGGAATGGAATGG